>CM046874.1:457976694-458576694 GCA_025667525.1 Glebionis coronaria
TTGTAAACTACTAAAGTTGAACCATGAAGGCACTGTGAAATATAAATATGTGTCTATTGTGGTTGTTATTACTCCATATTCATTTTAATATGCAGTTCTAAGACTCTTTAATGTGATTATCTTGATGGTTGAAATCTGGCATCCATTACAAATGACTATGGGCTCCCTTGGAACTTTTGAGTACCGCAAGTAGTCCTCATTCCTCAAGATAAACATTCAACCATGAACCGTAAGACCGACGATGAAGATGTCTATGAAATTATGTATTTGTTTGTTCGTTTTCGTCATGAAGATATCTATGAGATTAACGATTTTGCTGAATAGAGTTTAGCTTGGAGACGCAAAAGATGGCGCGATTGACATACTTGATAAAATGCTCATTAAGGATTCAAGTGACGCATTAGGCTCAATCATAGACAGACATTAGTTACTCAAACAAGTCACGTGCTATAGTTGTTACATGTTTTCAACTCATAATAGGATACAACAAAGACGTATTCTCTAGAGAGTTCGTAATTGGTTGATTAAAAGCTCCACTATAATCAACAAAAGTAATTTTGATAAACAGGTGTTTATCGCAAAGATGAAAACATCACCTTACAAAGAAGTGATACATAACTTATAATCACCATGTATGTCGTATTCGTATCATAAATTATTGCTGTTTTTTTGTATGTTGTGATTATTATCGTGTTTCATATAACATATGTTTGTTTATTTCAAACTATATACTTTATGTTTGTTTATTCATATATGGTTCCTTCTAACTAATAACTTCGTAATACACAGTGTCATTTACTATTTTTTAGACGTTTTTTTTAAATACCCGTGAATGTCACAGGTCTTTTAGCTAGTTCATTTTATAAACCACACCTAAAGTGAAACTCCACTTCAAACCAAACAGACCCTAAGGGCCCGTTTGGTTCGCAGAATGTTTTTGATGGAAATGGAATCTATTTCAGGAATTAGAATGTGAAGGAATGAAATGTTGAAAAATAGAATCCTTATGATTTAGAATCCGATGGAATTGGAATTTGAAAAGATTAGTTCGTGTTTGGTTGAAAGAAAATAAAATGTGAAACATTATATTTAAATATATTACTATAATTAAATTTTAAATAATATAATATTAACGAATGTACTAAATAAACAATAATTTAAAAAAATATATAATTATATCTTTTAAATAATACTATATAAACTAATATATACAACTTTTTATATAGACTATTTTTTATTATTTTATTTAAAAACTCTATTTTTAAATAAAATATTATTTTATTATTTTATTAACAT
Source organism: Glebionis coronaria (assembly GCA_025667525.1). Lineage (NCBI taxonomy): Eukaryota > Viridiplantae > Streptophyta > Magnoliopsida > Asterales > Asteraceae > Glebionis > Glebionis coronaria. Next base: position 457,977,991 of record CM046874.1, read on the forward strand.
ACAAAATAAAACTAATTTATAATTAAAATTAATTAATTTAAACAAATAATAATTATTAACAAAAAACAAATAATAAAAATAAAATAAAAATTAATAAAAATTAAAAAAATATAAAATAAAAAAATAAATAATAGTAATATTAAAAAATAAAAATAAAAATAAAATAATAAAAATAATAAACATAAGAATATAAAACTAACAAAAAAATTAAAAAATACATAATAACAATAAAGTTAAGAAATAATTATTAAAAATTATTTAATTAATATTAATATTTTTGATTTTTTTATTTCTGGTTTTTATCTATTTATTTTTATTTTTAATATTTTATTATTTTTATTACTTTTATTTTTAATATCTTTGTTATTATTATTTACTATTATTTTTGTAATAATAATAATAATAACTTATATATTTTTTAATTTTTATTATTACTATTACTACTTTTTTTTTCTTTTTATTCTTTTTTTTAAAATTTATTATTATTATTATTATTATTAAAAATAATATTAGTAAAAAAAAAAATTAATGTTAACATTCCTCCCCTTTGTCATGGAATGTTCAATTCCACATATATGAGATTTTGTAGGATTTTAATTTCATTCGGCTTATTAACCAAACACATTAAAGAATGAAATTCAGATTCTAAATACATTGAATCTGCCAACTAAACACGTTATGGAATGGAATCAGATTTCAATTCAATCAGACCCTAAGTAACTCCCTCCCTCCTTAATTAAACCCATCCCTCAACTGCTAAAATTAGCTTTTTGACTCTTTTTATACTCCATCTCTTCTTCTTTTTTTTAAACTGTAACTCTCTTCAACACAACCAAAAGAGTAGTAGTAACTTGTAGAAGAAAATTTAGATTACCAAATTAGTAGCGAGTTATCCCTTTTGGTCCCACAAGTTTGAAAACTCACAAATTTGACACTCTATTTGTGTATACACCACCAAATACTGCCACAAAATCAGATCCACAAAATCTTTCAATTTCAGCGACTAACTTCAAATACTGATCTGTGTGGGTATCCTTCAATGAAGAGGTAATAACCCCAAACACACACTAATCTATAACACCATTACTGCAATTCACTAATACCAGTGTGTTTGTTTGTTTTTGGGAATTACATTTGCAGGCCTTATTATAACAGAGTGAAGCAAGTAAATAATAATACTCAGGGAGTGTTTGGCAGATTAGCAATTGCAGCTGTTTTCATTATAGCTCCAACTATTTACTTCATTTACTTCTTTACCACTGTCTCTTCATCGTCATCTTTTTTAACTGCTGCACCAAATTTACCCTCCAAGGTTACTTCTTTTTTACTTTTTACTTAATGCTATTTGTGCTACAAGTTGATATAATGATTGGTGGATGTGAATTAAGTTATTACATGAATTTTGTTATAGGGCGTTTAGGCAAGTGGATATTAGGAAGATGAATTTAGTTGTATACAAGTGCAAAGGTTTCTTCACCTGCGCTGACTCTGGGCTATCCAAAAGGGTAGTTAGTCGGCTCCCAATGTCAAGTTGAAAACCCATGTAACCCAAAAAAAGAAAAAATGTAACATATAGGATTATCTTTTGAGCCTATCGATTTGATTTAAGTTTTACTTACAACTTAGTATATGGTTCATTACAAGTGAATAAAGATCCTGGAAAAAAACTTATCTACATCAATTACGATTGGTTATCTCTTGTTCCAAAATATGTGAACTATGTCATACTAAAGAACATAACAAGATGAATGCACATGAAGAAGAACGTAAAAACATGTATGCTGTCTGCCATACTCTTTAAACTTATGCATACGTCATCATGATATTGATGCAGATAACAGTTGCTTGTCTACTTTGGATGTAAATCTTTTCACCCTTTTGTTTCGTAAGTCACTCCTAGAGCTTGTAGTCTATTTGCTCATAGACGTTAAATCTCAACTTGTAAGCAGGTTGATGTGGAAAAACTTTGGGATGCTGCTGATTCTGATGGCTGGAGACCATCCTCTGTTCCAAGATCCGACTGGCCTCGTATGTATTTTTTTTATACATTTATCAAATTTCAACATTAATATTAGCCTCATAGTTTGTATTGAACATAAAGTTGTTATTCCCAAATAATTGTAGCGCCTTCAAGCAAGAGCAATGGGTATTTGCGTGTCCGTTGTAACGGGGGTCTAAATCAGCAGAGGACAGCAGTAAGTTTCTTATACAACTTCAAATATAAGAACTCCACATTTTTTAAAAGAAGTGAAGCCCTTGACTTTTGCATGCACGTTTTAGATCAAAATTAACAAGATTAGTAGAAAGTTAAGTCTCTAAGGGGTTGCTGGGATTAATCTTACTAAAATTTCTACTATAGAGTTTAGGCTTTCATTATGCCATTTGAAAAAGTTCGAGGTATTGGGATTTATGAAATTATCTATTTCCAGACACAGTTATGATGATATTTTGACTACATGTATTTAGTTTTTCAGCCCATATATTAGCATAATTTAAAGTTGAAATACGTTTTTGATACATTAATAATTGAACTTTTATATGACACTTTTTATCGTTGTTCATATGCATTAACTATTCTGAAATTGTGGATTTGCCCTTATATGTAGATCTGTAATGCGGTTCTTGCTGCAAGAATTATGAATGCAACCCTTGTGCTGCCCGAATTGGATGCAAATTCCTATTGGCACGATGACAGGTATTAATATTATATGCTAGTGGATGTTTATTTAATTTATATTTACCAGTAAATGGTTTAGATGTAGGCATTGCTGCAAAAGAATAAGGTGTCTGTTGGATTACATTAGTCCATTTTGTTAACAGAATGCTGTAATTAACAACTATGCAGTATAAAGGTTTATATACATAAATGAGAAATTAAGTCGTGAATCAATTGACCCAACATATTTATTGATATGTCATTTGGCCTAATAATGATATTAGCTACCAATTTACATAGATTTTCGAAAGGAAAAATGGGCTTACAGTTTTCTTGCCCACTTAGCTGATCACATGTGAATTCATTTTCTTATAAGACGCTATGTTTCACACAGTTTTTGGCCTGGATATATAAAGTTGAAATACATGTGTAAACCGTCAATCCTAATAGTTATTTTAATCGTGTTTTAAGACACAATGTTTCATATTTACCATTCAAATAAGCATTCAATTGCTCTTTCTCGCTCATGCACAGCGGTTTCCAGGGTATTTATGATGTTCAGCATTTCATCAAGACACTAAAAAATGATGTGCGAATTGTAGAAAGCATTCCTGAAATTACAAAGAATGGAAAAACAAAAAACATAAAAGCTTATCAGGTATGTTTCATGTGTCTTAAAAGATCCACCAGATTCATTATATATATCAATCCCTTTTTTCTTCCTTTATATAGCTGCGCCCACCAAGAGATGCTCCTATCAACTGGTATACAACAACTGCTTTGGATTCAATGAAGAAATATGGTGCGATTTATCTCACTCCATTTTCCCATAGACTAGCAGAAGAGATTGACAACCCCGAATACCAACGATTAAGATGCAGGGTCAATTACCATGCCCTTGTATTCAAGCCACATATCATGGAGTTGAGTCATAAAATAGTTGATAAACTTCGCGCACAAGGTCATTTCATGTCAATACATCTGAGGTTTGAAATGGATATGTTGTCTTTTGCAGGGTAAGTTACAATATGTGCTTGAAGTTATGACAAGGAACCCAGTGTCTGATCTAGCAAAAATGGGTGGGTTGGGCAACGGGTCAAAACGAGTTCAGCCCAACCTATAAACACATATTTTTCCATCATTTCGTCCTAATTAATTTCTTAAATATAGTTAGAAAGTTTACATTTTTTACCACAATAACTTTTTTTTAGTTAAAACAGTTCAATAGGTCTTATGCATTTTAATACACTTTGGATGACTTTTTAACTGTTCTTCCCATATCTTTGATAGTCAAAGTCTTCTTACTTGACCCATTTTATTTTGATGATTTTCAGGTGCTTTGATATATTTTCCCCGGAGGAACAAAAGATACTGAAGAAGTATAGGAAGGAAAATTTTGCTGACAAAAAACTTGTTTATAGTGAAAGAAGGGCTATTGGAAAGTGTCCATTAACTCCCGAAGAGGTACCTCCAACTCCATTTTCTTATGTTTTTTGATAATTTTATGTAAAGCTTATGTGATTTTTATATTTTACAGGTTGGTTTGATCTTAAATGCAATGGGTTTCAACAGTTCCACTCGAATATACCTTGCAGCTGGTGAACTATTCGGTGGTGAGCGGTTCATGAAGCCATTCAGGTCCATGTTTCCACTGCTTGAAAATCACAGCACTGTGGATTCATCAAACGAGTTAAATGATAACACCCAGGGTTTACTTGGTTCGGCTGTTGATTACATGGTTTGTCTTTTATCAGACATTTTTATGCCAACATATGATGGACCAAGCAATTTTGCCAATAACCTTTTGGGCCACCGGCTCTACCATGGTTTCCGTACCGCACTCCGACCCGACAGGAAAGGTCTAGCTCCCGTCTTCATTGAGAGGGAAAAGGGTCGTACTGCTGGTTTTGAAGATGCTGTTAGGCGTGTGATGCTGCAAACTAACTTTGGTGGGCCTCATAAGCGGATCTCGCCCGAGTCTTTTTATACAAATTCTTGGTCTGAATGTTTCTGTCAAACATCAGCATCGAATCCTGCTGATAAATGTCCGTCTGAGGATGTTGATCCGTAATTTAAATGGAAGCGAGAGCATAGGTAGTTAAATTTGGAAATTATCATCATGATTCTTATTTAGCGAAGTGACGAGTCCAGAGAGGGGTTTATGAAACTGCAATGTCAACATTAGTCGGCATTGAGAACAAATCCAAAGTAAAATCAGAAATGTTTATACAGTTTTGAAATCCCATGTCAAAGGACCCCTTGTAGATTGGGGCTCATGTCAAGACAGTAACATAAACTCTCAGAGGTGTATGTCGCCACGATTCCCTTCCCTTTATTATAAAAATTTGCTTGTTTCACAATGGGATATATGTGAGCTAGATTCTTGGTATGATATAATATGGTATTAGTATCTAAAAATGTGTTTTGAGTTGTATGACACTTCTAGTTTCTTCTATATTGGTTGCCCAAGGTACTCCCTTTCTGGATGTAATATGTCCACCAAAGTAGTGAAAAATAACAACCGTGATGTGTTACGCACTAAGTTCAAAATATTACAGTATAGATTTTGCATCAAGCAGTGTGCCAAAAACTTGACATTCGACAAGAATTAAAGCAAAAAATCAAAATTTAAGCATCTCAGATGAGTTTTGATCTAAAACAGTATTAACAAATCACTGATTTGTTCGTGTTATCAATTGGTGTGAGCAATGCCTCCTATTAGAAAGATCAAAAGAGAAAATAAAATACTAGAGAAAAAAGACTCGCCTAATTAATTGACATCTGCATCTTTTAATCAAAACAAGTTGGTTGATGAACATAGGTTAACCAGAGGATGGTGTTCAATCCACTTATGCGTTATGAACTCCTTTTCTCAAACTTGCTTGGACATATTTTTCTTTTATGCTTTCACAAACAAAGAAACATGACACAAATCATAATAAAAGTTTGTGAACCTTGTTCCAGTTTGACCTATAATTCTATAACAACATATTCAATTGTATTACAGTTTATAGTTTCGGATAAATAAGTGAACCAGAACACTACAAAACTATTCCTGCATGCTACACTTTTAAAAGGCATTTTACATGATGCGGATCACACAGAAACCTAGCAACAACAGATCTAAAGACAAAGATTATGAATTTAAAGATACAAAGGGAGAAACAAGAAAAAGGGCCTACAAAATCATGGAGTTGCATGTGGATTTAGCTTGTTGGCAACATAGAGCAGATGACTAATATTTGTTGAAGGATAACTCTGGAGTAACTTGAGATTTGCTGTAAAATCGCCAGCGAGCAAACGCCTCCTCATGAGAATCAACATCGCACAACAGACCCGAAGCAGAGTCTCCTGTAAACAAAGACGAAAACGTTAGTAACTTGGTACATCTAGGTCTGCCCTAGGTTGATAATGTTGAAACTTGTCTAAAATGCACTCAAACACCTATTAAATTATGTAGTATTAATATTTAGGAAATGGACTACTATTTTAATGATAATGTTCTAATCATACCTAATACATTACTGATCCTAAAGAATGGAAAACAGCATTGTTAGGTCAACTGAACCCGTTTAACCCGAACTATTTTTATTTATTACCCACCCTATCTGTCGTTCTCGTTTTGCAACCTATTAAGACACCCTATAAACAAAATGTCGAGAATAAGGAATCTGTTGACTCACTTGAGGACCCTCGGGATTACTTAAGAGTGTATCCCATATATGAAGACTGTCGGTAAAGTTGAATTCCTGAGTCAACAAGAGCGTAATCCATCTAAATGCATAGAACTGTGGGTTGACCTGGCATTACGAAGCACATCAGTCAGATAGGGAAATCTTCTGATATAGATTAGATCTAAAAAATATAGTGATTCTAAATTACATTTGAAAAGAAATCGGAAAGTGGTTCATAAGGCATTAAGTGACGGTAAACGTATATGAAATCTTACTTTTGTTGTGACCTCAAGATGTCGCCATAGCTCTTCATCATGTTGCTTCAAGAGCTGTGACATCCTTGAAATTGCTGAACGAATGCCAACAATACTATTATCAAGTTGCTGACAGAAATAATCCCGAAAGCCACTTAATAATTCCACAAAGCAAAAGAATGTGTCTGCTTCTGCATTAACCTGTAAAATTTATATTAAAAATAGTCAGCCAAGGTGAAGTAAATTGTGAAATTATAATTTTATGTTAAACAGAAAGGAAAAAAAAGTCTACTCACGAAGAATTGCAATTGTGGTTTCATAACAAGTTTTCTAATATGTACATAAAAGTGTGTGTACTATACTTGAACCAAACATAAACAATGCATAACATAATACTCATTCCATTCCATTGCATACCCATTATCTTTCCCATTACTATTCCTTATTTTGAACCAAGCGTTCACTGTTGTATACTTACCGCGTAATCGTCATTAGGGTCATTTTTGAACACATAGAATAATGGGGCCAAAATTTCATTCATCCCTTGCACATATCTTATTCCAGGATTCAGCTTTGCAAATATTATCAGTATATTTTTCAAAGAGCCCTGATTGGCTTTCGCATAAGTAGAGTCACCAGAGAAAAACTGCATGTCTGGATGAGTACGCTTTACATCCCGGTCTATCTGGTCGATGATCTCAGAGTCCTACAAGTAAAGTATAAACATTGAGAACATAATAAGTAAAGACCACAAGGTACGCGTATATGTAGAAATATCATTGAAGAAACTGATAAAACCAAATTCCAACAGGGGGCCTGTGTATATATGTGCAAGCTTATCTTATTCCACCCAGATCAAAAGTGTGTATAATAACCAGAACCGAGAAAATGGAAGGAATTCAACCACACGCCTCTCATTCATTCCACACTACAAAATTCCAGATGGAATATCATTCTCTACAGATGCTACTACTCAAGTACTGAACATGTGTTGATTTTGACAATTCAAGACTTTTGCCTGATTTGTATGAATCTAGATAAAAATATGCAGAAGAAAGATGGTCCTAAAAAATACTTGATAAATTTGTGCAAAGAGTGAAGATTTTCAATTAACATATGTCAAGTTAAACTTAAAAACTCATAATCTTAGCGACTATTTAATAGCTTAAGAAGAAAATGGCAACTAATAATGTAAATGAAGCTGATCAAATGGGTCCAGTTAATAGTATTTAATAGGTATCAAATTTACGTTTAAGTTACAGTGAAGGCTATACATTTGCCATAATTCTAAAGTTAATCTTGTGATCTGGTTTTATTCACCAGAGTAAACATGCAGATAGATATCCTTATATGACTTTATATAGAAAGAAATAAATAAAAAATCACCACTCCCTTCACAAGTGCTTATAAAAACCCCGGAAAGAGGAGCATAATGATAATATTCCTAATATGACACGAATGATCAGATTCTTAGGCATACTTAGGTATCAATGGTGTTATTTTATCTCGTGACCATGCTAAGAAAGAAAGAAAAAAATTCCAACATTGAATTAATTTTACGCAATAAGCTATATGTTTAAATTCCTACTCAGTTACATTGATTTCAATTTCAATGTCCGGTCATTTGGTGAAACAATGTACATGTAAACTATTTTCTGCTTCATTAATGTAAGGTCTCTATATATTACTAATTAAGAAATGAACATCAACTAAAGGAGGTTTCCCATCCTACTATGGAATAGGAGTAGTGTACCAAATTATAGCGTAACCTAGGTAAGTACATCCAAGTTAATGAAAGCTATTAAAGTTGTTGGTACATAAATATATGTAGGAATCTCCAAGTGCATTTGAACACACATATCATTCTTTTCACTGTGAAATCATACCTGAAAAAACTGGTTCCAAACGCTAGTCTTCCCTAGGCTCAAAGGATGCTCCCCATGAGGTATTGTCGACCTTGGCAATAAACCCTTCCCCTCGCCTATCAGATCACCGTTCACAGAAGACACAGAGTCTTCCAATTTCCTTGTGATTTCTGACTAACCAGCCACGTAAACATTTAGAATCCAGAAATACCGATACAATTATACAAACTCATGCGACTAAAACTTACTGGATTCATCAAAATATCTTCTTTAAAGCGCTTGTACTGAGACCTCTTCTTAGTCAATTCCGACACCCAAAGCCCCTTATCAATCGGAAGATATCCCAACAAAACCTAAAACACATTTTAAAAACACTAATCAATTCTCCCATTCCGCAAAAACCAACAGATAGACTATTACACGGGCAGCAAGTTATTTATTACACACCTTCCAAACAGTCGAACGAATGCCAGCAGCATCCGGAATACCTAACGACGCAAGCTGACGTAGTTCCCCAATGTTTATAATCCTCCTAGACAACTACATCATAACGTAAATTAAATAAAAAACTCATACAATATATCCTTACAATCTCTGTCTCAACAATAATGCAACCTTGGCACGTGCTTATTTGAGATGAAACCAATATATTCATCCTCATATGGGTATGTTTGGCAAACACTGACTCTCTAAAAGCCAAACACAAGCAATTAAAGAAAGAAAGCCTAACCAACCTCTTGCAATAACAAGGACTGACGCGTAACATCTTGGACGGAATCAGTAATACTATCATTGTGGTGATCACTAGTGATGGAAGAAACCCTAAGTTTGGGTGGTGGTTGAGGAAGCGGAAGAAAACGATCAGAATTATCATCATCATTAGAAGAAGAAGAAGAAAGGGAAGATGATTTGGTCGTAACGGTAACGTCGTAAGATGATGACTTTGAAGGTGGTGATTGAGGCGGTGATGATGACCAAATAGGGTTGTTCAGCCAATCTGGTACTCGTTTCTTCTTCTTTACCATCATTTTTGTTGCTCTTGTTAATGTGTTTGTTTTTTTCAAGGAGAGGAAGAAGGGGTTTCAATGTGTCATCCTCGTCTTGTTCCTCGTGGAGGCAGGCATTCGACTGCCACTTTCCTTCTTTCTACTTTTCTCTTAACCATGACGTGCCCTTTCAATTCTTTTATTTTTTTATTTCTAATCTTAAACATTCTTTCTTTAGTAAATAATAATTTTTTAATTTATTCTTTTTGTTATTAATTTTTTTTTTTGTTAAAAACATATAGGGTGCGTTTAGTTGGAAAACACTTTCTATCATTTTCTATTTTCTATTTTGTAGAAAAAGAAAAGAGATTTCATTTTCCACAAAACACTTAAAAATTTAGAAAACGCGTTTAGTTGGAGAAATTTGTGTTTTCCATTTTCTAAAACTATAAAGGAAACAAAGGGGGAAATGAATTTTCTATGTCTAAAAGAAAACTTTGAAAAAAAAAGAGTTTTTTTGTTTTGTGTTCAAAAGGGTAAAACAGGGATTTTGCATTTTCTAGAAAATATTTCTAAAAAACGATGATTTGAACGCGTTTTTTGTTTTCCTTATTTTCTAAAAAATATTTTGTAGAAAACATGGTGTTTTCTATCCAACTAAACGCATATATTTCTTAATTTAGTAAAAATAAATGAATTTTTGTGTTTGTATTTATTTTTCTATCAAAATTGTGTACAAAATTATACTAGTATTTGTTAAAAGTCTAATAAAAAAACTCTATGAAAAACAGACTTAATTCACTAAAATATAAAGATTAACTCTGTACAGGTATGAAATCTAAAATTTTAAGAAACAAACTTAAGTTCTTCTCATCCACACACAACAAAGAAATATATATTGAGACTAAAAATCTTGCGACAAAAAAAAATCAGAAATACTTTCATTCATCATTGCTCAATCTGGTTAGTCAAAGGTATGTTTTCTGGTTAATAGATCACAAGTATATTAATCTATTACTTATTAATTTATCTACTAATCTAGGATTATTGTTTTATGGGTAATTAAGTTATGAGTTTGTGTTATTGTGTTGTAATTTATATGGGATGGCTTATTTGGTGTTAATTTAGATCATTGATATTAGTGGTGGTTAGTTTGACTGCAAATAACCATATAAGTGTGGTATGTGGTATGGATTATTAGCTTATTATGTTGAGGTTTTAGCTTATTAAAGGTCGTAAGCTCAATTAAAATTGCTTATAAACTGAAAAGAGGGAGTCTACGGGCTTTTCCAACTTTACTGCTCATACGCCATTAGTTTGTGAAGCTTTACATGAAACCTGTGTTTGGCAAATTCTTATTATTGTAGCTAGAAATTGATAAGATGAGATTAGTTTAAGTAATGTTGTTGTACAACTTTGTGATATGTAGTATTAAAACGATTATTAAGAGAAATTTGATTTACACGTTTATTCATATAATTTGGTGTCATAGATCGTGGTTCAGGAAAAAGTGTTAAGTTTAGTAATGTTTAGTTTCTGAAGCATGATATCGAAACATGTGTTTAGTGAATTTTGAATATTGTAGCGAGAATAAGGATTTAGTTCTGGATGTTGAGTATGTGAAATCATAACACAAGTACGAAGAGGTGTGTTTAGAAAAAGACCCCTTACTTGAAGACGATAAAAGCTGTTTGAGATTGATTATTAAGTGTATATCTACACATTTCAAAATAAGAAAATGTTTGTTTGGATGAAACTGTTGATCTGGTTATTTTAAAGTAAATAAGAACCTTAAAATAAAAAAAAGTGTTACAGTAAGCAATCACAAACACCGCAGGCTAGAAACTTAAGTATGTTTATGTGGAATTGGGTTGAACTTTTGCATTGTTTTATGCTAACTGGTGTCTAACCAAACGTCAAATTTTTTAATCTTAACCAAAAAGGAACAAGTCAAATGGGTTGAAAGTGCTCATAACACACGCAAATGTCTAAAACCTTCTAAACCCGGTTTGACCCATTTTTTAGAGATACATGTTTTGAGGACAGTGGCACACATAACTGAATTTAATTGTTTGTGCATGTATCAAAGAGCGACACCGTTGACTACACGAAAATAATAAGTCTGATATCTTTTTGGTGCAACCAAATAAAGCTATGTCAAGCGAATTTAAAGTATATATCGGTAATTTTTTGCTTTAATCTTCAATTTTATCCATGGTAACTAAAATCAGAAAACATCACTTTTCTTTTGTGTACAAATGCAAGTCAATAACTTAAAAAAGAACGTGACATCTATTGAAAAGGAGGGAATATTGTAATTTTTTGGGGGTAACCTTCGTGTCTAACTTTTGGCCAGTTAGGACCCAGTGGGATCCACTGCCACTCACTTCTAACCAGATGAAGCTCTTCTCGAAAGAAATATGTAAGCTTTCTTTTAAGGAAAACTGTGGCGACCCTCTCAAGAATGCAACACCAAGAGGGTTTCCGCCTGACCCTTCAGGTTTGAGTATGTTATCTTTTAAACAATTTTACTTAATTTGCCAACAAAAAATGGTCAGTTCAGGTAACAAGAAAAGCTCATCCAGTTGAGAACTTTATGTTCAGGTCGAATTGAATTGGTGAAAAATAAGTTTGTGCCTAAAAGGTTGTATTAGAAAATGTAGGAGTAAATTACATGAAGGAATAATGTGGTTTATAGGAAAATACAAAAGTATGGCTTTCCTCTTCACTCTTTAACTATGAAAAATAATGTGGATAATTGCTACTTGTGATACACTCATACATAGATAGTCCTAAACTAAGCAACAGTTATATATGACTTAAAGCTGGAAATATGTCCTACACTTGAAGGTTATTCATGTTTCTCACTCTTATCACTTACGCCTCGCTTTTGAAACCATACCCATCACCCTAGGCTAGCTGTGTAAGATCCTCACATCACACATCTAATTTAATACTTAAACAACATGCTTTTCTGTTTTTACAATATGATTTTTTATTGTATGTTTATGGATGTAAACTCAGTGAATAGAGAATAGTTTAAGTGACATGAATACCTTATTCCTTATAATTTCGCCTGATTAAACTACTTATGTTTTTTAATCGACTTTAGTTCTTCTACAAATGCAAATGCTTAGTAGTGTAGTATCAGCAAGTGAAAGGATTTAACCAAACTACATAGCAGGTAAAATATTAGTCAGAATCTATTATTTTATATAACTATTTAAGTAATGACAGTACCTTTTGTATAATGCTCTCGAGAATGTGAAGCTTAAATATTTGATATCTGTGACACCTCCTTAAATCAGGCAAGGAAACATGTAGGCAGCATAGGGGTGTCACATCATGGTACAAGAAACAATGAAATATAGTTAACACAACATTGACGTAATAAAACATTTACATTACATCATAAAAGATCCGAATTTTTAACTTAAAGGTCCCAGAGTTTATAAGCGAAAAAATCTACCATTTAAACATGGTTTTGTAACATATAGTTACCAAGAATATAGGATAAACTCCTGACAGCTTTTACCAAAACCAAAGTTTAAATATAACACAGATATCTCCAAGCTGCGAAATATCTTGCGGGCTCCCATCCAAGCAAAACTAAGTATTATTACCTGAGATTAAACATGTAAAACGTCAACACAAAGTTGAGTGATATTCATAGGTTTAGTAGTAAAGTTGTGGAACACAAGCATTCATTTGTGAAATGTAGTATAATGCAAGTTCGTTTTCTCAGTTCTTAACCAATAGAAAGTCCAATCAATATCAGATTTATAATTGTTCTTGGTTGTTCAAGCTTGCTTGGTAATCTATTGCTAATTCAAACAACACTATTTAAAAATGAAAAATATAAACCTACTTATACGTAAAACAAGTTGCAAATACCAAATTTTATTCAAGTAAAATATAAAATGCAAAACTTGAAACTAAAAGGGCTGAAAATGTAATTTCTATGAAATGTAAATGCTTGAAATGTAAATTCTAAAAGTTATAAGGACTACTAATGCAAAACAGTTAACTAAAAGGACCAAACTTGTAAAACTGATAACAAACTAACCAAATAGTAACAAACTAACAAACTTGATAACTGAAATTTAACAAACTTCAAAGTCCAGGGACTAACTCTATGCAAACCCTAAAAACTAGGAAGTTTAGCCAAGTTTACCAAACTGAATGAAATGAAGGGACTAAAGTGCAATTAAACTAAACTTTTAACTAAAAACGGGACAATATGAAGAATAAGCTCGTTTGAGCTTATTACTCAACCAAATAAGCTGAAACCACTTGTAAAACTCTTAAAATTCAATTTAAGCTATGTGTGTCTGAGGAATTAAGCTAAAAGTCCAAAATAAGCAATTGAGTGCTTATTGATAAGCACAAAATAAGCTACAGCTTATTCCAATCAGTCAAAACTCGATTTTTGTGACAAAACTGATTAAGCACTTTATTACAAGAACGGGAAATCAAACTAGAACTATTTTCATCAAGTAATGAATGAAAAATCTGAAATAAGCTCTTTTGAGCTTATGTTGACCAAGTTTGACCAACTTTTTGTAAAAAGCTCAAAACTTCAAAACTTGATATTCAACACTTTCTAAATGGATTGGTGAAAGAAAATCAAGACTTTTGTGAAGTGGATTAAGAGATATGAGAAAACAGTAAGCTTTTTATATCAGAGAATGACAAATGCTCAAACCTTGACTAAAAAGCTTATTTCTAGCTTAATTCCTAAAACTGTATATTTTCCTCTTAGAAACTGAAAGTTTATGATGTAAGCTAGAACTAGAAACAAGTTTGAGCAAATCTTATCAAGTAATGAAGGAGAATCCAGCAATTGAAATCGGCAAGTTTCAAACAACAAAGCTGAAATAAGGATGACCCAAACTATTTTTAAACCAATTGCCTGTTTGACTATTATTTTGACTTGTAAATGACTTAGAACCAATTGTTAACACCTAATGACTGATTATGAACTTCTAAACACCAAATCTTAACACTTGAAATCTATTTAAAAGCTACTCCCAAACACTCCTTTATCTGTTTTTAGCAAGATTTAACAAAGACTTATTGAGTATTGGTTTAAACTGATTCAAAAGCTTTAACAGACTAATTTTAATGGACAAAATGAAAGCTAATCAAGCTGAAATCAAACAATTATCTCAACTAGAACTCAATTTAGGTGCAAAGCTAAAATGTGACTGAAATAAGGCAGAAACTACAAATGAATCTCAAATCAATGAACAAGTAGGCAAGATTAAGCTACAAATGAACTAAAATCAATCAAACAACAACTATTTATCAAGTAAAACAGGCAGCCATCAAGATTAAACTAGGAAATTGAGCATGCAAATACTGTTTAGAGGAATATAAAACAAGAGCTATGGAACCTATTGTAGAAGTCCTTTGGGAAGAAGAGGAGCGCTGAGCTCTCTTGCACTAGTGATACCACCACCTATCACTAGTATTCAACTAAAATCAACAATCAAACAGCTACAATTCATCTGGAATCAACATTCTGCTACAAATCATCAAGAACAATGGAAATACTTGAATTCTGATCAAACAGCTACAACACTTCACCAATGTCAGTTATGATCATTGGTTGATCATAACAAACATCAAACAGCAACTAGTATATCCAATAGCAACAAGAATCAACAGGAATTTGAAGAACAGATTTTGGCGGGAAAAGGTAATTTGAAATTTATTTGATGAATTCAGTTACAAAAGTTGGTTACAAGCTACTAACTAACTAACTGACTCAAGAGTTTGTCAGACTCTTGAGTAGTTAGGGGAAAAGTGAGGGAAAAATAGAAAGGAAAGATTTAACTATGTGTTTTACAAAATTAAGCTACAATAAAAAATGAGGTACAAGCTATCTATTTATAGGCAAGAATTGAGAGTTTGTTGGAGTTGTGACGTGTTAGAACCAATAACAACTTGCCACGTGGAAGAATTCTGCATTTGCTCTTTGAAGGTGATGAACTAATTTGGGTGTTTTTGATTGAGTGGATGATTTGTAAATTGGATTGCACCATTGAATTCGTCTTCCAAAATTGAGCAACTTTGGTGTTTTGAACTTCTCATGAAACGTCTTCTATAAAAATCCCGATCCTGGCAATATTTTCTTTGAAGAAGATGGACACGTGGCATTTTCTGATTGGTTTAAAATGTTGCACATGGATTACACTGTTTGGATCTTGTAATAAATGTGGCGGCTGTTAATGGGAAATTAATGCTTGATCCGTGTGAAGTGAATTCTCCTCTCCCATTGGTTTAACTCTTTTCACTTGGATTAAACTTTGCATAACTTTCCAATGTTGGCAAAACAAGCCCTTGTACTTGGCAGATTCCCATTTCAAGCTAGGATCTTCATTCCTTTGTCATTTTTGGTCCTTTAACTTCCATAATTTGTACAAAATGGCCCTTTGACTGAGTTGACTTGATAGTTTGACCAGGTTTGACTTGAATCTTGACTTTTCATTATTTGCACTTCTAGTCCTTCAACTTTCACAACTTGTCAAGATAGGTCCTTGAACTTCAAAGTCTTGTCACTTTTGATCCTCTTTTGTCTTTTTCATCCATTTGAGCTTGGTTTTTCCTTGTTTGCTTGAAAATGTATCTTCTTACCTACAAAAGTGTACACAAACACAAACATACCACATAATACTGTTTTTGCCAAATAATTGGGTATTTTGCTTCATGTTTTAGGGTTATTTGTTGATAAAAGGATATGAGTTTAAGCTCATATCAAATTCCCCTACACTTGAGCATTGCCATGTCCTCATGCAATATTATATTTCAAGGCTTAAAAATTTACATTTCCCTCATAATTAATCCACCTTGGCCATATGAGATGCATCTACACTACTCTAAACTAGATGATGCATGATTTTAACTTTTAATAATGCAATGCAAAGAAAACAATTCTATCTATATCTTTTTGATTTTTCTTGAAATGGTTTTGATGGAAATAACTCATAAAGAATTCAATGACTTGGATTAGGGCTTGGATACCATGGACACTTATCACCCTCAAGTTTCACTTTCCCCATACCAAGCTAATAAATGGAATCATTGCATTCACAAGTAAAAAGTGCATCAACTTATTCATGACAATTAAATGTGGAACCGGTTATTATTTGAGCAAATTGCTTGTGGGCAAATTTGTCATTATTCAAGTGTGAAATATAAGAAGTGTAAAATCCAAAAATAAGGAAGCACGGTTTTAATCCTAAGTAATCTTTTCATCCATTACTTGAAAAACCGCTCACAATTAATACAAGTCCGTATTAAGAGTAATAAGTCATTCGCCTTATGTGTAAAATTCTCATGTCATGCTTTCATAAGTAACTACACACTCGCTAAGGAAAGAAAAATAAAACTCACGCATTAATTTACATCCGCATCTTTTTGAGATTTTGGATCTTCAACCCCGCAACCCGTCAAGGTAATATTGGATTGGAGCAATCTATTGAATCCCCGCAACCCGTCAAGGTAATATTGGAACTCAATAGTCACTATAATTAACACCACACTGCCCCTCTTGGGAGTCTTGCATTATTTTTTTCTTTTTTTTTTTTTTTTTTTTTTTTTTTTTTTTTTTTTCTAGCCACTCATTTTTTTTCATAAGCCGCTCTTATTTTTCTTTATTCCTCACCAAGAAATTTGAAAAGAAGAAAAGGAAAAACACCCGCTAAATATGGAGCATGACACAAGTCTAGTACACATAAATCGTGCTAACTTAGAATCTTAAGACGTACTCATACCAACCATGAATGATTAGCCAAAAATGCATAAGAGATTACAAACCAATTAAAACCGTACTTGATTATTTATTAACAATTATATACATGCGAAGAAAGTAGAGGTAGAGAAGAGAATGGTTTAACCACAAGTAATTGCCATGAAGTCTATCTAGCCCTTTTACGCTTGCTTCAACTCTATCATTTCCCATTCTCCACAAATTTAAAATTTCAAAGAATGAAATTGGTGGAAGCTTAGCCTAATAGACCAATGAAGGACTACATGGTTAAGGATACTAGCTAGAGAATGCTAAAATAAGCAAACTCGGGTTGAGTCAAAATATCCATGGCGGGCCTAATATGTCAAAGAAATCTAAACTTGTTAAAACCATGTTTTATTATATTTTTCCTTTTTATATATTTTTGATGAAAAATAAAAGAAGAAATATATACAATGCAAATGTGTTATGCAAATGTAAAATGATTGATGCAAAAATCATGAATGCATATTTTTGTTGGCCAAAGTAGATCAAAAATTTGAAAAATGTTTAAAATTCAATTTTCCATGTTATCATGCAAGACAATGACAATTTCTAGGTAAGGTCACTTCGATAGAAGACCCCCCTACACGTAAGCTAAACATTGTCCTCAATGTTTAAGAGTATGGAAGTATAAAAACTTCCCCTACACTTATGACAATGAATAGACTTTGCTTAACCCAAGTTAAGGAAAGGACTACTATTAGTGAAATCATGTTTAAGCACAAGGTGTCAATGAAAAATCACTAAAGTAACGAAGTGAACCGGATACAAGGGCCTCCTCCATAAGCTCCAAAGCATGAGATGAGTGAGCAACCCTACAAACAATCAAGAAGACAAAGGAAGGTCTCCCCTACACTTATCTCCAAATCTATACCTTTATTGCTAAACTACAACACTCTAAACCTAGTTATACGATGCTTGAGTTAATGAGTCTCTAGCTCGACTCGTCCCACACTTAAAAGTGTCTAAAACCTATCATGGAGAAGAAAATGTTTGCCCTTTTTAAGAAAAATCTCCATGATGAGGTAAAACAAGTGTTCATTTATCAAAACTCCATAAATATCCCCCAGGATCAAATACATAATTACCCTCCCACTTATAACACAAGCCAACAACTAGCTTCCCAATCAATGGTGACAAGAATGAGGTGTAATTCTCTAAATTGGTTTCCCATATGTTCTTTCCAAGGTGATGGTGTAAAGTTCTCAAATCTTTCACAAGGTTTCCTTTTGTTACATCAGGTGGATACTGAGATGGTTTAGCAAGCTCTATGCCAGGATCAAAAATCCGTTCCTTGATGGGAAAACAACAAGTGTTGATTGCCTTAAAAGATTCTCCTTTGTAGGTCACATGGTGAGAGAAAGGTTGTAGAGTGATTGGTTGTAGAAAGGTTGGGGTGGACAAAGAAGGTAAAGGATCTTCAAGCAATAAAGATTCTAGATAGAGTATGTCCCCGTCCTCATCAAGGTAACCAAGAGTATACTCAAAAGATATATCCTCCAATAAAAACTCATCACTCTCATCAATGATAGAATCCTCCTCATCACCATAAACATCATAGATTGGTCTATCAAAGATGGGTGATCCCTCAAAACCAAAGGAAGTATGATCATCAACAAATGGAGAGTCACAAGTAGAAAGCTCATCATCACTATAGTCATCATATGTTGGTGAATCACAAAGAAAAGATCCCTCATTACTTAAGTCCTCATCAAAGTGATTAGTATGGGGGAAAAATGGGGTGTCATATGGAATTTCACTAAAGTTTAGCTCTTGAGGTTCATGAAAATCCAAAGAGGAAGTAATGGAAGCAATGGTCTCAATATGAGGGTAATCAAAGTCTCTACTTGAGCAAGCTTCATAAAAGTACTCATCACAAACTTCATCAAGAAGATCATCTTGTGTTTCCTCCTCATGTACAACATCAATATGTTTTACCGCTTCGGGCTCATTAGACTTTTTGGACAACTTCCCCATGTTAAACACCACTCTCTCATCTCCTACCCGCATTGTAAGTTCTCCTTCCGCCACATCGATTAAAGTACGACCCGTTCTCAAAAATGGCCTACCAACAATCAAAGGCACTCTAGGATCCACATCATAATCAACTACCACAAAATCCGCGGGAAATGTAAATCTATCAACCCCAACAAAAACATCCTCCGCAATTCCCACCGGATAAGCTATAGTACGGTTAGCCAACTCAAGAGTCATCTTAGTAGGAGTAAGCTCGGGAAGTGAAAGTCTCTTCCAAACCGATAATGGCATAAGATTTATGCTTGCTCCTAAATCCGCTAAAGCCATACAATTTTCCACCCCCGGGAAATTACAAGGAATCAAAAACCGCCCCGGATCTCCAAGCTTAGTAGGCAACTTCTTAAGCAACACCGCGGAACAATTTTCATTCAAAGAAGCATTAGGCAAATCCACCAATCTTTCCTTGTTAGAAAGCAAATCCTTAATCATCTTAGCAAACTTAGGCATATTGGCTAAGGCTTCCGCAAAGGAAATATTGATGTTAAGTTGCTTGAACATCCTCAAAAAGTTAGAAACTTGGATATCATCCTTGTTCTTAAGCTTTTCTTTTCTCAATCTTGAGGGATAAGGAAGACTTGGTTTTGGTTGTGGTTGAGGTGAAGGATTTTCCTTATTGAGTGTTTCATGAATAGGCGTTGAAAGTGGAGCAATGGGAGCATTTTGAGGTGGTGAAGTAGAAGTAGAGGGCTTATCACAAGTAGGAGCACAAGTGGGTTGAACAATAGTAGGTTTAGGAGGTGAAGGATCCTTTGTTGTTGTACCACTCCTTGTTGTAATAGCATTAACATTGGCCCTAGGGTTTGTTTGTGTGTTGGAAGGTAAAGCCCCTTGTGGTCTTTGAGTTACCGCCATTAAAAGCTTATTGAATTGGTCATTCATTTTCTTGTCTATAGCTTGGAATTTCCTTTCATTCTCTTGATTCATCTTTTGCAAAAGATCCATTGTGTTTAACTCTTGTGGCACATAACCTTGAAAACCTTGAGGTGGGAAAGGTAAAGGTTGGGAGTTAAATCCTTGATTTGGTGGATAAAAGGTATTTGCTTGAGGTTGAAATTGATTGGGTGCCTTGTAGTTATTTCCTTGGTATGGTTGTCTTTGCCCTTGATTCCTTGCTAAAATTTGAGGAGGATTTTGTGGAATTTGGGTGGGTGGTTGGGGTGGGAAGCCGGGTGGAGTAAGGTAATTTTGGGATTTGTAAGAAAGGTTGTTTGGATTGATGTTAGGCTTAAAGTGTTCACGGTGTTCCTCTTGGTAAGCATAGCATTCCCCTTGATACCCTTGCACCTTATCACATTGTTCATAAGAGTGGGGGCCTCCACAAGTAACACAAGAAATGGTGATGGCATTCACATTATTTGAGGAATTGTTCAATGTCATGCTCTTAAAATCTTGAATCATGCCTTGAGTCATTTCTTGTCCTTGTTTGACTGTTTGAAGGATCTCTTGAAGAATTTGGAGTTCACAAGGGGTTTGAGAAGTGTTTTGGATCACATGAACTCTTTCTTCAAATGGATCGTTTGTTTGAACCATTGCCTTAGTCTCAATAATGTTCAAAGCCTCATGGTATGTCTTGAAAAGAATACTCCCTCCCGCGGAAGCATTTAGTGAATCTTGGTGGTGAGGTTTAAGGCCATTGTAGAAGGTATTGATTTGGCCTAGATCATCCATTCCATGGTTAGGGCATCGCCTCAACAACTCACTATACTCTTCCCAAGCATCACCAAAGGATTGACTAGGTTTTTGTGTAAAGCCCATAATCAAATTTCTCAAAGCCATAGTCTTTTGTGGAGGAAAGAATTTGTTCAAAAACTTAGTAGTAAAATCATCCCATGTGGTGATACTATCGGGTGGTTGGGTGTCTAACCAATGCTTAGCACTCCCATCTAAGGAAAATGACACTAACATCAATCTAATGACCTCAGGTGGAACCCCATTATGCTTAATGGTGTTGCAAAGTGAAAGGAATCTCTTAAGGTGAGCATGGGGATCCTCATTTTGTTTTCCAAAGAAAGGTGATGCAGAAACCATATTGATCATAGATGTATGTAGCTCAAATGTGTTAGCGGGAAAGTCAGGAATCTTAATGGCACTAACATATCCATGAACGTTGGATTGCATACGTTCATACAAAGTACGATTATCAATAGCCATGGCTCCTTGTGGTGGTGACAAAGCACGATTCTCGTGATCGGCTTGGTGAACGGTGGTGGTCTTACTCTTTCTCTTTTTCTTCCTTTTCGGAGGAAGAGGTTGTACACCAATCGGTATTTGTGCACGCCCGCGAGTGAGCATGCAACTCAATACGAGGAATGAGAGAGAAGCTCTCGTGTGACTTTGAAGAGAAATGGATTATCCTCTTCGAGTTTCGATATTAAATATCCACAAGAAAATAACAATATATGTAATACTACTTTGGGTGCAAGACCCTCAATGAAGCTTTCCTTCTTAGAATACTCCCAAGTGAACGGGGGGTTAGGTGGCGCGAAGCACTTAAGTACCTATTGACCCTTAGATGGCATTTTATAGCACATCGCCTTTCTATTCACTTAAATGTTCGTATTCTTCGAATTGTTGCTTATTGAGAGTATTTATCTATTCTTGCTTTATTTTGTTTGATCGATACGCGTGTCAAGGACCGGAGCGCCCTTCAACACGGTGTATTGCCTCGGCAATACTTATGGAAGATATGTAGATTGATTGTTCTTATACGTATACGTATTTACTTATAATAATATATGGAAAATATTTTTGTATTTATGAGTTTTTTTTAAAGGAAAATACTATATGTACATAAAAACCGAGAGAATCCAATAATATATATTTTTGGGTGCAATCTCTTAGGAAAAAGATTGCTTTTTGGATTTTTTAATTTTTTTTTTGGTCAATTCTTTAGGAAAAGAATTGTTTTGTTAATTTTTAGTTTTTATATATTTTTATATTTTTGATTTTTTTATTTGTTTTTGATTTATGATACGTAAAAATAACGTTCACCAAATGAACGGATCCCAAAAGCCAATGAAAACCGTCAATCGATAGTCTCTCGTGTAGTCAAAGAACCGGCAGCGGCGCCATTTGAAATGTAGTATAATGCAAGTTCGTTTTCTCACTTCTTAACCAATAGAAAGTCCAATCAATATCAGATTTATAATTGTTCTTGGTTGTTCAAGCTTGCTTGGTAATCTATTGCTAATTCAAACAACACTATTTAAAAATGAAAAATATAAACCTACTTATACGTAAAACAAGTTGCAAATACCAAATTTTATTCAAGTAAAATATAAAATGCAAAACTTGAAACTAAAAGGGCTGAAAATGTAATTTCTATGAAATGTAAATGCTTGAAATGTAAATTCTAAAAGTTATAAGGACTACTAATGCAAAACAGTTAACTAAAAGGACCAAACTTGTAAAACTGATAACAAACTAACCAAATAGTAACAAACTAACAAACTTGATAACTGAAATTTAACAAACTTCAAAGTCCAGGGACTAACTCTATGCAAACCCTAAAAACTAGGAAGTTTAGCCAAGTTTACCAAACTGAATGAAATGAAGGGACTAAAGTGCAATTAAACTAAACTTTTAACTAAAAACGGGACAATATGAAGAATAAGCTCGTTTGAGCTTATTACTCAACCAAATAAGCTGAAACCACTTGCAAAACTCTTAAAATTCAATTTAAGCTATGTGTGTCTGAGGAATTAAGCTAAAAGTCCAAAATAAGCAATTGAGTGCTTATTGATAAGCACAAAATAAGCTACAGCTTATTCCAATCAGTCAAAACTCGATTTTTGTGACAAAACTGATTAAGCACTTTATTACAAGAACGGGAAATCAAACTAGAACCATTTTCATCAAGTAATGAATGAAAAATCTGAAATAAGCTCTTTTGAGCTTATGTTGACCAAGTTTGACCAACTTTTTGCAAAAAGCTCAAAACTTCAAAACTTGATATTCAACACTTTCTAAATGGATTGGTGAAAGAAAATCAAGACTTTTGTGAAGTGGATTAAGAGATATGAGAAAACAGTAAGCTTTTTATATCAGAGAATGACAAATGCTCAAACCTTGACTAAAAAGCTTATTTCTAGCTTAATTCCTAAAACTGTATATTTTCCTCTTAGAAACTGAAAGTTTATGATGTAAGCTAGAACTAGAAACAAGTTTGAGCAAATCTTATCAAGTAATGAAGGAGAATCCAGCAATTGAAATCGGCAAGTTTCAAACAACAAAGCTGAAATAAGGATGACCCAAACTATTTTTAAACCAATTGCCTGTTTGACTATTATTTTGACTTGTAAATGACTTAGAACCAATTGTTAACACCTAATGACTGATTATGAACTTCTAAACACCAAATCTTAACACTTGAAATCTATTTAAAAGCTACTCCCAAACACTCCTTTATCTGTTTTTAGCAAGATTTAACAAAGACTTATTGAGTATTGGTTTAAACTGATTCAAAAGCTTTAACAGACTAATTTTAATGGACAAAATGAAAGCTAATCAAGCTGAAATCAAACAATTATCTCAACTAGAACTCAATTTAGGTGCAAAGCTAAAATGTGACTGAAATAAGGCAGAAACTACAAATGAATCTCAAATCAATGAACAAGTAGGCAAGATTAAGCTACAAATGAACTAAAATCAATCAAACAACAACTATTTATCAAGTAAAACAGGCAGCCATCAAGATTAAACTAGGAAATTGAGCATGCAAATACTGTTTAGAGGAATATAAAACAAGAGCTATGGAACCTATTGTAGAAGTCCTTTGGGAAGAAGAGGAGCGCTGAGCTCTCTTGCACTAGTGATACCACCACCTATCACTAGTATTCAACTAAAATCAACAATCAAACAGCTACAATTCATCTGGAATCAACATTCTGCTACAAATCATCAAGAACAATGGAAATACTTGAATTCTGATCAAACAACTACAACACTTCACCAATGTCAGTTATGATCATTGGTTGATCATAACAAACATCAAACAGCAACTAGTATATCCAATAGCAACAAGAATCAACAGGAATTTGAAGAACAGATTTTGGCGGGAAAAGGTAATTTGAAATTTATTTGATGAATTCAGTTACAAAAGTTGGTTACAAGCTACTAACTAACTAACTGACTCAAGAGTTTGTCAGACTCTTGAGTAGTTAGGGGAAAAGTGAGGGAAAAATGGAAAGGAAAGATTTAACTATGTGTTTTACAAAATTAAGCTACAATAAAAAATGAGGTACAAGCTATCTATTTATAGGCAAGAATTGAGAGTTTGTTGGAGTTGTGACGTGTTAGAACCAATAACAACTTGCCACGTGGAAGAATTCTGCATTTGCTCTTTGAAGGTGATGAACTAATTTGGGTGTTTTTGATTGAGTGGATGATTTGTAAATTGGATTGCACCATTGAATTCGTCTTCCAAAATTGAGCAACTTTGGTGTTTTGAACTTCTCATGAAACGTCTTCTATAAAAATCCCGATCCTGGCAATATTTTCTTTGAAGAAGATGGACACGTGGTGTTTTCTGATTGGTTTAAAATGTTGCACATGGATTACACTGTTTGGATCTTGTAATAAATGTGGCGGCTGTTAATGGGAAATTAATGCTTGATCCGTGTGAAGTGAATTCTCCTCTCCCATTGGTTTAACTCTTTTCACTTGGATTAAACTTTGCATAACTTTCCAATGTTGGCAAAACAAGCCCTTGTACTTGGCAGATTCCCATTTCAAGCTAGGATCTTCATTCCTTTGTCATTTTTGGTCCTTTAACTTCCATAATTTGTACAAAATGGCCCTTTGACTGAGTTGACTTGATAGTTTGACCAGGTTTGACTTGAATCTTGACTTTTCATTATTTGCACTTCTAGTCCTTCAACTTTCACAACTTGTCAAGATAGGTCCTTGAACTTCAAAGTCTTGTCACTTTTGATCCTCTTTTGTCCTTTTCATCCATTTGAGCTTGGTTTTTCCTTGTTTGCTTGAAAATGTATCTTCTTACCTACAAAAGTGTACACAAACACAAACATACCACATAATACTGTTTTTGCCAAATAATTGGGTATTTTGCTTCATGTTTTAGGGTTATTTGTTGATAAAAGGATATGAGTTTAAGCTCATATCAAATTGTAAAACAAGAAATAGGGAAAATGGTTATGTACATTAACCATA
The DNA here is from genome assembly GCA_025667525.1 of Glebionis coronaria. Classification (NCBI taxonomy): domain Eukaryota; kingdom Viridiplantae; phylum Streptophyta; class Magnoliopsida; order Asterales; family Asteraceae; genus Glebionis; species Glebionis coronaria. The sequence goes on from CM046874.1 coordinate 458,003,429, forward strand.
GTCCAAAACCATTATTATTGCTATTTAGCTCATGACATCGAAGCTTAACAACATGTAAGTTCCCCTAGTGGGTATTCAGTCTAAATACTCAAGTATAAACAATGTAATGCGTCAAAGTAATACGAGACGGGGATTGTCATTCCCGATGGATCCACCCACAACATTTGCGCTTAGAACAAAGTAATACGGGAAAATTAACGGCTCATGATCAAGAGGGGTAACTTAGTGGGTATGTAAACTAAAACCAATAATAATAATGAAAAACTGTTGGAAAGCACACAAGTTCTGGAAAGCATACAAGTTTTAGAGAGCATACAAGTTCTGGATATCATACAGTTTTAAATGAATGTGTTCCACCATGTAAAATCTCACCCCGCTTTAGAAACAATGTACAAGTAGTAAAAAGGGGCTATGAACTCATCTTATAAGCCACGAGGTAAGTGAACACGGAACTCGGGAGCTTGAGTAGAAGAAGTAGTGGTAAGACGATCGCCGACGATATAGATGCCCGATAAAACATGAAAGTCGCAACCTACCAAATAAGGTGCGTACTTCATCAATATACTCAAGTATCGAAAAATACTTAGTATAAACAATTAAATAAACTAAAAACCATAGTAAATACGCAAGAACAAACCACACAAGTGAATTTACTAGACGCTTTTACAAGGCTACGTTATTAAGACAAGTGCTCCCGAAAGCACTCAGCCGGTACATACCATATGTACCCGCTGATTTCCCATACTTAGACAACTCGAATTTTTATGAAACTTGGTGAAAAAATCAATCATAACTTGAACCAAACTCAGTTTAAATTTCATCCAAAGATTTACATTTTAGAACCACCTGCTCAACACATTTCTAGACTCTAAAATCCGGACAGTTTTATACCTTTGACTCATAAGACCATTTTGACCATCATAATCAATTTCGTTTACAAACCCAACCATTGACTTTGAAAATAGACTCAAATGATAAGTTTAGGACTTTAAAACAGCCTCTAACAATTTGTAAAACTCAACTTATAATCCCCGAGATTTAACCCAATATCGACAACAATTTCATATAGTGTCGACATCTCCCGGTACACGAAAATTCAAACTAGTGTAACTTCCTCCTCGTTTTGAATTAGAAGTTCTATTTTATATCAAACCGAAGCTTGGTAAAAACTCTACAACAATATCACATCATCTCAACCTCTATCCAAACTTAAACTCACGAAAACTGACCTTAAAGCTACTGGTCAAAAATAACTTTTTTAAAATCATACTAAAACTCATTTTGACCCATTTCTAAGTTCATCTATACCTCAAATAACCCATATACATCATTTGTAACCAATCTTAATACTCATTTCTACTTGCATGATTCACATGCAAACTACCAAAATAAAAAACAATACATGCATTCAAAAATAACAATGATAAAATATCAATAACATGTTAGTGGAACCTTACACATGATTAACAAGATCAAATGATCGAACACCAAAACCCCCCAAAAATCGTGGGTTTTGAGGCCATGCACACCAAGAAAAACTTTGTCCAAGCTTGATTAATCACGAATATTTGTTCCTAATATCATAAAACACACATGCATTGGTTTAAAATTTGGTCAAATCATCACTTTTACAAAAATAAATTTTGAAAATTTAAAGTGAATGCATGTTGAATTTTCTTGATGATAAATGCTTACAAGATGATTTTGAAGGTGGGTCTTAAGTTAGATTTTTCCAAAAACCAAATTTTGTGGTGGTGATGGTGGTGGTTTGTGGTGTAGCCGGCGGCAACAAGAGAGAAAAAGGGAGAAAATTTGTTTTATTGCGTTACAAATGAAGTGTATGGGAAAAAATAAACTTTATATATAGTGGTGCAGGGGTAAAATGTGTAATATTGGCTATCTTTTGGGCTTTGTAGCAAAGTTACTATTAAAGAGCGGGAAATGATACCCAGTCGGTTTTTAAAAATTTGCGGGAGTCGGGTTTCGTCCCGGCTTCATAAAAATAAAGTCTCGTTCATTAAAAATACCTTTTTTCAAGGATTTAACGCACACGAAAAGTAATAGTAAGGTTCTGACTCGACTTAATACGCAACTAAAATGAAAACGTCAAAATATCAAATATCGAAACAATCAATAATAAAACGTAAAATTTCGGGCATCCGTCGGTATTGCGATCACTAGTAGTTCTCGTTACTCGTTGATTTGAGTAAACTTTTGTAAAATGCACGCGGGTGCTTTTAGATCAAAAATTTTGATTTAAATAAATACGAAAAATAAAATAAGAAATTTTATAATTCCGAATAAAGTGTTATCAATAATCAGAAAAATACTTAAAATATAATTTATTAAAATTATCAAGATCTCAGGATTTACGTATGAAGAATACAAGAAAACGTAATTATGCGTCTCCGGTGTATTGGATTGGAAACAAGTTTTAAATTTATAAGCACGAATTACTGGATTAACTAAAAACGCACGGGCAAGTATAACCCTTTCGTTTGTGTATAGCTTTTATGTGGTAATACCGAGATCGTTCACGGGGATTTGGAAAACCTATGATCATTCAAAAATAAAACTATAATCGTTGATGTAGTAATTGTAGACAACAAATAACAAGTAAAATGATGAGATTAATAATAAGATTAAAAGCAACACTTGGTAAAGACTAGTTTAGGCATCCGTAGTGGTATGATTGTGATGACACGTTTAACAAATATGATTATGATAATTAGATGGATGATCCAATCTATTGTTTTCAAAAGCTTCAATCCTCGTCAAGACTTTGGTTAAAGAAAACAAGCATTAGACTCAATCACTCAATTAAAGACTTAATCCAATTTCAACATATTCTATTCACGGTCGTTTCACGAATTTTCTAACACTTATAATTATGTTTCTTGATGATCAAAACTTCTTAAGAAATGATCAATACAAAAGATAGCCAATCATAGACAAACCAACTATGACTTGTTGATAGAAAATAACCCTTTCGACCTATGAAATCTTTACCAAGAAATTAAGTTTTGATAACAATTGTCACAGGAAAAATAAGTACTAATGGTTCAAAGGAAAGCTTGACATTAAAATAAACATAAATCACAATCACAACCACTACGTCATACCACAAACATCATCCTACCAAGTGTAGAATGAGATTTAGCTACTCATAACAAACAATGAAATAAACTCTGAAATAGTAGTCTTATAAGTCATAATTAAGAGTCTTACAAAGTAGAAATTTGTTGCTAATGATTAGGGTAATGATCCCTAAGAGTTTCGTGATGTTAACTTTGCTTTTCGGACTCCAAAAGTGACTTTTCTTGCACCACCTTGCTCAAATCCGGGAATGGTGTTTTGGACAAGGTTAAGAGAGTTTATGTGATGGTATAATAACCAAAGTGGTGGTTATGAAAGAGATATTTAAATGCATATGAGTTGTTGTTGTTACATGACCCTAAGGGTCTTATTTATAGGCAAAGTTGAGGCCTAGACTTCAATGATGGTCTTGGAGCCAAAGACAAATGCTTGGAGCCAAAGGAAGTCTAGAACTTTCTTGTATGTTCTCCCTTGAGCTTGCATGAATGTGGACATAAATTCTGCCAACAAAAATGTGGGCGGCAACTTGAATCCTGCTGGTGGCAAGTCAGATGAGTTTTACTGGTGGCGACTTTGATTCTGCTGGTGGAAAATTCATGCTGAGTGACTTGTATGCTCCTTGGAAATACTTGTTCATGCACCCGAAATTGATCTTCAAAGGCTTGTAACTTGTAGACGGGTCTTGAACTTGACTAGGATTCTTCGTACTCGTACTAATCTTCATGTTTGCGTTGTTTTATACTTTATTCCTGCAATTGGCTACACAAAGACTTGCAAACACAATTGGGCACAAATATGCACAAAAGTATCATAGATATAACCAATATACATGTACAAAAGTACGGATAACGCTCCCAAAAACATGTTGGATTTGGGCGTTATCAAATCCCCTCACACTTAAGTTTTGCTTGCCCTCAAGCAAGAAGAAAAGAAAATTAAATCCAAAGGTACATGTATCTTATAAAAATTCGATGCAAGTCTACCAAGTACAAGTACAAGATAAAACTCATCGACTTAAGTTTTTATGGTTGAAAAATTGAGATATAAAGTCAATACCCATAAAAATCTAGAAAGTCTTTTATTTCTAACTACACTAATAACATATGAATAGAAGCAACATGTATCCCTACTTAGCACATTGGCTAATTGATACCTTTTATTTCTTCTTCTTCCTTCAACTTCATAACATTATATCTCATTGGCTATTTATTTGTCTTTTTGTCTTTTTTTTTCTTTCCTTTTCTCTTATTTTTTCTTGGCTAAAACTCCCAGCTATGGATCAACATACTTGCAAAGTTCAAGTTGTATTGACAAACATTGAGCTTACAACCTTCTCCTAATTTTTGGATTTTTCTTCTACTATTATATGAGACTTTGACTTGGATAAGTTTGACATAAAAATATATCTCAAATCTTCAAAAATTACCGATTGGATAATTTCTTAATTATTTATATACATTTTCTTGAAATTTTTATTTATGAGGGCAAAACAGAACAAAAATTTTAAAATAGCCCCAAAAATATGGCAATTAAGCATCTTTTTTCTCGATTTCCCTACAATCCCCTCACACTTAAGTTTAGGATTGTCCTCAATGTGATGAAGCTGAATAAAAGTTAGGGAATAAGAGAAAAACCAGAATCACGGGCATATCATGTATCATACAAGAGTCTTGTCTTCACCTTCACTTGCGGTACCTACAAAAAAGATAAAACACACAAAAATACGAAAACACTCTATTTTTTGTTTTTATAGGTTTTTATAAAAGCGACACATGCTACACCCCCTCACACTTAAGCAAAACATTGGTTAAAAGTTGTGGGTGTAAGCATGAATTTATTTTAAAAAGGAAAATCACACTTAAAATTTTTAAAACACACGGGTTGCCTCCCGAGAAGCGCTTATTTTATTATTGAGTCATCAGCCTGACTCATACTTCTTTTTAGTATTCTTTATTTTTATCGAGTGGAAAATGTTCACTCCACTCATCATGGTATAGTTTAACATGGTGTCCATTAACAATGAAGCTTCCTCCATTCTTGTCATACAATTTAACATAACTGGACGAGTATCCATGTTTTACTATAAAAGGACCGTACCACTTTTGTTTAAGATTTGGAGCTTTGAATTTATATCGCATATTAAACAAGAGAACTTTGTCTCCCTTCTTGAATTCTTTTCGGATACGAAGTTTCTTGTCATGATAAGCTTTGGTACGTGCTTTGTATAATTTGGAATTCTCATAAGCTTGGAGTCTTAATTCATCGAGTTCATGCAATTGCAAGAATCGGTTTTCTCCATCAATTTTGAGATCGGGATTACAGCTTCTCAATGCCCAATAAGCACGGTGCTCAATTTCAAAGGGCAAGTGACACGTTTTACCGTACAATAAACGATAAGGTGTTGTGCCAGTTGGTGTCTTATAACCTGTTCGGAATTCCCACAGAGCGTCATCAAGTTTCCTTGACCAAATGGAAGGATTATCCTTAACCGTTTTTTCGAGTATTCGTTTTAAGGCTCTGTTGGTATTCTCAACTTGTCCACTCGTTTGTGAATGATATGTGGTGGCAAAGGATGGGTGACTCCATAACGCTTTAAGATTTTCTCCATTTGTTTGTTACAAAAATGGGAACCTCGATCGCTAATTAACGCTTTCGACATTCCATAACGAGAGAAAAGCTTTTTCAGAAAATTGATTACGGCTCGTGAATCGTTCGTGGGTAAAGCTTCGGCTTGCCCATTTGGACACGTAATCAATATCGACTAAGATATATTCGAACTTATGGGATTTGGGAAAGGGTCCCATGAAATCAATTCCCCATACGTCAAATATTTCGCTAACTTGGATGCTATTTTGAGGCATCTCATCTCTTCGTGAAAGGCTAACAGTACGTTGGCAAGCATCATAATTTTCGACTAGAGTATAGGCCTCTTTAAAAATTGCTGGCAAATAGAAACCAACATCAAACATTTTTTTCGCGGTGGTGGAAGGACCATAATGTCCCCAGTAGGGTCATGATGAAATTCATCAAGGATCTTTCGTCTTTCCGCACCAAAAACACATCTCCTAATCATGCCATCGGGGCATACCTTGAAAAGGTACGGATCTTCCCATAAATAGTGTTTTAGGTCGGAAAAGAATTTACATCGTTGGTGATAGGTTAAACCTTTTCTTAGAATTCTTCCAACGAGGTAATTTGCAAAATCTGCAAACCACGGAGATTCGTCCGTAGAGATTTGCATAAGAGTTTCATCGGGAAAATAGTCATTGATATCTTCATCCATTAACTCTTCCATGTTTGGATTTTCAAGTCGTGATAAATGATCGGCTGCGACGTTTTTAACTCCTTTCTTATTTTGAATATCGATGTCAAATTCTTGGAGTAGTAAAATCCATCTAATAAGACGCAACTTATCATCTTGTTTAGAGAATAAGTATTTCAACGCGGAATGATCGATGAATACAATCATTTTCGCAACACGAGTGTAAACTCCGTAAAAATAAGATCATAATTTAATTCTATTTTTCGGATATTTTTGAAGTATATGATGACGTTAATTATTATGACGTTTAACGATTTAAGTTGAAACCAATATTGAACGTTTTAGTTTTTCGTTCTGACAAGTAACGAGGACTACTAGTGATCGCGATGCCAATGGATGCCTAAATATTATATTTTTAATTCGATTATTTCGATATTTGATATTTCTTAATTTTTACGTTTACGTCTTATAAATTAAATAATTATTATTTAATTACTTGTAGTATTTTTCGACGTTTTAGTGTCGGACTGATCGAAACTAATAAAAATAATAGTTGGAACGATTTAAAACTAAAACTTTGAAAATATGAAGAAATAGTATTTTTCATTGTATCCTAAAACGTTGCTAATAACATGAGTAAAAGAAATTACGTTTTATTTTTACGGTGAAATCTAACCGAAATAGCTAAAAATGATTAAACGAGCATTTAAATAAATAATAGCAAATGTTTTCGAAACTCGACGAAGTAAGGACTCATATTTATTGGAAAAATGATTTTAAAAACGATGGCGCAAGTCTCGTGACTTTAATCGTCCGTTAAGTCGTCCAAACGAGCCTCGAACGCTTACTTTACAAAAGTAAATAAGACATTTACAGATTTCACCCTAAACTATTATCTATTTTCTATTTAGATTTTAAGTTATATTATATAAATATAATTCTTCCCATTTCTTTCATTTTTAACTCAAACTAAACACACACACACACACACATATAATCCTCTCATCACTCTCTCCCCTCTCACCCCTGCAGCCGCCGGCCATGCGCCGCCACCGGAAAAGTTTTCCGGCCGGATTTTCCGGCGAACTCCATTTTTTCCGACGAGATAAAAAATGCTCCAAAAGCCCTGATCTACCCGAATCTCACACTCACTCTCTCTCACTCGCTTTTACCTTCTGCCGCCGCCACTTTTGTGATGTCTTCCCGCCGCCGCCACCTTGTGGTGGTGTGTGGGTGACGGATTGCTATCATTTCCACATGGGTATACCTTGAAAACCTTCAAAAACCCCGGATTTAATCCCGATCTACACATGCATGGTGGTTACAATCAAGATTAGACAAATAATTTATTTAGCTATTTTATTTTATGCATGGTGGTTGTTTTGGCCACGTTTTTGATCGGAAAAGAGGCTGCCCGCCGCCAAACCACCACTGTGGTGGCGGCCGACCCTCAACAGCAACCACAGCCGCACCTTTTTGGTGTCAGGCTTGTGGTGGTGATGTTTTTGGACTTGTTTCTATTGTTGATTATTATTTTGGGTGTAGATCTAAATGTATAATGATATTTGTATATTTTTATTTGTTTTTATTATTTATTTAATGATATGATAAATAAAAAGTACAATGAATAAAAGAATAAATAAATTTATATACTGAATTTATCTTTATTATTATTGTAAAAAGGGTGATGTATAAAAAGATAAAATGAATAAATAAAGGAAATAACAATAGTGGGACATATGAAAATACATATTTTGAGGATACAATAATAATTATTGTTAGGGTATAATAAAATATAGAATGTAAGCATTCTGAAAATATTATAATAATAATATTATTATTTGATATAATAGGATATTGTTATAATTATTAATAAATGATGTAATAAAATATAAAATTATTTGAGGAGATATAAAAAGAAATAAATAAAGTCATAATCAATTATTTAATAAGTTATTTTTATTATTGTTATTATTATGTAAAAAGGGTGATTCATAAAAGAGATAAAATAAATAAATAATGGATACAATAAGATTAAAAGAGTTGGATTATAATGAATAAATATAATTATTTTTGGTTATATAATTATTATTTGAGGAAATATGGACTATATAAATAAATTAAAAAGGTATAATAGAATTGAAATATATGAAGTACATGTATTTTAAGAATAGTATAAGAATAATTATTATTATTTGATAAAATGAGATATATAATTATTTGAGGACATATAAGAAATAAATAAATAAATACATATTTAAAGAATATTGTTATTAATATTATTATTAATAAATGGTATATTAAAATATAAAATTATTTAATGTTATATGGAAAGTAATTAAAACATTGATGGTGGATAATTAATATATTAATTATGGTATTAATTGAAATATGGAAAGAAATTAATTAAGGAAATATGGAAGGTAATTAAAATATTAATGGTGGGAATATATAATTAATATAATAATTATGTTGATTAAGAATACCTTAATTAGACTATTGATTGACAAAAGTATTAATTGGGTATTGATTGAGACAAAGTGGGAAAAATTATGTATTTTATATACATAGAAACGTTATAAAAACGGCAAGGTCATGCCGAAATTTTCTAAAACAAATATATACTTTTATAAAAGAAATTGGTAATGAATCACTACGTTATATAATAACTTTCGAAAAGTATTATTCCAGTTAAGATGACATTTAACATATAATTACCGTAAATAAATTTTAATGAGTTACATAATATTTTCGAACGAGTGTCGAATTATATAAAAATAACTTTGTATACACTATTTATTCTGAAGGATTATGTATATAATTTAAGAAATACATTTTTGAATGTTTGTTCTAAATAGTAACTTATGACATGAATCATTTGCGTCATTTTCACTTATAAAATATGTATACTGGATATATATATATTATATAATTTGTTTTATTATTTTATTTTACTTGGCCAACCACCAAGATTTTACGAGTTGAATTTTATTAATTTATTTTGTGTCGAGTTGATGTAACCATCCATCGGGAAAACACCAAAACCTAAACCTCACAAAACGATTGGAGCATAGCTGTGGAATTAATTACAACCGCGAAAGGATACAGTTGACGCTACATGATTATTAGCTATTTATGGTGTATTACGACTATTAGAATCAAGCCGTATAGATTATGATGATGTGTTGATAATTATGTGAAGCAGTATTGGGTTATGATATGCCGTGTGGTATTGATACTTATATTCTGCTCATTGTCTGCATCTAAGGTGAGTTCATAGCCTTACTTTTATAATTGTTTTGAATGATATTTAAAACCCGCGAGGGGGATACATGCTTGTTTTAGAAAATCGAACACAAGTAGCTTTTATGTGAACGTTGCTATGAGTGTTATGTAGTGGCCTTTCCCTCATGGACCGTTAATTACCGATAACCGGTAAACGCTAGTGCAATAATAATAGATCTATTTTGGCCTAACGACCTATCCGGAGTATGTATTATTGCGAGAAGCATACGAGGATATATTGTATTTAGTATTGGGAGTGTCTCACTCCAGGTTGGGCACATGATTAAGGTTCGGTTCGTGGCTATAGCATCGTTTGATTGTTCTATGAATAAAATGTTTATTAAGCTTGTGTTCAAAGTTACTATTTATAAACTCTATGGATTCACTCAACATTTTTGTTGACTTTAAGCATGTTTATCTCAGGTTTATATTGGCATGCTTGGATAGGATTGGATGCGGATATCGAAGGAAGTGGACTTGGTGAACTTTGTACATTGGATAAAAATCCTTTCTTTTAAAAAGATAAAACAAAAACTTGTATATTGCAACATATTTGAAAATAAGTTTTCTTAATTTATTGGGACCTTGTAACTCTGATCTTTCGATGAAATCATCGTTGGTAAACGTTTATATTAAAATACGTTTACTATGACTCGTGAGCTTGTATTATGAAGTAGCACCCCAATGTTGTATTCCACTGCGTTGTAAATGTGGGGGTGTTACAGATTGGTATCAGAGCACGAGTCATAGCGAACTAGGTCGTTTTTCAAAACCTAGACTATGACTGTTTTCTAAAATTTTTCACGAGTCGTTCACCGATGTCTGATATCCGCGCGTGCAATACTTTCCGCTTCTTTATGTGCTTGGTGCTAGGTCTTTAATTGTATATTTTATACCATATGCATGCGTGGTATAAATTATAATTATATACTTACGATACCGTTCTTTGACGAACTATTAGATCGCTATTTACACCTTACGATCATCCTATTGGAAGTACTTTCGATTGTACTATTTATACTAAATAATGGTGTTTCCATTATCATCTTATATGGTAAATCTCGTACATATGTAATATATATATACGTTACGGTGTTATATATACATCTATATATATATGTAACATGGTTAGATTTTGTTTGTGTTCTGGTTTGGTTTTCTCTTTTGAGCCGCGACTAAGGAACGCATGAAGGAGGCGAAACTATTTCCTCGCTAGTCTTTTTGGTAAATCATTTAAAGTAATCTCTATTACTAATGTAATCATTTGTTTTACGACATAACTTGTTGTTGATAAATGTCTGTGATGAGATCCGTCGAAAACTTGCTTAGATTAGTTGAAAGAATGGTTGAGAAATTTTCACGATTTGAAACGCGTGTATACATGGGTCTAAACATGATATAAAATGATTTTTGCTTCAGATATAAACTTTGGTACGTTTCATAATATATGCTTGTGAATGGATACTTTGTCACGTATTTGGAGGTTTGAGATTTTGTAAAAACTTATTGTTAAATTTTAAATAAGATAAAATTTATTTTTATGAATATTTTAACATAAGACAAAGCTTGTATTTTGTTATAATAAATAAACTAGAGAAAAATAAAAATATACACTTTAAGTGTAAATTTAAATACTTGAAAGTTATTAATTAAAAGTTGACATAAATTTTGGAAGAGCGATCGAGCATTTTAGAGTCAGCTTTAGCCATCCGGCAAAACACGGTTCTTGTTCGAAAGGCCGTTGTTACCTAGAAACTCTTGACATATCTTAGGTGTATCTTGACTCATAGTATAAGCAATTTCAGTAGCAAATATATTGCTCGTTCACCTCATTCAGTCTCATTGATTCTTGATTCCTGCTATTTATACTTGCATCGATCCTTGATTTCAAACCACCTTAGCGTCATTTTATGATGTAAAATTTTTCGAGAATATATATTAATATATAAAGTATTTTATCGAACCAAATACCAAATTGTGTTGATATATATATATATTTTTTATTTTACAAGAAGGCGAAGGAAAAATATGTTTCCCAAGAATGAATATACAAATAGTTGATGTATTTCTAGAAACAGGTTAAAAATAATTTCTGATTCTATGTCACGTGATTTACTTATTTTCGAGAATAAGTCAAAAATGTTCATAATCTTGTATGATTGTGCAATAATTATAAAGTTTTTTTTGTAGCGTCGAATATGTCGTTACTCGGTCCTCAGTTATGCATAGCCTAGCTAACTATGCATAATTCAGGAAGAGTCGTGACATATTAGATGTGCCTTTGCTTGGTCCTTAATTATACATAGCCTAGCTAACTATGCATAATTCAGGAAGAGCCACGTCGTGTCAGGTCAGTCATTGCTTTCTAAAATTGTGGTTTTGAGTAAATGTTTGGGTGAAAACACTTCCAAATGGTGGATCGTTATGCAAGTAATCATGTTCGATTCTATTCCGTAAGAACATGTCCCAAATTTCCTTGTATCCTTTGACATATTCTCTTTCGACTAGTGTTATCTTAGAAAGTAACCTTGACCGAATATTTTCGTAAAACATTTTTATGGTGTCATGTACAACGCGTGAATCCCGTCTAAATCACCATGTTGGCGACGAATTACTAAGGAACCTCGTACCGAAACTAAGAAGAAATTTTAACAAGATCAGCAGACTGCCAAACCGGAGGAAAGTCGAGTTTGAGTAACTTCGAGGCCATTGAAGAAGACATCTTCCCCCGAAACGTATGTGTTCGGTCAGCTTATGTCACGGACGAATCTACATAGACTCGAGTTTTGAATTCGAGGTGTTTGATTTGTTCCTATTCTGCCTTGTGAACTCGTATACCAACGTAGAGTGCTGACTCGTATACCAACGTAGGGTCACACAAGGATGGTTCAAAAAGGAGAGCCTTCGGCGCGAGAGCCAAGCACAATGGTCGGATCCTACTAGATCCAATGTTGTCGTCCGTCATCATCATCTGTAGGGAATAAAACGGTATGCGATGGATAGTTGAAGTTTGTCGACCGCGCATCGGTAGATGAAAGACAATCCGGGTTGCCGTTTTTGTTTATTCAGTTGAGGAATCCTTGTGCTTGACTCGATCCCCTTTGATCGTCGATGATCGAACGGCGGATAGCCATATTTGAAATTATGTGCAAAACCTTGCTTGTTATGTGTTTATGTGATATGTGTCTTAGTCGAGTGGTCGTACGTTGTGCGAGCTCGAGGTGGCATTGTAAAATGCTGCCCGATCGGAAGGCAACGCGTGCCTCTGTTACGTTGGGTATGTATCCATATGAGAACACCCCGTAATATTGTATTGTATTTAGTCGAGTAATCGTACATGGTGCGAGCTCGAGGTGGCATTGTGAAATGCTGCCCGATCGGAAGGTAACGCGTACCTATATTACCTTGGGTATGCATCCGTTTGTGAACACCCCGTAATATCATTCTGGGTATGCATCCGTATGTGAACACCCCGTAATAAATTTTGGGTATGGATCCGTGTGTGAGCACCCTCCTTTGACAAAAGTCGTTTTGGATGTGCATCCATGGCCATCAGGCCCGTGGACATCCTTTAATATGTAAACTTTCTTTTGACTGGACATATCCAAAAATCCTGTCAAATATTCATAATTATCATGGCTTGATTATTTAGCAAGCATGAGTTAACTTGATTGAACTAATTGATTCGACATGGCTTGGTTGGTATGCAAGCATGTCGTAATGTGATTATATGTGCTAAATAATAGCATTCAATGTTTTAATTTACGTCGTAGTGCGTTCGACGGAGTAATGTATACTCCGAATGATTTCTGCTTCGAAGAAATCTACTTTGATGGAAGGTTTCCCTAGCGATCGTGTGATTAGGTGATTTCGTATGATTAGTGACGATTACCTTGTTTTAAGTAATTTTGTAACGCATTCGATGAAGTTATGTACTCTCGAGAATATTTTCTATGACGTGATATCTTTTAACGAGCCCCGGGACGGTGCTCCCTTAAGGTGGTGAGGATGTAAACTCCGTAAAAATAAGATCATAATTTAATTCTATTTTTCGGATATTTTTGAAGTATATGATGACGTTAATTATTATGACGTTTAACGATTTAAGTTGAAACCAATATTGAACGTTTTAGTTTTTCGTTCTGACAAGTAACGAGGAATACTAGTGATCGCGATGCCAATGGATGCCTAAATATTATATTTTTAATTCGATTATTTCGATATTTGATATTTCTTAAATTTTACGTTTACGTCTTATAAATTAAATAATTATTATTTAATTACTTGTAGTATTTTTCGACGTTTTAGTGTCGGACTGATCGAAACTAATAAAAATAATAGTTGGAACGATTTAAAACTAAAACTTTGAAAATATGAAGAAATATTATTTTTCATTGTATCCTAAAACGTTGCTAATAACGTGAGTAAAAGAAATTACGTTTTATTTTTACGGTGAAATCTAACCGAAATAGCTAAAAATGATTAAACGAGCATTTAAATAAATAATAGCAAATGTTTTCGAAACTCGACGAAGTAAGGACTCATATTTATTGGAAAAATGATTTTAAAAACGATGGCGCAAGTCTCGTGACTTTAATCGTCTGTTAAGTCGTCCAAACGAGCCTCGAACGCTTACTTTACAAAAGTAAATAAGACATTTACAGATTTCACCATAAACTATTATCTATTTTCTATTTAGATTTTAAGTTATAGTATATAAATATAATTCTTCCCATTTCTTTCATTTTAACTCAAACTAAACACACACACACATACATATAATCCTATCATCACTCTCTCCCCTCTCACCCCTGCAGCCGCCGGCCATGCGCCGCCACCGGAAAAGTTTTCCGGCCGGATTTTCCGGCGAACTCCATTTTTCCGACGAGATGAAAAATGCTCCAAAGCCCCGATCTACCCGAATCTCACACTCACTCTCTCTCACTCGCTTTTACCTTCTGCCGCCGCCACTTTTGTGATGTCTTCCCGCCGCCGCCACCTTGTGGTGGTGTGTGGGTGACGGATTGCTATCATTTCCACATGGGTATACCTTGAAAACCTTCAAAAACCCCGGATTTAATCCCGATATACACATGCATGGTGGTTACAATCAAGATTAGACAAATAATTTATTTAGCTATTTTATTTTATGCATGGTGGTTGTTTTGGCCACGTTTTTGATCGGAAAAGAGGCTGCCCACCGCCAAACCACCACTGTGGTGGCGGCCGACCCTCAACAGCAACCACAGCCGCACCTTTTTGGTGCCGGGCTTGTGGTGGTTATGTTTTTGGACTTGTTTCTATTGTTGATTATTATTTTGGGTGTAGATCTAAATGTATAATGATATTTGTATATTTTTATTTGTTTTTATTATTTATTTAATGATATGATAAATAAAAAGTACAATGAATAAAAGAATAAATAAATTTATATACTGAATTTATCTTTATTATTATTGTAAAAAGGGTGATGTATAAAAAGATAAAATGAATAAATAAAGGAAATAACAATAGTGGGACATATGAAAATACATATTTTGAGGATACAATAATAATTATTGTTAGGGTATAATAAAATATAGAATGTAAGCATTCTGAAAATATTATAATAATAATATTATTATTTGATATAATAGGATATTGTTATAATTATTAATAAATGATGTAATAAAATATAAAATTATTTGAGGAGATATAAAAAGAAATAAATAAAGTCATAATCAATTATTTAATAAGTTATTTTTATTATTGTTATTATTATGTAAAAAGGGTGATTCATAAAAGAGATAAAATAAATAAATAAAGGATACAATAAGATTAAAAGAGTTGGATTATAATGAATAAATATAATTATTTTTTGTTATATAATTATTATTTAAGGAAATATGGACTATATAAATAAATTTAAAAGGTATAATAGAATTGAAATATATGAAGTACATGTATTTTAAGAATACTATAAGAATAATTATTATTATTTGATAAAATGAGATATATAATTATTTGAGGACATATAAGAAATAAATAAATAAATACATATTTAAAGAATATTGTTATTAATATTATTATTAATAAATGGTATATTAAAATATAAAATTATTTAATGTTATATGAGAAGTAATTAAAACATTGATGGTGGATAATTAATATATTAATTATGTTATTAATTGAAATATGGAAAGAAATTAATTAAGGAAATATGGAAGGTAATTAAAATATTAATGGTGGGAATATATAATTAATATAATAATTATGTTGATTAAGAATACGTTAATTAGACTATTGATTGACAAAAGTATTAATTGGGTATTGATTGAGACAAAGTGGGAAAAATTATGTATTTTTATACATGGAAACGTTATTAAAACGGCAAGGTCATGCCGAAATTTTCTAAAAAAAAAATTATACTTTTATAAAAGAAATTGGTAATGAATCACTACGTTATATAATAACTTTCGAAAAGTATTATTCCAGTTAACATGACATTTAACATATAATTATCGTAAATAAATTTTAATGAGTTACATAATATTTTCGAACGAGTGTCGAATTATATAAAAATAACTTTGTATACACTATTAATTCTGAAGGATTATGTATATAATTTAAGAAATACATTTTTGGATGTTTGTTCTAAATAGTAACTTATGACATGAATCATTTGCGTCATTTTCACTTATAAAATATGTATACTGGATATATATATTATATAATTTGTTTTATTATTTTATTTTACTTGGCCAACCACCAAGATTTTACGAGTTGAATTTTATTAATTTATTTTATGTCGAGTTGATGTAACCATCCATCGGGAAAACACCAAAACCTAAACCTCACAAAACGATTGGAGCATAGCTGTGGAATTAATTACAACCGCGAAAGGATACAGTTGACGCTACATGATTATTAGCTATTTATGGTGTATTACGACTATTGGAATCAAGCCGTATAGATTATGATGCTGTGTTGATAATTATGTGAAACAGTATTGGGTTATGATATGCCGTGTGGTATTGATACTTATATTCTGCTCATTGTCTGCATCTGTAGAATATTGATAACCTATGAATCTATGAAGTGGGTTGATGTTTTCTAGTGAGAGAAACTAGAGAGAGAAAGAGAGAGAAAATGTGTGTGATTTTATTAATATGAAATCTTCAAATGAACAACAACCAACCCCTTTCCATGGTGGAAAGGGGTATTTATACTTCCAAGCTTACATTGGGCTTGGGCCGGTCCATGACAAGCCCATGGACCGGTTCTTACTTAACTTAATAAGTAACTAATAACTATTTGCTAACTACGAGCTATTACAACATAAATCATATTGTGGAGTGACCGATACTTCTAATATACGTTAAAACGTATTTCTAACAATCTCCCCCTAAGGGAGGTCACTCCACGTTACAAAGTTCTAAACCTAGCATACTATACTAAGTCTTCGTTCTTTAGCTCGTAGTCTTTTCTTCTTTTCTTTCTTTTGTTGTGAATATGTTGGTTTGATCTTTTTGGCTTTGGCTTGAAAGCATTGTTCTTTTGGCCTTTCACGTGCGATCTTTTGCCTTCTTGTGAATTTTTCCTCCTCGTGACTCCATGTTCCACACACTTATGTCTTTTTGTTGAATTCTCGAAAGTTTCAGAGGTTGGTACAGCGGAAGACTTTATCTTGTACTTTCTTGAATTTTTGCTAAACTTTGATGCAGAAAAACATAAGCATGTGGGAACGACTTCTACAGGTACACCGCAACACCACCGTCTTCACTGGTACACAGCAACGCCACCGTCTTCAACAGGTACACAGCAACGCCACCGTCTTTAACAGGTACACAACAACAACACGAATAAAATGGCTTTGAACATTTTATTCTAATTCGGTAGCATTTTACCTCCGGTCGATGAAGACCGTTGGACGATATTAGATATCGTACCCGTGACGGATAGTTTCAATTAAGTAACTTCCTGACAGGATTTCGCGGGTAAACCCGTTCTCTTTATCCGACCGTCCAAAGCTGACTGCGAACATAAAGAGTGAATCACTTGGATAAATTATCCTTGTGATTTGAAGCCGTCAATTCATGAAACCTGGAACAAGTGAATTTCAATTAAGATTTTCACCATCGTTGCTTTCCAGTTGTCACGAGCTCAATTCATAAAGAATCTTGCACGTCACCTACCAAGTGCTGTTTGATGTTAACACTAGAAGGATTTCCACTCGTCACTGTGATCAATAAAGAGTCACTCTGAGTGTTCTGGCAAGATCATATGATAATGCGAAGAGGCCTGGAACGAGTTTAAGTTCAATTAAGAATTAAACCACTGTTTCTTTCCAGTTTTTCACAAGATTGGTTCTTAAAGAACCGCACGTGTAACCTACCATGAGCTTGTTTGATGTTGGCTCAAGCAGGATTTCCATCTTCATTGTAATACTTGCGTATTACTCGGATGTTCTGGCAATATTACAGGAATACTGCGTAGGACTCATGAAAATCTCTTACTCACAGTGTGTGAGAAAGCAAGGAATAAATGGAAAGTGTCCTAATGAGACTTTTGATGATCTCTTGGCTCTAGACTCGATTGTGCGTTTTGATTTAGTGAGCGATGGCTGGAGAGGAGTGCCACCTTTTCAATACCAGTCTATTCGGAGTGAATAAACCAATAGATAACGTGTTGATCTCCGTGTGATTAAAACAAATACCTTTTGAGAGATATTTGAGTTAGCTGGGAAGGGTTGTGCATTGCATCACTGGGTCCATGATGTCTTTCTTCAATACCGAGAATCATTAGCAAAAATGACCTCAATAACATATGTATTGACCCGGTTTCTGCCTAAAGTTGTAAGGAGGGCTTCTTTCTTTACACCCTTTATCTTTACAATTCTTTTTCATTCTTCAACCCCTTCAATGCTTACCAATACGTCATCACTAGCACCTTGTTGTGATTGTTCCAGTGCTAGCTTAAGTACTTGGTCGGCATTCAGCTACGTTCACATTCTTTCTCCATCTTTCCTAGGACTTCTAATTCTATCTAGGGAATTGTCCTTGGGAAGATTCCATCGGTTCTGATGAATCATTGGACTAAACCTATTCCTACCACCCTTTTGTCACCACATTCGTCGTGAATTAAGTGTGTTTTGGGAAGGAATTGCCACCATGAAAAATCATTGAAAATCACTTAAGGTACTTGTGATATTGGAATCAAAAGTTTTGTACCTTAGGTGTTTTGTTCATCAAAAACGCTCCCCCTTAACACGTGCTTTACACATGTTATGTTGGATAATCGTTAAGTCTTTTTCATCTTTTAGCCAAGTATCATTTAAATCTCCTTAATCCCATTTTCTCCCCTTATCCAAAATGTTAACCATTAATATTTGGGATATTGAATGGATTAACCGGTCTTTGGGTAAAAATGAAATCGATGTTTGGCCATAGAACATGTTCATGCTCCCCCTTAAGTTAATAAGGGATATTTGTAGTGCTTTAGTATGATATATTTTGAAAGATTTAGAATCTCGTGAGAAATTCTTGAAAATTTATCATACCTTAACACTACATCAAGCCATTAAAGCACAATATTCACAAGTATACATATTCACAATTGAAAAACCAATATAAAGTGGACCTGAAGTGTACGACCCATTAGATGGATCGTTGCAGTAGCTTGTGGTGCACTAAATATGGTCTACCACCAACGAATCTTTCCAAACTCCTCATCAATCTACGTTCACGGAGCTTTTGATCAATCTTCTTGATCACATAATTCGCCATCTGCCGATAACCCTTATGCCAGTCCTCGGTCATCTCTGGCAAAGTCCCACCCGAGTTCAGATGCTCCAACTTTCCTCTGACTTGTAGAAGAGTCCCATCACTGTATTTATAAAGCTCACCCACCCTCATAAACTTCATTAAACCTCGACTGTTCAAGTAGAAAATGCCGCAATTCGGAACAGAAATGCCGGTATAAGGACATCTATCTACATGTTGAGGTAGAACTTGATTCACTGGACGGGTTAAGTTGAGCTTCCTTTGATAACTTTCGACTCCCAACTGAAGATCTTCAACCTCGCTTTTATAATTGTTTTGAATGATTTTTAAAACCCGCGAGGGGGATACATGCTTGTTTTAGAAAATCGAACACAAGTAGCTTTTATGTGAACGTTGCTATGAGTGTTATGTAGTGGCCTTTCCTTCATGGACAGTTAATTACCGATAACCGGTAAACGCTAGTGCAATAATAATAGATCTATTTTGGCCTAACGACCTATCCGGAGTATGTGTTCTTGCGAGAAGCATACGAGGATATATTGTATTTAGTATTAGGAGTGTCTCACTCCAGGTTGGGCACATGGTTAAGGTTTGGTTCGTGGCTCTAACATCGTTTGATTGTTCTATCAATAAAATGTTTATTAAGCTTGTGTTCAAAGTTACTATTTATAAACTCTATGGATTCACTCAACATTTTTGTTGACTTTAAGCTTGTTTATCTCAGGTTTATATTGGCATGCTTGGATAGGATTGGATGCGGATATCGAAGGAAGTGGACTTGGTGAACTTTGTACATTGGATAAAAATCCTTTCTTTTAAAAAGATAAAACAAAAACTTGTATATTGCAACATATTTGAAAATAAGTTTTCTTAATTTATTGGGACCTTGTAACTCTGATCTTTCGATGAAATCATCGTTGGTAAACGTTTATATTAAAATACGTTTACTATGACTCGTGAGCTTGTATTATGAAGTAGCACCCCAATGTTGTATTCCGCTGCGTTGTAAATGTGGGGGTGTTACAACGAGATAGGATCGAAATTTGTCAAAAGCAAAAACTACAGCAAGTAGTTCTTTCTCCGTGATCGTGTAGTTGAGCTGCATGCTATTTAGAGTTTTGCTCACAAAATGTATAGGACGAAAATGTTTTCCTTCGCGTTATCCTAATGCGGCTCCTACAGCGAAATCGCTTGCATGACACATAAGTTTAAACGGTCGCGACCAATCTGGTGAAACCATGATCTGTGCATTCGTTAACTTGTCTTTAAGCTTTTCAAATGCCTTTATGCATTCTTCATTGAATTCAAAGACTATGTCTTTTTCAAGGAGTTTGGTTATCGGTCTAGCGATTTTGGAGAAGTATTTTATGAATCGGCGGTAGAATCCCGCATGACCTAGAAAACTTCTAACGAGTTTAACGTTAGTGGGTGGTGGTAATTTGGATATCACTTCGATCTTGGCTTGTCTACCTCTAATCCGGCTCCGGAGACTTTGTGTCCAAGCACAATTCCTTCAGTTACCATAAAGTGACATTTCTCCCAATTGAGCACGAGATGAGCTTGTTTGCAACGGATTAGCATGTGCTCTAGATTAAAAAGGCAAGACTCGAATGAGTTTCCAAAGACTGAGAAATCATCCATGAAAACCTCCATGGATACTTTGGTCATGTCTTGAAAGATCGCGATCATACACCTTTGAAAAGTCGCAGGTGCATTGCAAAGACAAAAAGGCATACGCCTATAAGAAAACGTTCCAAAAGGACACGTAAAAGTGGTCTTGTCTTGATGGGATGGTTCGATGGGTATTTTGAAATATCCGGAAAAGCCATCGAGAAAACAAAGGAATTTGTTCCCCGCTAGTCTTTCCAACATTTGGTCCATGAATGGTAGAGGAAAATGATCTTTTCGTGTGGCATCATTTAATTTACGGTAATCAATAAACACACGCCAACCGGTAACGGTTCTTGTAGGAACAAGTGCGTTATGTTCGTTTGTCACAACAGTGATTCCTCCTTCTTAGTAACGCAGTGAATAGGACTAACCCAAGGACTATCTTCTATGGCAAAGATGATTCCTGCTTCAAGGAGTTTGATTACTTCGGTTTTTACAATCTCCTTAATGTTTGGGTTAAGTCGACGTTGCCTCTCAATAACAGGCTTGGCATCGTCTTCAAGATTGATCTTGTGTTTGCAAAATTGCGAAATCAATTCCCGGTATATCAGATGTTTTCCACAAACGCTTCTTTGTGGTTTTTGAGCATAGAAACAAGGCGTTTCTTCTCATATTCCTCGAGTGAGGCCGAGATAATCACCGGAAGGAGTGAATCCTTCTCTAGATAAGCATACTCAAGATGTTCGGGAAGAGGTTTCAATTCGAGATCTGTCGGTGGATCATGAATAGGTTTGGGAACTATAAAGTTCGACTTCGAAGGCAAAACTTCGAAGGGTTTGTGTTCCTCTTCTTCGAGAGTTACTTCAGAATCAAGGGCCATGAGTTCTTCGAATTCACGATCATGATCGGTATCGCTAATCTTTTCCAAAGTTGTTTGGAATGGTACGTTGTCATCAAGCAATGCATCCAACTCTTCTCCATTACTTCATCGATAACATCCACGCGGAAGCATGTGTCATCATTAGAATGAGAATGTTGCATAGCTTTATCGACTAAGAATGTGACTCAATCGTCACCAACTCCAAGGTTGAGTTCTTTATTCTTCACACGAATGATAGCATTGGCGGTGTGCAAGAATGGTCTTCCTAAAATGAGAGGGACGTGATGGTCTTCCTTCATTTCAAGGATTACGAAGTCAGCGGGAAATATGAATTTGCCAACTTGAACAAGCATGTTCTTGGATATCCCAATAGGATATTGGTAAGTGTGGTTAGCCAAACGTATACTCATACATGTAGGTTTTAAAGTATTGTTTGAAAGATTTTTGTATAATAAGTATGGCATAAGATTGATACTCGCGCCTAGATCGGCCAAGGCGTGACATTCAACATTGTTGGCTAGAGTACATGGTATGAGAAAGCTTCCCGGATCTCCGAGTTTTGGTGGAAGTTTGCTTTGCAAGGCTATAGAACATTCTTCATTCAGAAACGCAACAGAGATTTGCTCCATCTTACTATGGTTGCTCACAAGATCTTTGAGGATTTTCCTAAAGTTGGGCATGTCAGTTAAGATATCAACAAGGGGAACGTTGATCTTAACTTCTTTGATCATCTTAAGGAATTTGGCATTACGAGCCTCCATCTTTTTCTTTCGTAGGCGTTGAGGATATGGAATTTCGGGTGTATACGCCTTTGGTGTTGGTGTTGGAATAGGTGTGGTTTGTTTTGGTTTTGGTTTGGAAGGAGGAATGGTTTCTTCCCTCTCGGGCTCATCGGCTTCATCTTCACTTTCATCGGCGAAAGTGGGAGCATTGGTGTGTGGGT
The DNA here is from genome assembly GCA_025667525.1 of Glebionis coronaria. NCBI lineage: Eukaryota > Viridiplantae > Streptophyta > Magnoliopsida > Asterales > Asteraceae > Glebionis > Glebionis coronaria. Next base: position 458,026,267 of record CM046874.1, read on the forward strand.
TTTGTGGTGGATCATAACTCGACCCACTCCTTGTGAATACGACATTCACATGTTCATTACAGGAGGAGGGTGGGCGGTATGGTTTATCCATAGATGGTTTTGGGTTTGTTTGAGTGTTTCTTGGCAACGAACCACTCAGTCGATTGGCTAATTGGTCGGTGATTCGACCGATCTTGGTTTGAGATCACTAATAGTGGCGGTGTGGTGTTTTTTTCCTCTTTCAACGTTGGCTTTGAGATCGAAGAATTGGTTCTTAATGAACGTGTTTGTTGATTTTTGAGATTCTATGAAAGCTAACAACGTTTTTTCTAAGTTCGATTCTTCGGGTTTCTTCTCTTTTGATGGAACGGAATTATTGTTCTCACGAGGTTGTGAGTTACGATTTTTGTTTTTGGGGTACTCACGCCAAGTGCCGGGGTTTCTACCGTAGTAGTTACTCGATAACCACCACCTCGGTATCCTTGGGTGTAGTTTGCTTCTTGTGGTGGTTCTCTTATTGGTGTGTCATCACAGTCCGTAGATGGGTGTGGTCCTCCACAAAGAGTACATTCGCCTCGCATCTCTTTCATTTCGTATTTGATAGTTTTGAATTGCGAGTCGAATTTAGATGTGAGAGCGTACATCTTTTCCATGAGTTTAGAATTTTCGCTACTTTCAACGAAAGCAACGGTTTTCTTGAAAGGTTTGGAACGGTTATCTTTGGACCAATCGAGTTTTAAGAGAACTCGGTCCTCGAGCAATTGATATGCTTCGTTAGGAGTCTTATAAAGAAAGAGTCCACCGGCGTCAAGGATTGCTTGCGTCGGTTCATTGAGACCATGATAAAAGATTTGGATGATGGTTCCTTTTAATAAACCATATCCATGACAACTACGAAGTAGGTCTTTCATTCGGTTCCACGCATAAATGAGTGTTTCTTGTGGAAGTTGGGCGAAACCTCTGATTTCTCCCATGAGTCTTTCGTACATGGCAGGTGGAAAGAAACGGCTAACAAAAGCGGTTCTCATTTGTTCCCATGTTTCAATGGTACCGGGCGTCAACTCATTATACCAAACTCTTGCATCTCCGGATAGAGATGATGGGAGGAGTTTGAGTTTTATAGCGTCTACATTGACGTCGGCTCCATATCGGAACATGCCACATATTTCTATGAATTCGGATATGTGCTTATGCGGATCAGCCCTTGTACGGCCGTCAAATTGGCTGTCTTTGATCATTGAAAGGTGATGACCTTTCACGGTGAATTTTTCTCCAAGCACAACTTGAACAATAGCAGCCTCGGGGGTAGGTGCTACTACTCGGTTGGCTGCCCACATGGATTGATCGTCGGCCATTGGGAATGGTAGATCGTGAAATGGGTTGTAGACGACAAGTGCGTCTAAGAGATTATCAAACAGTGGGTTTTTGGTTTTTGGAATTCGGTTTTCAAAAGAAACAAAGGGTTGCTTCTTGCGGTTTTTCTTTCGAGATGGATGAATATAACGTTCGGGATCGGTGTATGGGCTAAGCAATTCTTGACCGGAAGAACGTGTGTTCATTCAAGTCTTGAAGAACTTTTGAAAAAGACTACAAGTAACAAAAATAAAAACAAACAAAAGATTACTAATAGGAAAATAAGTAGATAAGAAATTAAATAAACCCAAAAAAATAAAAACATGATTTTTTTTAGAGTTGCCGGCGGAAAAATTGGGGTGCCGGCCGGCAAAATGGGTTATGTGGTGGTGTTGCCGGCGGCAGAAGGGTTTTGCCGGACGGCAAAATCGTTTCTGTGATGATATTACCGGCGACAAGTCGGTTTTGCCGGCGGCAAAATCGGTTGCTGATGAGATTTTTTTTTTAGTTTTTTGATTTTTGGATTTTTGGCAACAAGAACGCTACAATGGGTTTGATTATAGGATGATTTTGGAAGTAAGAACACAATCAAATCCCCGGCAGCGGCGCAAAAAACTTGATGCGTCTCCGGTGTATTAGATTTGAAACAAGTTTTAAATTTATAAACACGAATTACTAGATTAACTAAAAATGCACGGGCAAGTATAACCCTTTCGTTTGTGTATAGCTTTTATGTGGTAATACCGAGATTGTTCACGGGGATTTGGAAAACCTATGATCATTCAAAAATAAAACTATAATCGTTGACTGTGGCAATTGTAGACAACAAATAACAAGTAAATGATGAGATTAATAATAAGATTAAAAGCAACACTTGGTAAAGACTAGTTTAGGCATCTGTAGTGGTATGATTGTGATGACACATTTAACAAATATGATTATGATAATTAGATGGATAATCCAATCTATTGTTTTTAAAAGCTTCAATCCTCGTCAAGACTTTGGTTTAAGAAAACAAGCATTAGACTCAATCACTCAATTCAAGACTTAATCCAATTTCATACATATCGAAAACTTGTTTGTGCTCTAATAGAGATACCGATATTAATTAGGAACACAAATTCGAGAAAGTATACTCTAGTCATGTTGCAATTAGATTGGTAAGTCAAGGTTGTCCCATGGGACTTGGTTATACTCAAGTGTTATTTGTTTGTAACAATGATGGGTATGATTGTCACGATCACACCACCATGAGAATCATTTAAAGGCATAAGCACAAAAAGAATATACATGTATGGTCAAATGACCACATGGACATTAGGATGTTTAGTTTGGAAAACATATTAAAGGTAATTCTTTCGACCTATTGAACCAATAATAAGACACTAGTGTTTTATAAATCAATAATACATAAGTCTCAATCAAGTGGTCACTCATGAGCCTTATGCCTAAACCAATAACAACAAGAATCCTTTCGAGCCATAGACTTGGTGTTATCAATTTAATAAGTTCAATTTACTTGAAAGATGATTAGAACAATATATTCAAAAGACTCCTTTCGACCTATGATCTAGATTAAACCATTACTTGTTATGTTTATTAAGTCTCTTGCACAATCTTCACAAAGTGCAAGACCAAATCATTTGTTGATTAACGAATTGAAATCAATCATATTGAGAATAACTTCGACATATAGACCCAACAATGATTAACCAAATTAAAAAAACAAGAACAAGTTCCAATTCAACCAAATATAATGTTATCACCATAATCCAATGACAAGCACTAATAGAATCCAAACATCTATTTATCACAAGTTTACATATGATTCACACAAGTATCAAAACATTCACAAATCACAAAACACAAGAATCACCATAACATGAACATAACAACATTGAATAATAAAGAAGAAGTTACCAAACATTAGAATCCATAACAACAAAGTATCCAAATGATTCTAACCAATAGAACAACCAAAATAAAATGCATCCTACCTATATGTAACAACCCTAGGTTTTGGATTTGTCACTTGGTCTTACTTTTAGGTTATTTTATGTGTGCTTACTTGATTTGTGTGATTACGTGTTTGTTTTGTGTGATTGAGGTTGGTGTGGTTACCATTTATGAGTATAGAAGTACTCATAAGTAAATCGAGGAACGGTTATTTCATGTTCATGAGCTCACAAGTTGTGACTATGAAAGGAAATGGTGATATTTTGGTGTTTACGTATACGTATAAGTATTATAGTAATAGTATTTTTTTTACGATTTACGGTTTAGAATTTAGAGGTCTCGGATGAGGTAATTAGTCATATGAATATTTTTCGGGATGGTTTTAGGTCATTTAGGTTTTAATTATAAAGTTTATTTCAAAATTTGAGATTTTTTTAAAAGTGTATATTTTACGTCTTTTACGGTAAACCGCGTAAAAACTGACTAGTTTTACGGTTTTAGAGGCTTTAGGAGCTGAAATAAATCAAGGAAAATTAAGGTAATATTATTAATACATATATTACTAATAAAAAGAAAAAAAAACGAAAATTAAGGGGTGTTAGTCGGTTTGGACGCAAGAAAGAAAGAAAAAAAAGGAAAAAACGAGAAAAAGGAAAGTGGGTTGTATTGGGCTAGGATTCTTGAAAAAAAAAACTATATAAGGATTTTAAGTAGATCAAATCCATCATAATCCCTGGAGAAAAAAAATAAAGGTCGACGTTTTGGGAGTGTTTTTAGGGTTTTCATGGTTTTTTTTCATGTTCCATTAAATTAAAGGTAAAACCTTCTTAAATCTTTTTAATTAAATTGTTTTTATGTTTAATTGATCATCTTATGATGGATTTAGGTTAGGTTTAATTTTAAAAACAGTTAATTAATGTTATAATAATGAGTTCATAATGATTACATAAATTAGGGCTTGTAATTAGGGGGATTAGGGTTAATTAATGTGGTTGATTTTGTTAAATCCGTTTTTAAAAACTGGGCATAATTTTGAGTCAATTGTTTTGATCATATCGGGAGTTCTAGGAACATTCAAGATGCGATCCAAGTATCTCTGAAAAGGTAATTGAAGTGGCTTTCTAATGCAAGAAACTAGAACTAAATTGGAGGTCGGGAAGTGGGTCAAAAACAGATTACAACAGTCGGAGGTCAAAACAGTTTTGAATTCAGCCTTTTTTCTTTTTAAGTTTTGGGTTGTTTGGGGTACTTAGGGTTGTATTGGGATCTTCTCACAAACATGAGAGATGGTTTATATATTGTAGTAAGGATATGCTCTTGGGCTAAGATTGTGGTTTAGGGTAAGACCCTATAATGGTAATGAACTTTTCATACGTTTAAAATCAGTGAATTCTGGATAGGTAGCAAAATATACACATATATCTGGGCCTTAACAGTAGCTTTAAGGTTAGGGAAAGTGGGAGATTTTAGCTAACATGTATAAAAGTGTGAATATTCCTTTTACAGAAAACATGGGTATGTTTAAGTGGACGTTTGACTTAAAGTTTTGAGACCTAAAACTGGGACTGTTTTGTGTAAAATTATGAACGGGATAGCTATTAAACTTAACCAAGTTAGGGACTTGTTAAGGAAGAGTAATGGGGTGATTAGAGCTTAACAATGAGGTAATTATACGGGAATAGACTAGATGTCCATCATAGGTTGATGAGCCATCTTAGTGATTGGTTCGTGTATTGATTTCGTGTTTTTGGTTTGTTAGCTTGTTGCTAGTGTGAGGACTTGTGAAGAAGCTATCAGGTGAGTTTCATAGTCCCATGTTTAATATTGATTTTGACTTCCAGATGGGATGGAAGAGACACTGTGTTGAGTTATTTTCTAAATTGATGCTGTGAATGTGTTTGTGATTTGAGATGGACTTGTGTGTACATTATGTGATTAACTGCTATGTGATTTTTGATTGTGTATGATTTGGATCTGGGGACACGTGCCGTCTCAGTTATTGTGATTTGACAAGGTAGTGGCCTTGAGGTTTGACAAGGTAGTGGACTTGTGGTTTGACAAGGTAGTGGCCTTGGGATAGGTACATAGTGTGATCATCTATGGTACCATGTTGTTTGGCAAGGTAGGAGCCTTGAATTTTGGTTTGGAATGATTGATCTTGAATGCTAGTTGTTAATACATAATTGTAGCACATTGTCCATATGTTATTGTGTTGATGGTTATTACTCACAGCTTGTAATTGATTTAGCGTTGGAGTCTAAACCTATGACTCTCACCAACTTTATGTTGACGTGTTTTAGTGTCTCTTTCAGGTGATACTATGGTTAAGCATGAGAACATAAGTGGCTAGGATTGGAGAAGCTTAGGAATGCATATAGAAGGAGAATCCCCGTTTCCTTCTTAGTTTTTATTTGTTCTTTTAATAAGTAATACAGTGGCACACATATATTTGTTTGGTTATGTTATTTGTTTGTCTTGGGTAAGCGGTAGGACTGTTACCTACTTACCTAGACTCCTGAGTCTGATGAGATATTGTCATGACTTTGTGTCTCCATTTTATGACATTTCTTATTTCATATAGTTATCTCTATAGACACGCCATGTTGTGATGATATCCATACGTCGCACCCCATATTCCGCCATGGTGGGGTGTGACAGAATGGTATCAGAGACAATGGTTATAGAGAATTAGGTTGCCTAGTCGTGTTGCCTAGTCTATAGCTTAAGGGTCCCTTCATAATAGGCGTCATAGGAGTATGTGTGCATTTTATATTAATCTATGTGTTTGGATGTTATTTATTGCGATATTTTGACTAGTATGAATTGAACCATAGTAAGTTCATACTTAATATTTTCTTTACGAGTTTTGATTAGTGCGGGTGGAACCATGGTCGTATACGCTAGTCATTGTTGGATTTCGCTAAATTATGTTTTCATGTTCTTTATACATTTTGAATTTTGTCTACGCTGGTTCACCTAGACTACGAGTATATGTGTTTCGTGCATTGGCTATGTTATTTTAATACATGGGGTTTTGGATCTTATCTTGTGTGGTTATGTGCTTGTGAGTTGTTGGATTATGTGTTACGTGTAGTATTAATTTCTTATAAGTGTCATCATAGGAGGGAGTACATTGGTGAAAGGGAACATGTATAATTATGGAGGCCTACATAATTATATATGTGCCACAACACCACTGGACTTTCAAGTATGATTGCATGAAAGAGAGTTAATACATGCTTGTATAGTATATGTTGGATGGATTTGAGTGTATGTACGCTTATGCCTATGTATGTAAAATTATTTTCTACTTACCGGTTGTATTCTTGGGATGGTTGCTAGCTCGTTTCTGTTTGAGATGTTCAACTTCTGTTGTAGCGCATTTCTCGGGTCCTCATTTCACGTGTTTGTTTGTACGGTACTTTTGGCGTGAAGGATTTTGAGATGGTGGAGATTTCTTTTTGGGGTAACGATGTCTTTTGTTTCGAGTTATACATGGTAAAAAAATAGAACTTGCAAATTGAAAAAAAATAGTTGTTGGTAGTCGATGAAATAAGGAAGTGTCGGGATCATGTTTCAAATAAGGTGGAATATAAATTCTTTGACATATAAGCATGACTCGGTTATTTTAAAATATTTTGGTTTTGATCACCTAAAGTTATTGTTCTTAAGTTAAAAATTTTGTTCTTATTTAGTGAAATATGTTAAAATCATGTAATTAATTGAGTTTTAATTTTCTGGAATTAAAATTAATTAGGTTCTAGTTTTGGTAATTAATGGGGGGTTTTAGGGTTTAAAAATCGTTTTTTTGGGTATAAATCGGAGTAGGCAGAAACTGTCGCTAAACTGTCAAAATATGTCGCTAACTGACAGAAACTGTCGCTAATGCCTAGGCAGATTTTAAGAAAAATCGTTTTGGTCATAACTTATTCGTTTTTAAAGGTTTTTGGGTGATTCAAAAGCCTAAAATTATGTACTCGGAACATACTTTTCAAATATTCAGAAAGTTCCGTAATTAGAAGTCAGTAGCTTGGTCGAATTACTTGTACAAGTGTTGAGTTCAAGGTTAATTTTCGGACAACATGGGTTAAACTCGTGTTTTGGGTATTTTGCGGTAATGAACACTTGGGGGGTTAACATAGAGATGAGTTGGGAAGGAATTTGAGAGTTCTTTAGACCTTATTATACGTGGTTATATTTTGATGAGTTTTGATTTATGGTATTTATGAGTAAGACTGAAATCGGGGTGACAGTTTTAAACCCGTTGAGTTATGTGACGGCTCCTAACTTGGTTTCAAGACAGTTCTTGTTTGATGAGTTGCGAGATTTAGTTAGGTTGGTTACATAACTTTATGGTTTTGATAAGTTTCCTCGCGGACGGTTAAGGCTCATGTGTTGTTGGTTGAGATTATTTTCGTGTAAACTGAGTTCACGTTTGAACGTGAAGGTTTTATCAGGGATATGCATCCTCGTTTGTTTGCTGAGAATAGGTTTGAGTTTGGGAGTGAATCTCGGGACGAGATTTCTATTAGGAGGGAGTGATGTGACAACCCTAGGTTTTGGATTTGTCACTTGGTCTTACTTTTAGGTTATTTTATGTGTGCTTACTTGATTTGTGTGATTACGTGTTTGTTTTGTGTGATTGAGGTTGGTGTGGTTACCATTTATGAGTATAGAAGTAGTCATAAGTAAATCGAGGAACGGTTATTTCGTGTTCATGAGCTCACAAGTTGTGACTATCAAAGGAAATGGTGATATTTTGGTGTTTACGTATACGTATAAGTATTATAGTAATAGTATTTTTTTACGATTTACGGTTTAGCATTTAGAGGTCTCGGATGAGGTAATTAGTCATATGAATATTTTTCGGGATGGTTTTAGGTCATTTAGGTTTTAATTATAAAGTTTATTTCAAAATTTGAGATTTTTTTTAAAAGTGTATATTTTACGTCTTTTACGGTAAACCGCGTAAAAACTGACTAGTTTTACGGTTTTGGGGTTTTGGAGGCTTTAGGAGCTGAAATAAATTTAGGAAAATTAAGGTAATATTATTAATTACATATATTAATAATAAAAAGAAAAAAAACGAAAATTAAGGGGTGTTAGTCGGTTTGGACGCCAGAAAGAAAGAAAAAAAGGAAAAAAACGAGAAAAAGAAAAGTGGGTTGTATTAGGCTAGGATTCTTGAAAAAAAAACTATATAAGGATTTTAAGTAGATCAAATCCATCATAATCCCTGGAGAAAAAAATAAAGGTCGACGGTTTGGGAGTGTTTTTAGGGTTTTCATGGTTTTTTTTCATCTTCCATTAAATTAAAGGTAAAACCTTCTTAAATCATTTTAATTAAATTGTTTTTATGTTTAATTGATCATCTTATGATGGATTTAGGTTAGGTTTAATTTTAAAAACAGTGAATTAATGTTATAATAATGAGTTCATAATGATTACATAAATTAGGGCTTGTAATTAGAGGGATTAGGGTTAATTAATGTGGTTGATTTTGTTAAATCCGTTTTTAAAAACTGGGCAAAATTTTGAGTCAATTGTTTTGATCATATCGAGAGTTCTAGGAACATTCAAGATGCGATCCAAGTATCCCTGAAAAGGTAATTGAAGTGGCTTTCTAATTCAAGAAACTAGAACTAAATTGGAGGTCGGGAAGTGGGTCAAAAACAGGTTACAACAGTCGGAGGTCAAAACAGTTTTGAATTCGGCCTGTTTTCTTTTTAAGTTTTGGGTTGTTTGGGGTAATTAGGGTTGCATTGGGATCTTCTAACGAACATGAGAGATGGTTTATATATTGTAGTAAGGATCTACACTTGGGCTAAGATTGTGGTTTAGGGTAAGACCCTCTAATGGTAATGAACTTTTCATACGTTTAAAATCAGTGAATTCTGGATAGGTAGCAATATATACACATATATCTGGGCCTTAACAGTAGCTTTAAGGTTAGGGCAAGTGGGAGGTTTTAGCTAACATGTATAAAAGTGTGAATATTCATTTTACAGAAACCATGGGTATGTTTAAGTGGACGTTTGACTTAAAGTTTTGAGACCTAAAACTGGGACTGTTTTGTGTAAAATTATGAACGGGATAGCTATTAAACTTAACCAAGTTAGGGACTTGTTAAGGAAGGGTAATGGGGTGATTAGAGCTTAACAATGAGGTAATTATACGGGACTAGACTAGATGTCCATCATAGGTTGATGAGCCATCTTAGTGATTGGTTCGTGTATTGATTTCGTGTTTTTGGTTTGTTAGCTTGTTGCTAGTGTGAGGACTTGTGAAGAAGCTATCAGGTGGGTTTCATAGTCCCATGTTTAATATTGATTTTGACTTCCAGATGGGATGGAAGAGACACTGTGTTGAGTTATTTTCTAAGTTGATGCTGTGAATGTGTTTGTGATTTGAGATGGACTTGTGTGTACATTATGTGATTAACTGCTATGTGATTTTTGATTGTGTATGATTTGGATCGGGGGACACGTGCCGTCTCAGTTATTATGGTTTGACAAGGTAGTGGCCTTGAGGTTTGACAAGGTAGTGGCCTTGTGGTTTGACAAGGTAGTGGCCTTGGGATAGTTACATAGTGTGATCATCTATGGTACCATGTTGTTTGGCAAGGTAGGAGCCTTGAATTTTTGTTTGGAATGATTGATCTTGAATGCTAGTTGTTAATATATAATTGTAGCACATTGTCCATATGTTATTGTGTTGATGGTTGTTACTCACAGCTTGTAATTGATTTAGCGTTGGAGTCTAAACCTATGACTCTCACCAACTTTATGTTGACGTGTTTTAGTGTCTCTTTCAGGTGATACTATGGTTAAGCATGAGAACATAAGTGGCTAGGATTGGAGAAGCTTAGGAATGCATATAGAAGGAGAATCCCCGTTTCCTTCTTAGTTTTTATTTGTTCTTTTAATAGTAATACAGTGGCACACATATATTTGTTTGGTTATGTTATTTGTTTGTCTTGGGTAAGCGGTAGGACTGTTACCTACTTACCTAGACTCCTGAGTCTGATGAGATATTGTCATGACTTTGTGTCTCCATTTTATGACATTTCTTATTTCATATAGTTATCTCTATAGACACGCCATGTTGTGATAATATCCATACGTCGCGCCCCATATTCCGCCATGGTGGGGTGTGACACTATAGCCTTCTTGGACATCAACCTCTTGGTGCGAGTATAGAGCCTTTTGGGGTCTTTGGGAATGAGGATTGTTAGAGATTGAATTGTTTATGGTGGTTTGGTTTTCTTCTATACTTCTTCCATGTCTTATAACATGAACATGGTAACTAATTCCACCCCTCACCACTCAATTCAAGACTAATTCCACCCCTCACCACTCAGTCACTCAATCACTCAATTCAAGACTTAATCCAACTATAATCGTTGATTGTAGCAATTGTAGACAACAAATAACAAGTAAAATGATAAGATTAATAATAAGATTAAAAGCAACACTTGGTAAAGACTAGTTTAGGCATCCGTAGTGGTATGATTGTGATGACACGTTTAACAAATATGATTATGATAATTAGATGGATAATCCAATCTATTGTTTTCAAAAGCTTCAATCCTCGTCAAGACTTTGGTTAAAGAAAACAAGCATTAGACTCAATCACTCAACTCAAGACTTAATCCAATTTCAACACATTCGATTCACGGTCGTTTCACGAATTTGCTAACACTTATAATTATTTTTCTTGATAATCAAAACTTCTTAATAAATGATCAGTACAAAAGATAGCCAATCATAGATAAACCGGCTATGACTTGTTGATAGAAAATAACCCTTTCGACCTATGAATTCTTTACCAACAAATTAAGTTTTGATAACAATTGTCACATGAAACATAAGTACTAATGGTTCAAAGGAAAGTTTGACATTGAAATAAACATAAATCACAATCACAACCACTACTTCATACCACAAACATCATCCTACCAAGTGTAGAATGAGATTTAGCTACTCATAACAAACAATGAAATAAACTCTGAAATAATAGTCTTATAAGTCATAACCAAGAGTTTTACAAAGTGGAAATATGTTGCTAATGATTAGGGTAACGATACCTAAGAGTTTCATGATGTTAACTTTGCTTTTCGGACTCCAAAAGTGACTTTTCTTACACCACCTTGCTCAAATCCGGGAATGGTGTTTTGGACAAGGTTGAGAGAGTTTATGTGATGTTATAATAACTAAAGTGATGGTTATGAAAGAGATATTGAAGTGCATATGAGTTAGGGGTGAGCACAAACCGCACCGCAAACCGCAAAACCGCAAAAACCGCAAAAAACCGCAAAAAACCGCACCACAATAACCGCACCACAATAACCGCACAACAAAAACCGGTGGATCGGTTCTAAGAAAAAAGAAAAACTGCAAATGCGGTGCGGTTGCGATTTTACCCTTAAAACCGCACCACCAAATCTGCACCGCACCACATAGTAATTATATAAAACCAAAAAACGGCACATCGATTATTTAACGTGTATTATAGGAGTTTTAGTGCATAATATCATTAATATTCTAAATAATGTGTGTGTTTACATTAAATATATACATTGTTATAACCGAAAATACGTACATCGTGAATAAAAAACCGCAAAAATCCGCATTAAGTATATAAATCATAAGCGGTGGTGCGGTGCGGTTAACATCCGCAAAACCCACAAAAACCGCAAAAATCCACAAAACCGAAACCGCAAAAAACCGCGCGGTGCGGATTCTCATTTTTGAAAAACCGTAATTGCGGATGCGGTTTCATTTTTGCCAAAATCCGCACCGCACCGCACCATGCTCACCCCTAATATGAGTTGTTGTTGTTACATGACCCTAAGGGTCTTATTTATAGGCAAAGTTGAGGCCTAGACTTCAATGATTGGCTTGGAGCCAAAGACAAATGCTTGGAGCCAAAAGAAGTTTAGAACTTTCTTGTATGCGTCTTCGGTGTATTAGATTGGAAACAAGTTTTAAATTTATAGATATCGATTATCCAAACGAAAGGGTCTCCGATTAGCCAAACTTGGGTTGGAGCCAAAGACAAATGCTTGGAGCCAAAAGAACCCTTGACAAAGGTTAGAACACCATTTCTTAAAAATCTCTTAATTCTCATAAGTTGCTTAAATGATCTTGGCGCCAAAATCATATATTTGGTGTTGGGATTTCCTCTCTTGTGTTCTCAAAATTGCTTGTTTTAATGATTGATTGCTAAATGTGTTCTAAAGTGCTTGTTCTTAAAAACCCAAAACCTTTGTCCCGAATCACTCTAGTCGATGACTAGAATTACTTGACCACACGAATTTTGTTTGTTTGTGTTTTTTATGAGTTTGTGTTTTGTTATGTGTAATGTTTCTATGTGTTTATGTGCTTGTATGCTTATGTGCTTGTGTGCTTGTTTTTTCCCATTGTATGCATATTTTTCTTCTTTTTCCTAGTTTAAAGGGGCGTTTGGATTAGTCATTTTCTAACGATTTTGATCATTACAAAAATTCTCCTTTAGTTAAAATAAGTGGTATTTGATACCTTAAGTCATATTTGTTAAAATAAAAAATAAATTTTTTTTTTGAAAATAAATGGAGAATACATGAAAAAAAAAAGTTACAATTCTAGTTTTTGTCATTTGTTTTATGTTATGTGTTAGATGTGTATTGTGTTGTGTCTTATTTTGTTATTAGAATGAGATGTGCTAAATGCTTTTACTTGTATTTCTTGCTTATTAGTCTCTCCTTTTAGTTTTTGTGCTTATTTTCTTTTTTTATGCATAAGGTGTCTTATTACTCTTAGGGGATTGTTTGGATGAAGCTTTTTTCTATGTGTTTTAATCATATTAATAAAAGTGTTTTTAAAAAAATTCTTAGTTTTTATGTTATTAGGAAGTTGGTGAAAAAAAATAAGCTTTTTTTTGCCGGCGGCAAAAGCCCTTCGCCGGTCAGCAAAACGCCTTCTGATGTCAAGTCGCCAGCGGCAACTTTATTTTGTCGGCGGTAACTCTAAATTCTGCAAAAAAAAAAGTTTTTAGTTTTTATATTTAGTTTTTGTTTAGTCGTGTTATGTTTTAAGTGTTTAGATTGTTTTTAATTGTCATACGTGTGATGTTTATATATGCCTAATGTTTGTTCTTGTTTGTGTTTGTTGTCTTGTGTGTTTGTTTCTTTTTGTTTGCATGTGTGTTTGTTTAAGTTCATGTGGTTAATATATGAACTTTATGGGTGTGTTCGCTGGAAACCCTCACGAGACTATAGCTCGTCCACTCGGGATACCGAGGGGTTTAAAGGCTTGTTGCATACGCTAAATGCAATCGTGTTGCCTACGAAAGTGTACTTAGTAAATTCACGTGTTTTGTAGTTTAGTTTATTTTGCAGGTTCAATAAAAGCTTATGGAGGATGGATTGGTTATATTGATGTATTGTATGTGAATACACGTTTTGGAGACGAAATCTCTTGATCTTCCTAACTTGGCATCTTATAATATGAAGATCAATTGCACCCGGGAAGTTTCGTTTCTCTTAGACTATTAATTTATTTACCCTACTTTTCATGCTTTGAAGTTTATTTTTCACATTGAGTCCAATCAAAAACTTAAGTGTGAGGGGAAATAAATGGGAAAACGAAACCGAATTTGCAAAATATAAATTTTTGGGCTAATTATAAAAAAATTTATTTAAAAAAAAAGAAAAAAAAGAAAAAAAAGAGGGAGAGTTTGTGTACTTGTTTGCCCTTAGAATTTAAATGTTTTCACGCATTTGTATGTAAATATATTTCAATAACCGTCCACATGGTAAAAAAATATAATTAAAAAAAATATAAAATTTCAAAAAAAATAAAAAAAAATAAAAAAATAAAAAAATAAAATAAGTTTGAGTGAGATCACACTGTGACATAAATGTATATGCGTGACAAAGAGGCAACCTTAGGAATAAAACCCAAATAGCCTTTTACATTTTCTTCGTAGCTAGTTTTAGCTAACCACACATATTAACCCTTTTTGTTAGCACTCTCGTTTAGTGCTAGATACCCTTAGAACACCCATTGAGCCAATCTTTTCATTTTTGTTCAATCCACTAAAAAGAAAAAAAAAACATTTAACCTTAAACCTTAGCCTAACCCATGTCAAAGTCTAAATGGTGGGTTGCTAGTTGCATGGAGTGTTGGATCGTTTTTGATGATTTATAGTTGTCACACTTCGTTATATGTGTGTGCCATTCCAATAAAGATGGAGAGGGCCCGCTTCTTATTTGTATTTTTTGTGGTGTGTGCTTAAGCAAAGTGTGAGGAGAGCAAGTGATGCATGTTCAAAAAAATAAAAAAAAGAGGAGGATGAGAAAAGAGAAAAAAGAAAAAAAAAATAAGTCATCGAAAAAAAAGTAAAAAAAAGTGATGACAATATTATGAAGATGAAGGAAGACAAAGTATGTTTAGATATCGATTACTCAACGTGCTAAGACGTGATATGTGTGTGTTATGTGTTGAATAAAGCTCGTAGCTATGATCATTTTTGGGCTTGTGATTTGTTCGGTAACTAACAACATGGGACTTAGACTTTTAACTTGTATATTCGTGATACACCTCTCATAAAATTCCCATGTCTTATCCATATCCATTAACCCGAAGCCTTAACCTTGTAACCTGAATAAAAGTACTATTTAGATGTGTACACTTGGTGCTCATGACATTTGGTTTAATCTTGTTTGTATTTGGTAGATTTGCATCTTATTTTTCTAAGCCATTTTATGCACCATGTGGGATGTATTTTATTTTATTTGCTTGTGAAGGTATATTAGTATCATAACAATTATATAAAACCCTAAACGAGATCAAAGCACATATAGCGGAAGTGATTTAACAAGATCATAATTAATAACACAATATAATTAATCGAATTAGGGTTACATACCTTTACGCTAAAGCAATTCCACAAGACGAAGAACAAATCACCGATTCGGGTTTAAACCGTATATACCAAGATGTTAATCCCACTTCAATCCATAACACAAGATTTAGAAGAGATATTTAGAGAGAGAAAGCGAATAAAAGTAGAGAGAGAAACTAGAGAGATGGTGGAAGGTTTTTTACTATTAGAGAGAGAAAGTAACTATAACCAACACCCTCTTCCACACATGGAAGAGGGTATATATACCCACGAACCACATGGGATTTCCATGGGCCGTGGGTTTGTTTCCATGGGTCGGGCTTGGCTTGTGTTGGGCTTAGAGCCCCTAACTTATACAATATTAGCTTATAGTCCAAGCCTGGTTTTCCCGACTAACCTATTACAATATAAGACCATTTACCACTAAGATGACCTATTACGTTCTTGTTCGACTATATAAAATATAGGGCTAACAATCTCCCTCAATGTATCGGTCATCTTTAAAATGCATAAGATGATTGAGTGAATACATTCTTGTGGAGGTGATCTTCCTTCTTAGGTCTTGTATCTTGGTCTTGATCTTGTTTGTAACGGTTTTGTTCCTTCATGCCTTTGTGATCTTTATCATGAGCCTTTGTCATTTGACTTTGAGTGCTTGAGGTCTTCAATCTATTCTTGATAGTGTTCATCTTGAGCTCTTGTGGCAAGATGACCTATTACATTCTTACATTCTTAAGTATCTTGATTATCGCCATCTTGTGCTCTTGTGACTTCTGAATCGACATCGGTTACACAGCTACGCCACCTTCTTGATATGCATCAATATATATAGACACGGATGAAATGGCTTTGAACATTTCACCTTAACTCGGTAGCATTTTACCTTATGTCGGTGAAGACCGTTAGAGGTATTAGATACGGTACCTGTGATCGGGTAGATTCGATTACGAACCTCCTTGACGGGGTTTCCCAGTGGTAGTAGCCAGTTCTATTTACTCGACCGTCTCAAAGCAGACTGCGAACGTAAAGAGTGAATCATAAGGATAAATTATCCGTCTGATTAGAGTCTTCAATTCAGATTTCCTCGAACAAGTTTGATTCTAAAAGAATCACCCCATTATTTCTTTCCAGTTTGTCACAATCTCGATTCATAATGAATCTTGCGATTTACCTACCGCAGTGCTGTTTGAGTTTGACACTGGAAGGATTTCCATTCGTCATTGCGAACACTGAAGATTGTCACTCTGAATGTTCTGGCAAGATCACACGGATTTTACGAAGAAACCTGGAATCAAGTTTGAATCAATTAAGAATCCAAACTTAGTTGCTTTCTAGTTCTCACAAGTTTGATTCGTGTAGAATCGCACAAGTTACCTACCATGAGCTTGTTTGATGCTGGCTCAAGCAGGATTTCCATCTTCATTGTGAATCGTATCACTCAGATGTTCTAGCAATATCACAAGGATAATGTGTAGGACTCGATTGTGTCCTTATGAGATGATAGATAGATCTCGTTTGGCTCTAGACTCAATAAGTGCATTTTGGTAATCGGAGGCTGGAGCAGACTGCCACCTTTTCAATATTAACTAACTCGGAGTGAGAAAGTCAATAGATACGTGCTGATCTCTGTGACAATGAGACAAGTTTATTTTTAGAGAAACTCGAATGGATGGGGAAGGGTTGTGCATCACATCACTGGGTCCATGACACTTGTCTTCGATAGATGTGTTAACCCGGTTTCTGCCTAAGTTGCATAGAATATTCAACTCCTTTAATGCTTACCAACACGTCATCACTAGCACCTTGTTGTGATTGTTCCAGTGCTAACTTAAGTAATTGGTCCGCATTCAGCTTCATTCAACTCCATCTTTCCAAAGGACAACTATTTTTAGCTATGGAATGTCCTTGGGTAGATCCCTCCAGTTCTGGTTGGATCATAGGACTTAGTTTCCTATCCTAAACCACCTTTTGACTCCATCGTTCCGTCGTGGATAGTAGGTTGTTTTGGGTATAGATCGTAACCATAAACCATTGAAAACCATTCAAAGTGCTTGATAAAAATCAAAACTTTTAACACTTGAAAGTTTTACATTTCCGAAAAGCTCCCTCAACACACATGCATCGATATACGAAATGGTTTAGCATGTGAAGGAAAGAGTTCCACTTGAGTCTTTAAGATCACATGTTGCAATATATTACATTTTAATCACATTTTCTTCCCCTATCTCTAATATAAAAACAACATATTAGAGATACCAATTGATTAAAGTATGACAGTTTCTGAAAACCGATTGGGAGAGAAACATGTGTGCACGCATGAATCATGGAACTTTTTCAGTCGGGATGCTCCCCCTCAACAATATATGTGTGTCTTGAAACAAAAGTTTTGACAAAATTTTGGAAAACGACAACACAAAGTATGTTGAGGTACGGAGTTGAGATGACTTATCCGATATAGTATATTACATATGACAGTTTTAAACCATTTTCGGAATGTGTTGGATACATAAAATATGACAATTTCAGAGATGTACCCAACAACATTAAAGGCTTGATTTTAAAACGCTCCCCCTCAAAGTATGATCAAAATAACATATGACATTTTTGAGATATGAAACCACATTATGAGGAAGGGAGTGTTGTACACAAAATTTTGAAAGATTTAGAAAAACCTTTTGAGTATTTCTTGAAAAATTGTGTTCAACGGTTTTAAAATAATCAGGATTAGAAGACTTCTCTTCTATTGCTTAGGGAAGCGCATTGAAACGTACACTTCCCTTTTGGGTCTGTTTTTCATGAGCTCAAAACTTTGTTGTTTTGTGACTAGCTCATGACCGAGAAAAATAAATTTCCCGTTGTGAAGGTTAACTTATCATCCGTGATAAACTTTCCTTAAGTTGAAGTTCGAAGTCTAAGCTGACATTTACTTAGAAATCGTTTTTCATGAACTTAAAAACTTTGAATTTTTTTATGAGAAGCTCATGACCGAGAAATATGAATTTCTCGTTGAGAAGGATAAGTTATAGTCCGAGGTAAACTTTCCTTAGTTGAGGTCCGAGTCCTAAGCTGTGATGCGCTTAGATGTCATTATGAGAGAATATCAAGCAGCTTCAATTGCCAAAACCTCCAAGTCTTCTGGAGTCATATACTTCATACCAAGACGGCCAACGAGATACTGAAACCTATTTTGTGATAGGGCTTTTGTAAACAAGTCTGCTATCTGGTACTCAGTTCTAACAAAGTATAGTTCCACGATACCACGTTCCACTTGTTCCTTGATGAAGTGATATCTGATTGCGATGTGCTTGGTACGGGAGTGCTGAACCAGATTTCAGGAGATGGCTATGGCCGACTTTGAGTCACAGTACATAGGTATTTTATCAAAGTGGAAGCCATAATCCGTGAGTTGAGTTCTCATCCAGAGGACTTGAGCATAACACGCGGATAGAGCCACATATTCAGCTTCAGCTGATGAGAGCGAAGTCCAATCCTGCTTCTTTGACGACCAGCTCACAAGCTTGTCTTCCCCTAGGAATTGTACGCTACCAGAAGTGCTTTTTCGACTATCAAGGCAACCTGCGTGATGAGAATCTGAAAAAGCTGTTAGATGAAAACCGGTTTCCTTCGGATACCAGAGTCCCATGTGAATGGTATTCTTAAGGTATCGAAAGATCAGTTTAACCTCTTTGAGGTGCTTTTGAGTAGGTCTGGCTTGATATGGTGCACAATAGCATGTGGCACGATGAATATCAGGCCTGCTGGCTGTAAGGTACATAAGTGACCCGATCATACTGCGATAGCGCGTTTGATCTACGAGATATGAGTACAAGTCAGCGTCTAGGGATTTGGTCGACTATTGTGTACCAACGCAAGCACATGAAGTCATACCATGCTTTTTAAGTATCTCTTGAGCATACTTAGCTTGGTTAATGAAGATACCACGTGGGGATTGATGAATCTGGAGGCCTAAAAAGAATTTTAGCTCCCCCATCATTGACATTTCAAATCTGATGTGTATTAATTTTTCAAATCATTTTGAAAGTTTTGGGTTCGTAGAACAAAAAATAATGTCATCAACATAAACTTGCACCAGCAGTATGTCATCCCTATATTTATAATAAAGAGAGTAGGATCAATAGAACCTTTGGAGAATCCTTTGGAAACCAAGAAGTTTGATAGTTCTTTGTACCCTGTCCTTGGAGCTTGTTTAAGTCCATATATAGCCTTCTTGAGACGGTAGACTTTGTCAGGATGATGAGGATCGATGAATCCTTCGGGCTGATTCACATACACTTCTTCCTTCAAATGACCGTTGAGAAAAGCAGTTTTAACGTCCATCTAAAAAACCGTGAAGCCCTTATGTGCAGCATAAGTAAGGAATATCCTGACAGCTTCCAAACGAGCAACTGGAGCAAATGATTCATCGTAGTCTATGCCTTCTTGTTGACGGTATCCCTTAACCACAAGACGAGATTTTTATTGATGATGGTTTGTTTTTCATCTAGTTTGTTTTTCCAGATCCATTTGAAATCTAAAATTAACATTCCTAGGGTCTGTCAACAAGTTCCCAAACATTTAGGCGTTCAAACTGATGAATTTCGTGTTGCATTGATTCAATCCACGCATGATCAGTCATGGATTGTTTGATGTTTGTAGGTATAGTTTAACTCACGGTGAGTGCATACATACACACATCGCCATCGGTGTCGAATTGTCTGCGTGTTCGAACCGGTTGTGAGGGATTTCCAATGACTTGCTCCAATGGATGATCACGTGTCTAATAGTGAGTGGATGGATATCGTTGGTAGAATGTTTGCATGTTAGACGGATCAACATGTTGAGTAGAAGACTCTCTGAATTCGCTTACCGGTGTACCGAACGGGTTGATAAATTCTTCTTCGTCAGGTTGTGCATCGACTGCTTGATTGTTGCTTCCTCCTTCAGCATTGACGGTTGGTGATGTTGGTTGTATGACAGTTTCTTGAGTTTGTTGAGTATGTAATGGAAGTGTCTCTTGAGCAACGGTTGCTGAAGTAGATGCAATTGTGTCTTGTTGACTTTGTTCGGGTGCATCAAAAGTATTGACAGCGGAAGGCTTTGACACAACCTGATTGTTTCCATAGTAATATTCATCAAACATTGGATCATATAAATCTACCAACTCATTCATTCGTACCGTATCCGTCGAGTATGCTGTAGGAGTACTTTCTTGACATTCTTGCACGGGACGTACACTGTTGTGTGTAGGTGCCATGGCTGGACATTGAGGTGCGGGACTTGAGCTATTGTGATCAAGTACCATATGTGGCAATTCGTCAAATTTCACATGAATTGTTTCGACAATAATCTTTGTTCTCTTTTTGTAAACTCGATATCCTTTTGACAATATAGCATACCCTACAAAAATACATGCATCACCTTTTTCTTTCATCTTGTCGTGATTTTCACCATCTTTAAGAATGTAGCATAAAGATCCAAATACGTGAAAGAATTTGAAGAGATATTTAAAGATCCAAATAGCATAAAGATCTGATACCAAATGTTAATCCCATTTCAATCCATAATACAAGATTTAGAAGAGATATTTAGAGAGAGAAAGAGAAGAAAAGTAGAGAGAGAAACTAGAGAGATGGTGGAAGGATTTTTACTATTAGAGAGAGAAAGTAAATGTAACCAACACCCTGTTCCACACATGGAAGAGGGTATATATACCCATGAACCACATGGGCTTTCCATGGGCCGTGGGTTTGTTTCCATGGGCCGGGCTTGGCTTGTCTTGCTCTTAGAGCCCCTAACTTATACAATATTAACTTATAGTCCAAGCCTGATTTTCCCGACTAACCTATTACAATACAAGACCATTTACGACTAAGATGACCTATTACATTCTTGTTCGACTATATAGAATATAGGGCTAACACAAGATATAGTCTAAAGTAAGACTATATTACGTTCTTGTACACACGTAATACAACGAGCTAACCGTGATTCTAGCACGTGAAAACCGAGCTAAACGCTTGTAATTAATCTACCCAACAACCCTAGAGAGGGGCTAGGACTAGATTAAGTATACAATTGATCAACCAAGAAAACCAAACGAAACCCTTCCTTGGTGGGGGGCGGCGATCGACCAAAGAGAATGAGAAGGGAAGAGATTATTTGTTGTGTGTATTACGAGGGATAGGGGGGGGGGTGTATTTATAGGCCTAAACAACTTTTAGCCCAAGATAAATAAAAGGCAACTTTTGCCCCCCCCTTTGGGCCTCATAACCGACCGACCAAAACACCCGTTAGGGGTGTTCCGAAATCTTCTAAACTTCTTTCCTTATGTTTATGTACACTATATATTTATTTAACAATCGCTATAACTTAACTATTAATTATTTAACGACCGTTAAGGATATATATATATATATATATATATATATATATATATATATATATATATATATATATATATATATATATATATATATATATTTACTTGCTCGGTTAAATTAATAAATACATAAATATATTTATTAAATAAATTAATAAATACAATATATATATATATATATATATATATATATATATATATATATATATATATATATATATATATATATATATATATATATATATATATATATATATATATATATATATATATATATATATATATATATATATATATATATATATATATATATATATATATATATATATATATATATATATATATATATATATATATATATATATATATATATATATATATATATATATATATATATATATATATATATATATATATATATATATATATATATATATATAGTGTAAGGTTATTTTCAGAACCAAATAAATGTACAGAACTGCGAGAACCACATTTATACTCTTAAAAAAGGATATGTATTTTCATTATTATGTTTAAATTAACATTTAATAATTGTTTTATTGGTTATAGATCCGAGTATGATGAGCGATATAAAGAGTGCACATGTGTTTTAATATTATCAACAAAAAGATAATTATAATACATACAAAACAAATACATGCGCATGGTCATAGGATACATGTTTCTAGTGAGATACGACAATGAAAATTCATGTATTTCTACCTAATGAACTAACTCGATGAATATACATGTGAATTTTAAGAGTAAAAATGTGGTTCTCGTAGTTCTGTACATTTATTTGGTTATGAAAATAACCTCACCCTACATATATATATATATATATATATATATATATATATATATATATATATATATATATATATATATATATATATATATATATATATATATATATATATATATATATATATTATATTAACTCTTTACGTATTGTGTGTAATCCTGTAATCTCGAGTTCGATCCTATCACACGACTATTAAATATAAGTCCATAAACTTACAGCTCCCACTTGGACATATTTCGAATAATGTGATCACATTGACTAGCGTCTAATTACACTAGCATTGTCACTAGTACAACTCGAGTAAGGTCTCCTGGACAAAACCTTTTAACGACTCTGCATCGTTATTATTATCCTTTTATTTCTAATACAACGTTAATAAGGATATGGATCTCAGTCATTCCTTTCATTAACCATACTGTTTCTTATTCACGAATTTCAGCAAGATTACCAAAACAGATTTGGGTGTGGCCACACAAACATCTTACTAATCCCACGAGGGCCCCAGCTGTATTAAACTCCAAAACGAAATTGGAGGAAATAAATTCCATATTGACTACGAGCAAAACTTATGAATTTTGCAACAATTCCGAAAACAATCCTTATAGCTACCAGTTACGTTTAGCGTTAGATTATTCCACAGAGATGCAATAGACTCATAACAGTTTCCTGGTATCTCAAGTCTAAGGATAACTATTTATGTTTTACTTAATGACAAAGATCGATAAAGTAATAACATATAGTTGGGATAAGTCCTATATTCGATTCATCGAATATCATCCAAAATTGACCAATATACTTTCAAGTATACTCTGTCACTATTTTGATTTGTCTTAGTTTAATAATACTCCCATATTATTAATCGACAACGGACATTTAGCATAACTTTTGTTCATGGATTAAAACATATAAAATAGGATACACTTATTAAATAATAAAAATAAACGAAACCCAATCTTTATTTCATTATATTAATAATGTCATAACATCCTTTATCCAAATACTAATCACAGATTTATTGCATGAGTTCGCTAGCTAGTTGCAGCCCAATCGCTTTGTTATGCTAATAAGTGTGTAGACACTTATCCTTTTACCACTTAAAACAATGAAAAACGAGACCAAAAGGTGTAGTTAATATCGTAATTGTCGAAATTATGCGTGGTTTGTGTTTTTGTTGTGAAATAGGTACAAAAGATCAAAAAGAAAGAAAACACGGGATTTCATGGTCATTTATCGAAGAAAAAGCGAAAGATAAAGTCAAAGGACCAATACGTGCCAAAAGAATGAAGTTTGGAGGGCTAAAGATGAAGATTTGATGAAGATTTTACAACAAGGACCATTTTTGCCAATCTCCAAAGTCATCCACTAATAAACCACATTAAAGAGCACAAAATTACAAAGCCAACGGTCCCAACCTCGCATCGTAACTCTTTACGGTTTGTTTTCTATGAATTTTTAAAGTTTATTAAGTTTTTAAATTAAATAAATAATTTTTGTTAATTAAATAATATAAAATAATATAAATAAATTAATTTCCGAAAACAACTAAAATAAAATAAATAAAATAAAGTTTTTAAAATTTATATTAATTTTCGTAATATATTTATTATTATTATTATTATTATTATTATTATTATTATTATAATAATTATTATTATTATTAAACAAGTCAACTAGGTCAAAAGGTGTCAACCACCAGTGAACTTAAGCCTGAAAGGGGTCAAGTATTTGTTTGTGCGTGTATATAATTGAAGGTATACATGGCACACTGGCTATCACCTTCATCCTTGGCAGCTCAGACCCAGGTTCGACTCCTGGCATGGTCAAGGCAGGGTATATATTACCTTTGCCACATGGCACCACCTCAGTGGTCCACGTGGCCGACGCGAACAAGAACCAAACCGGACTGGTTCAGACCGGCCGGTCCAGACCCGAACCATACCCGGTTCAGACCGGTTCAACCCGGTCCAAACCGGCTATCACCTTCATCCTTGGCAGCTCAGACCCAGGTTCGACTCCTGGCATGGTCAAGGCAGGGTATATATTACCTTTGCCACATGGCACCACCTCAGTGGTCCACGTGGCCGACCCGAACCAGAACCAGACCGGTCCAGACCCGAACAAGAACCAAACCCGACCGGTTCAGACCGGCCGGTCCAGACCCGAACCATACCCGGTTCAGACCGGTACAACCCGGTCCAAACCGGCTGACGTCAGCAATGACGTCAGCACCACGTGGCGGCGTCTGGCCAATGGCAACGCGTCACGTGGCAACTCACCTGTCATAAATGTGAAGGTACTAGGTACTATAGCAGCGACGGCTGACCAACCAGAGGACGACATGGCGGCGCTGACACGTCAGAATGACGTGTCAGTCCTAGGTTGCAGGGAATGTCAGAGGTGGCAGTGGCGGCTGGCTGCTGGCTAATAAGAGCATGACACGTGGCGGCTGGCTGCTGGCTAATTGAAGGTATACATGGCACACTGGCTATCACCTTCATCCTTGGCAGCTCAGACCCAGGTTCGACTCCTGGCATGGTCAAGGCAGGGTATATATTACCTTTGCCACATGGCACCACCTCAGTGGTCCACGTGGCCGACGCGAACAAGAACCAAACCGGACCGGTTCAGACCGGCCGGTCCAGACCCGAACCATACCCGGTTCAGACCGGTTCAACCCGGTCCAAACCGGCTATCACCTTCATCCTTGGCAGCTCAGACCCAGGTTCGACTCCTGGCATGGTCAAGGCAGGGTATATATTACCTTTGCCACATGGCACCACCTCAGTGGTCCACGTGGCCGACCCGAACCAGAACCAGACCGGTCCAGACTTGAACAAGAACCAAACCCGACCGGTTCAGACCGGCCGGTCCAGACCCGAACCATACCCGGTTCAGACCGGTACAACCCGGTCCAAACCGGCTGACGTCAGCAATGACGTCAGCACCACGTGGCGGCGTCTGGCCAATGGCAACGCGTCACGTGGCAACTCACCTGTCATAAATGTGAAGGTACCAGGTACTATAGCAGCGACGGCTGACCAACCAGAGGACGACATGGCGGCGCTGACACGTCAGAATGACGTGTCAGTCCTAGGTTGCAGGGAATGTCAGAGGTGGCAGTGGCGGCTGGCTGCTGGCTAATAAGAGCATGACACGTGGCGGCGGCGCCGCCACGTCAGTCCGAGGTTGTAGTGGTGGCAGTTGACTCCGGGCGGCTGGCCAATAGCATGGCGACACGTGGCACCTGGCACGCGCTATTACGAGGTCAGAAGTGTGGCAGAGTGTGCAGGCGTTGGATCCCATGCTTCTAGAAGTATTCGATGAATACAATGAAAGAAAAAAAGCTGGCCAATAGGTGCGTAATTTTAAAGCTAAGAAAGAGGACAGCTGGCCAAGGGCACTTAACCTCCAAGCAAAAATAGTGTAGTAAATGACTAAAATACCCCCAATGTTGGCTGCCTTTATAAAGCCCCCCTCTCCTCTTATTTTTCACTAGTTTTTCTTTCATAAGTTTTTCTCTTATATAGTTTTCACCTAGTTAAATTTGTATTTTCTCTTTCAAGTTTGTAATAGCTTATCTAATAAGCTTTTTCATCTTTTAATAAAATTAATCTTTTAGTTTAATCTCTTTAATTAATTCTCATTCTTCCTTTCTTTTTACTTATCTTTATAATCTAGCTTATTATTTAGGACAAGTTTATATAACTTTTTCCTAATAAGTTAGATTTATATACAAGCTTATTTTAAGCTTATTGTTGCCTTATTTTAGTAGATCTAGCTTATTGTGGAGTAATTATTTAATTAGTTTTTTAGCTTTTTAAATATCATAAGTTCTAAGCTTAGGCTTACAACTTATTTATAAGCTAGCATTTTATTTTAATACTTTTAGTTTTTATTAATAAGTTATTTAGTTCTATTAGATTTAAGTTTTAAACAATTAAAAATACTTTCAAAAAAACAAAAAAAATAGTTAGATACATTAGTTTTTTATATTTAAAATTTTAGATCTATAAGTTCAGAGTTTAAAATTTAAAGTATTTTTATAAAACCTTAAAAAATAGTTAGATCTATTAGGTTTTTAAATAGATTAAGTAGATCTATAATTTTTAGCTTTAAAATTTAAAATACTTTTATAAAACATAAAAAATATTTTAGATCTATTAGTTTTAATTAAATCACTTTATCATTTAATAATTATTGCTTATTATACTAACCATTTATGTTTTCTTTGATCTCGGCGTATCGATCTATCATTTTTGAAGAAGAGCTTATAGTTGATTAATTGGTTCAAGTTGATATGGTTTGATTGATTTGGTTAGAGATTGATTTAAGAGACCGTGTACTTTACAGGCCAAATTCGGGTTTTGCTTTTGATAGTTTTGGTATTGGGAGGCCGTAAACTTAACGGACCGTATTTTGTTGATGTTGTTTGTTTAGAGCGGTTTTCTACGGACTACAGGTACTAAAGTTCTCCTTTTTTATTTTTATAGCTTTATCGCTTTAATTTTATTAGTTAGATCGTTATAGTTTAAATTGTTTTTAATAAAATTATATTTTTCATAAAAAAACCGGTTTAATTAGTTTTGATTATTATTATTTGTGTTAAAATATAGATTTAAAAGTTTTAAAAATTAGATTTCATTTAGATAAGCTCATAATTAGTAAAAAGTTTACAACTTTTTGTGTTTATTAAGCTTATTAGTATATAAAGCTTGTAGCTTTATCATCTAAAAAGGTTAATAAGTTTAAAAGGTTGAAGCTTTATGCTTATTAATACTTAGCTTTTACCCCAAGTATAAAATATTGTCGTCCGAATCTCTTCGAATTGACTATTGGTTCAAAGTGCGACTCAATTGTTCTTGGTGGAAATGAAAATGGTTTGGTTGATTATCTATTTTAAACTAATAGCAAATAAATGTAAATGTCGTTGAGTAAAGTAGAAGTTTAAAAGATTAAACTAAATTGACGAGTTAAAAATAAATGCTTAAAAACTTAAAGACAAGATTAGAAAAAATACTAGAACACTTAATAAAACTAACACTTGAAAACTTTGCAAAAACAAGAAATTTAACACTAATCGGAATCTTGGTCAGAAAGTGGTCGGAATACACCCTGGTCGGAATATGGCTGCAATCGGAATATGGGAATAAGAAGGTGGTCGGAATAATCAGAAATAAGGCAATCGGAATATTGAGGAAACCACTAATCGGAATGTTTAGAAAAACATTCAATCAGAATGTTAGCAAAAGGTTCCAGATCGGAATGTCATTCAAGACTCCAATCGGAATGTTAAAACCTAATCCGATCTGATAGATCGGAATATTGGAGATGCAAATCGGAATAGCCAGAAACCCTTTTCCGATTTGGAGATCGGAAAAAGGGGGTGATGATCGGAAAGCTACAATCGGAAAAGGGTTTAAATCCTTTTCCGATTTATGTGGGATTCGAGAAAAAGCTAGGCAATAAGCTATTATGAATAAGCTAATACCCAAAACTTGCACGAATCAAAAGTGAAATATACCAAATAAGCACAAATAAGAACTTTTTCAACTTAAGATAAGCAATCTTATAAATCAAAATATAAAAAGATACACTTTTTAAGAAAACTTTTTTAAAAAACTAAAAAGCTAAACATATAAATAAGCCAATAAGCACAAAGATCTTAAAGCTTATTCGTATGAAAACTTAAGTAAGCATAAAAAGATTAACTTTTTAAGCACGAAATCATTAAGAACAACACGGATCAAATGAAATTCGCACTAAAATTAATCTAAATATCAAAGAAAGGTAGAAGGAGATGAAAGATTAAAAGCTTAACTAGAACTTGATTAATGAAATACACAATACAAAAAGGTTTAATCTTGAAAGATTAAATGAAAGAAAAGATGAAAACTTAGTGAGAGAAAGTTGAGAACTTTCTCTCTCTAAAACTAGAAAGAAAAGTGAAAAATGAAAACTAAAAACTAAAAACTAACTACCCTCCTAATGTGTATTAGGAGGGTATTTATAGGAAAAATGGGAAGGAGTGCATGTGTTGCCTCTTCTTTCTTTCTTTCTTCACGTCTTCTCGACTCGATTTAATTCTTTGTCTTTTCTCGACGTCGTCTCGGGATTTGAACTTGTCTTGATAATTTAATTTAGACTTGAGTTCTTCGACTTCATTAAACTTCCGTCTTTAGACTTTTTCTTCGATAAATCTTCAGAATGGCCTTGGACTTCCGTTCTTTTTGCACTCTTGATCTTTTGACTTCGTCTTTTCCCGTTTTCTTCGATAAAAGCCCGTGAAAGCCCGTGTTTTCTTCCTTTTTCATCTTTTGGTCCTAAAACATAATAAAAACACAAACCACGCATAATTCCGACTTTTACGACATAATTTACACGTTTTGGTCTTGTTATTAATGGAAATAAGTGGTAAAAGGATAAGTGTTTACACACTTATTAAATCCCCTACACTTGACCATTGCAATGCCCTCATGCAATGCATTAATTTTAAAGCACGATTTACATTTTCCATCATAAATAATCCACTTTGGCCTTTATTAAATACTAAACATTTAGGGAAGATAAAAAGATAAAAATAAGTAAAGAAATCAAAGACTTACATTGGGTTTTTGGCTGCCATGAATGTTTATCATCCTCAAGTTTCATGTTCCCCATACTAAGCTTAAAAACGAGATCATTGTTATTATAAGTTAGCAAACCAACACGAATTCATGTGGGCCAATTATTCACTTAGACTCCCTTATTCCTAGGGGTATCTCTTATATTTTATTTTTGTCTTGAATGATCACGAGGATGCATTGTTTGACTTATTTCGATAGTTATTTAGGCCGAGAATAAAGTGAACGATTTAATCAATAGTTAGCTAAAGGACAAAATCTTTTAAAACTGCTTCTCGGGACCTCATAAAGTTCATATCTTGGAATAACTCGCTTCGCGATTTGAGACCTTTCTCGGACCAATATTTGGCAGCGACTTCATACTTCGAATCTTTGAGAGACGTTCTTGAAATTATGGTCTTCTCTTCATAATAGGAATTTCTTCACTTAAAATTTTTGAGAGATTCTTCATATTTGGACCACGACTTCTTCATTTTTCTCCAATCTTTATTTTGGACTTTGATATACAACGATCCGCCTCCTTTTAGGACTTGGATCTATTTATCCTCATACCTTGTTAGGGCCTTTTTGGATAGACTTCTACATGATCTTTAGGGGAGTATTTGCTTTTCGTCGTGTGTCTCGATCCTTCATATTGATTTTTGATAAATGATTCTTCACATCACTATTGGATCTTTAGCAACAAAATGTAGCCCTCATGCCTTGTTAGGGCCTTTTCGGACTCGCCAATCTTCGCATCCCGCTTCAATAAGTTATGCCTTGGCTATGAACTCTAATCCGTACCGAGCAACTTTTAAACGATCTTGGGCTAGAAGCTAAGTAACCTTTTAAATCGTACAACCTTATTTATTGCAGATAAATTTAATAACAAGCGATGGGAGAAGAGGTTCATAATTAACTCACATAAATTCACGAAAGAATACCGAACTTATAATTGGCTCTATCATCTCTCGTCCTCCACAGTTTAAAATCTCAAGGAATGAGACTCGTGGATGCTTAGCCTATTAAATCAAAGTTTCGGGTTTTCGAGTCGTCTATAGGATCTTGCAAATTCTTAGACTTTTTCAAGTTTAGAAATCGCATTTTAAAGTTCCCTTGATAAAAGACTCTCTAGGATCAATTATAGGAACTTGCAAAAAGTTCTTGTTCTTAACCCGTGAGAGTTAAGACTTTCGCGTTTTATAGCTCCCTATATAAAAGCCTAGCAAAACTTGACTTAAACACGTTAAGGATACTAGCTAGAGTAAACTTAGATAAGTAAACTCGGGTTGAGTCAAAATGTTCACGACTAAGAAAAATTTTAAAACCACTTTATTTAAGCAAGGAAAGAAAATAACCATAATAAAGGAAACTACAACTATACAACTAGGCCAAAATAGATTAAAAATTCTGAAAAATGTCGAAAAATCAAATTTTCCGGTTAAAATGAGGGAAAATTCATGGAAAAGACCACTTACTTCGATAGAAGTCCCCCCTACACTTGATATAAACATTTTCCTCAATGTTTAAGCATGTTGGAGTAAACTCCCCCACACTTATGACATTGTGCACTTTGTTTAAATCTTGCTAAGGAAAGGACAACTAAAGTGATTTCAATGTGAACATATAAGATATGAAATATTGAATCCCAAGAGTTTAGGATAGAACCGGGAAGATGGGAACACGGGATCACGGTTCGTCAAAAGTCATCAAGAGGCTCTTTGAAGCTTGAATCCCTGTAGAGAATAAGAAACAAGACAACAAACACATACGGGGCTCCCCCTACACTTATTATGAAAACGGTAAAGGATAGATCACGGGTTGTCTCCCGAGAAGCGCTTGTTTTTGTTCACCGAGTCACGAGCCTGACTCGACCCAAATTTAGTTCATGGGAAATGTGGTGAGGGATGGAATCATCTCATGAGAGATGTCCTCACCAAAGTACAGCTTCAAACGCTGGCCATTCACCTTAAAATTAGGCCCATTTGGCTGAGAAAGCTCAATGGTCCCATATGGAAAGACTTTGGCGACGGTGAATGGACCAGACCAGTGGCTCTTCAACTTGCCAGAGAAGATCTTCAACCGAGAGTTAAAAATTAAGACTTGATCACCAATGTGGAACTCTCGGTTCTTAATTCTTGCATCATGGAGGATCTTGGTCTTATCTTTGTAGATCAGTGAGTTCTCGTAAGCTTCATTCCTCAGTTCATTGACCTCGTTGAGTTGAATCTTGCAGAGATCACCGGCTTTGTTGATGTCGAAGTTAGCCCACTTCAAGGCCCAGTATGCCTTATGTTCCAGCTCGATAGGGAGGTGACATGCTTTCCCGTACACAAGACGATAAGGTGTACAACCGATCGGGGTCTTATAAGCAGTACGGAAATCCCAAAGAGCATCATCTAACTTATCGGCCCACGTGGCGCGATGCTCTCCCACAGTACGCTCCAAAATTCGCTTCAATCCGCGGTTGGAAATCTCGGCTTGACCATTGGTTTGGGGATGATAAGCGGTGGAAAGACGGTGATTGACACCGTACTTAGCCATGACTCTTGCAAATTGATCATTGCAAAAATGAGTCCCGCGGTCACTGATAATAGCACGAGGAACGCCGAATCGAGAAAAGAGCTGCTTCAAAAAGTTCACAACCACCCTCGCATCGTTCGTAGGGAGAGCCTTGGATTCAACCCATTTAGAAACGTAGTCAACGGCTACGAGGATGTACTTGTTCCCTTTAGATGATGGAAATGGCCCCATAAAGTCGATGCCCCATACATCAAAGATTTCACATTCTTGTATGAAATTTTGAGGCATATCATCTTTAGGTGTGATCTTGCCTTGTCTTTGGCAAGCATCAAAATGTTTAACCATATCGTGAGCGTCACGATAAATGGTGGGCCAATAGAATCCGGAGTCGAATACTTTGTTCACGGTGTAATTGGGACCAAAGTGACCACCGGTGGGTCCTTTATGGAAAGCGTCAAGGATTTGTACCGCTGCCGGCCCGTCAACACATCGACGAATAATCAAATCCGCACATTGTTTGAAAAGGTAAGGGTCGTCCCAGAAATAATTGATTCGTTCTCAATAGCCATGAGATGATCATCTTAGGGTGATCCTTTTGTCGACGGATGCTCCTATTACACTCGTAGTCTCTGAAGGATGAGAACCAACTATGAAAGAGTCAATCCCATCCTGAAGGAGCTAATGAAAGCCTGAATTCAATATGAAACTTCAATATCTTTAAAGAAATTTTTCTTTTGTTGGGACGTGAGCCCTTCCTTGAGAATCCCACCCGCTAAGTAGTTTGCAATGTCCGCAAACCACGGGGTGTCATCGAGATTAGAATTGATAGACATTAAGGCCTCAAGGGGAAAAGAGTCATTGATCTCTTTGTTCGGATGATCCCCTTGATAAGGATCCTCAAGTCTACTGAGATGATCCGCGGCTAGGTTTTCAGCTCCCTTTTTGTCACGAATTTCAATGTTGAATTCTTGAAGGAGCAAAACCCAACGAAGAAGTCTTGGCTTAGAATCTTGCTTAGTCATCAAGTACTTCAACGCGGAATGATCGGTATACACGATGGTGGTAGAAAGGACAAGATAGGGGATGAACTTTTCAAAGGCATACACTACAGCTAAAAGCTCTTTTTCGGTAGTGGTATAATGCAATTGAGCCCCCGTCATTGTCTTGCTAGCATAATGGATTGGTTGGAAGTGTTTGTTCACTCTTTGGCCCAAAACCGCTCCAATAGCAAAGTCGCTAGCATCACACATCAACTCAAAAGGTAGCTCTCAATTAGGGGTAACCAAGACCGGTGCCTTAGTTAGCTTATCCGTAAGAAGATTGAAGGATTCAAGACACTCTTTGGAAAAGATGAAAGGAGTATCTTTTCCCAAGAGGTGGGTCATCGGGCGAGCGATTTTAGAAAAATCTTGGATGAATCGACGATAGAAACCCGCATGACCGAGGAAACTTCTCACACCCTTCACGGTTGAAGGTAGAGGCAATTTAGCAATAACATCGACTTAGCACGGTCCACTTCAAGACCGGCTTTGGAGATTTTGTGTCCTAGCACGATGCCCTCTTTTACCATGAAATGGCATTTTTCCCAATTTAGAACAAGGCGAGTGTCTTCACACCGCTTAAGCATACATTCTAAATTGGCAAGGCAAGCAGAGAAAGAATCGCCATAAACCGAGAAATCATCCATGATGACTTCCATAGTTTCTTCAACCATGTCATGGAAGATAGCCATCATACACCTTTGGAATGTCCTAGGAGCATTGCATAAACCGAAAGGCATGCGTTTGTAATCAAATGTTCCGTAGGGACAAGTGAATGTGGTTTTCTCTTGGTCTTTGGGATCGATGAGAATTTGAAAATACCCAGAGAAACCGTCTAAAAAGCAGTAATAGTCATTACCCGCTAGACGTTCAAGCATTTGGTCCATGAAAGGAAGGGGAAAATGATCCTTTCTCGTAGCATCATTGAGTTTGCGATAGTCTATACAAACTCCCCACCCTGTAACGAGACGAGTAGGAATCAACTCGTTGTTTTCATTGGGAACAACGATGATTCCGCCTTTCTTAGGCACACAATGGACGGGACTAACCCACGGTGAATCCGAGATAGGATAGATCATTCCCGCATCAAGAAGTTTGATAACCTCTTTTTTGATTACGTCATGGATCTTAGGATTCACCCTTCGTTGGCTTTGAATAGTGGGTTTAAAGTCGTCCTCCATGAGAATTTTATGTGTGCAAAAGTGAGGATCAATTCCACGAATATCAGAGATCTTCCAAGCAATCGCTTTCTTGTGATTCTTCAGCACGGCGATAAGTCGGGATTTTTCTTCTTCTTTCAAGTCCTTAGCGATGATGACCGGTAACGTCTTGTTGTCTTCAAGGAAAACGTACTCGAGATGAGACGGAATATCCTTAAGCTCTAAATCCGTAGGATTTTCGATGGACGGCGTAGTCAACTTCAGATCATCGGTAGAGATATCCTTAGGAGATGGTGGAGAAGTTTGGTCCTCATTGAGAAGTTTCTCAATGGTACGAATGTCTTCATCCCAATCGGTGGGAGAACAATCATACTTAAGATCGAGAGGACCCAAACTAGCTTCAAAATCATCCAAGTCACTTTCTCCAAAAGGAGTAAATGAC
Source organism: Glebionis coronaria (assembly GCA_025667525.1). Taxonomy (NCBI): domain Eukaryota; kingdom Viridiplantae; phylum Streptophyta; class Magnoliopsida; order Asterales; family Asteraceae; genus Glebionis; species Glebionis coronaria. Next base: position 458,060,389 of record CM046874.1, read on the forward strand.
GGAGCAATAGAGGCAACGGTCTCAACATTGGGTAGAGAAGAAGAACCACTTTTACAAGCGTCTTTGAAATGTTCTTCACAAGCCTCATCAAGAACATCAATGAAATTAACACTCTCGTTTTCCGAAGGCTGCTTAGAAAGTTTACCCATGTTGAAGACGATTTTATCGTCACCAACTCTCATGATTAATTCGCCAGCGGCTACATCAATGAGAGTGCGACCAATCCTCAGGAATGGACGTCCAACGATTAATGGAACACGGGGGTCCATCTCGTAGTCAACGACAACAAAAACCGCCGGGAAGGTGAATTTGTCGACCCCAACGAAAACGTCTTCGGCTATCCCCACTGGATAAGCAACCGTACGGTTAGCTAATTCCAAAGTCATTCGTGTGGGGACTAGCTCGGGGAGAGATAATTGCTTCCAAACACTTAATGGCATTAAGTTAATACTGGCACCTAGATCGGCTAGGGCCATGCAATTCTCTACGTCCGGGAAGTTGCAAGGAATCAAAAAGCAACCCGGATCACCAAGTTTGGTGGGCAATTTCCTTAAGAGCACTGCGGAGCAATTCTCATTAAGTTGGGTCTGAGCAATATCGAGAAGTTTCTCCTTATCACTGAGAAGATCTTTAAACATTTTCGCGTATTTGGGCATGTGAGCGAGAGCCTCAGCAAAGGAGATATTGAAATTCAGTTGTTTGAACATTTTAAGAAAATTCGAAACCTGAATATCATCCTTGTTCTTCAATTTCTCTTTCCTCAACCTCGAAGGATAAGGTATATTGGGTTGAGATGAAGGCTTTGGGATAGAATTATCACTCACATCCTTGGGTGGAGGAGGGATAGAAGTAGAAGGTGGTGGAATTGGAGAAGTAGAAGTTGGAGGAATCGAAGATGGAGGATTCAGAGAAGGAGACTCGTTTTCCTTTGTCACAATCACCGGTGTAGGTGTAGGAAGCTCGGGTTCCTTTAAACCTTTTCCACTGCGAGTGGTGATTGCTTTCATCTCCCCTGTTGGATTAGAAATGGTGTTACTCGGAAGAGAACCTGATCTAGAGGTTTGATTACTAGGGAAGAAACTAGCCATCATATTCCTCAAGTCATTCGTTTGACTTGCCAAAGTGTTTCGCATATCAGCTCGAATATCGTTTCCTTGCTTAACCATATCTGCTTTCATGTTGGCCATTTCCCGCTGAAGATTTTGCACGATCACATCATTAGTCCTCATGTAGGTTTCAACATCTTGGTGTAAGGCTGTTTGTTGGTTGAGAGGAGGAGCATGGTAGCCGGGTGGTTGATAAGCAGTTTGTTGGTAAACTTGGTTGTTTCTTTGAGGTGGATATGGGTTTCTTTGGTTTTGATATTGATTTGGAGTTGGAGTACGTGTTTGGTTTTGATTGTTGCGATTGAGGTTGTTTGGGTTTTGTGGGGGAAAACCAGGTGGTGAAAGAAAGTTGTTTGAGCGATAGATGAGCAAGTTGCGGTCACCTTGAGGACGTGCTTGATAGCCTCCCGTAGCATAGGTACCGTTGGCGGCATACACATTTTCTGGATTGTCATGAGTCGAAGGACAATCGGTGTATGAGTGAGATCCCCCGCATATATCACATGATTGGCTCAAAACATTAGCTTGGGCATTGAATTGTTTGGCATTGTTGGCAGTTTGTAAAGCAAGCGATTTCACAAGCGAAGTAAGCTTATCAATTCTTTTGTCGGCATCACTAGAATTAGCACTTGCTACATTAGTTCTAACACTCTTGGTTTGAACTCTAGATTTGTTCTCAATAATATCCCAAGCAGCATTAGAAGACTTAACCAATATATTACCCCCCGAGGCACTGTTTAGTGAATCTTGGTCATTCATGCTTAAACCATTGTAAAAAGTATTGATTTGATGTACTTTTGTTAAACCATGTTGTGGACACTTTCTTAAAAGTTCCTTAAAACGGTCCCAAGATTCACTAAAAGACTCACCGTACTTTTGTTCAAAGGTAATAATTTCATTCCGCAAAGCGGTAGTACGTGAGGGTGGGAAAAAGTAGTTGATAAACTTAGTTTCTAAATCCGTCCACGTAAGAATACTTTGTGGCGGTTCCTTATCAAGCCAATTACGGGCTTGTCCCTCTAAGGAGAAAGGAAAAAGTTGCAAGCGAATCACTTCTTGTGATACCCCATTGTACTTAACCGTATTGGTAAGCTGAAGAAACCTTTTAATGTGGTCATGAGGATCGTCAAGTGAGCGGCCCAAGAAGGGTTGAGCAGAGACCATTTGGATAAAGCCAGATTTGAGTTCAAAGTTGTTGGCTCCAATCTCAGGGATAACAATTGCATCGGTGTTGCCTTCTACGTACGATTGCAAAAGCTCGATCATTGGTTGATTGTCCATGGTGACAATTGGTTGAGTAATGACTTCGGCTTGAGCTACTTTCTTCTTACGAGCACGAGTACGCATGCACACTAATATAGAGATTTTACTAGTTGAAAAAGTTCGTTTCTCGGAATCTCTTCGAATTGATCTCTGGTTAATTATGCGACTCAGTTGTTCTTGGTGAATCTAATGAAAGAGTTGTCGTTGTCTAAAACTAATTAAAAATGAAAACTTGAAACAAATAAGAATAAAGTAAAGACGATAAAAACAGACAACAAAAGATAAAAACTTGGCGAAAAGTAAATTACGAGAAAATTAAAAGGCAAATAAAGTAAATGATGCAAATTAAAACTTAAACTAAAAGGAAAGCAAACAAAAATGCAAATAAAGAAAAAGGCGGGAAAAATAAAGCTTAAAACTAAAAATTGAAAAACTCTATTCGGAATAAAACCTCTACTCGGAATAATCAATGCTACTCGGAATAATAAGGCTATACGGAATAAATGATGATCCGGAATAAAAAAACTATGCAGAATAAAAATCCTACTCGGAATAAAAATGCCTATGCGGAGTAAAAGCATTCCGGAATAAAAAAGGGTAAAATACTCTACTCGGAATAAAGGCTATGCGGAATAAATAAAAACTCTATGCGGAATAAATCTATTATGCGGAATAAGGATGCTATGCGGAATAAACTGAACATTCCGAATGGAACTCCTATCCGGAATAATCTAACGTTCCGAATAGGGACTCCTATCCGGAATAATAAGATATTCCGAATAAGGGTTCTATCCGGAATAATCAGATATTCCGAATAGGGACTAAAGAAAACAGACCATCCAGAATAACTATGAACACTACTCTATTCGGAATGCTGGGAAAAAGAACAGTACGCAGAAACATAAAGAACAGTAAGGTGAATTAGAACACGAATTTGACAAAAGCTAACCAAGATAAACCAAAAGATTAAACCAAAACAACCACAAAGCATCTACTAACAATAACCAATCAAAACAAATCATCAAAACTAACAAATAAAGCCAAATCAATCAAAACCCACTTGATCAAAATCATAAAAACTCAAGAACTTTAACAATGAAGATGAAGAACAAATCAATCAAGAAAGGTAGAAGGAGATTAACAATAAAGTAAAGATTAACAACAATTAAATGGAAACTTACTTGGAATTAAAAGGAATTTAAAGGTGCATTACATGAAATTAAGGTGCATAAAATTAAAGAACAGGAAATGAAAATGGGGGAAGGATGGGTTGTCAAGCCACCAACAACTAAAAATGAATACATGATTATCTATATATAGGGAGATTAGGGAGGAGCTTAGGAAGCTTCCTCCCTCTTTCTTCTTTTCCTTAATTGCAAGCTTAGGTCCTTGATCTTCTTAATCCTTTGTTAATCTTCTTAATACTTGGACTTAAATGACTTTGTCTCGGGATTTCTTTGAACTCGTCTTGAATTTTCTTCATAAATAAGACTCGAGTTCTTTGGCTTTTAGTAAACTTCTGTCTTTTGACTTTTTCTTCGATAAATCTTCAGAATTGGTCTTGGACTTCCGTTCTTTTTCCACTCTTGATCTTTCGACTTCATCTTTCGTCTTTTTCTTCGATAAAAGCCCGTGAAATCCCGTGTTTTCTCCACTTTTCACCTTTTCGTCCTAAATCACAACAAAAACACAAACCACGCATAATTCTGACATAAATGACATAAAATACACGTTTTGGCTCGGTTATTATTGTAATTAAGTGGTAAAAAGGATGGGTGTTTTCACACCTATCAAATCCCCTACACTTAACCATTGCAATGTCCTCATGCAATGCATTAGTTACAAAGCACGTTTACATTTTTCATCACAATCAATCCACGTTGGCCTTTATTAAAGAGATAGAAAATTATAAACATACAAAGTAAAGAAATAAAAAAACATACCTTGGGTTTTGAAAATGTCATGAATAATCATCATCCTCAAGTTTTCACTTTCTCCAAACCATGCTTAAAAACGAGATCATTGTTATTATAAGTTAGCAAACTAACACGAACTCATGTGGGCCAATTATTCACTTAGACTCCCTTATTCCTAGGTGTATCTCTTATATTTTATTGTTGTCTTGAACGATCACGAGGATTGTTGGGTCTACTAGATGTAGATCTTGCAGCCTGTCAGGACCGGTGAATGACTTCTGTAATCACAAGTCAAATCACAAAGAGACTCTATACACAATATGAATGTAGAATATAAATATAATTAAGAAGAACAGAATAACTATAAAGACTTGATCCTTTCTAAGGATTTCTAATATTAATAATGACTAGAACTATGTTTTGTGAAGGTGTGTCTAACCCTTCTGCCTAAGGTTCCTTTTATACTACAAGGAAACCCTAATACATCATTAAAGAAAACGTGTAAAACTGATATGCATATCCTTTCCTAACATATCTCATGCATATCCTAACAGAATATTAAGTAAATAATAAAGTTTGACTTCGACTAGGACCAGGAGCAGGACTTGCTCCTACTACGACTAGGACCAGGAGGAACTACATACCTCCTAGTCTACCTATTACATATAACTATTACAATGGTCCTAACAATCCTCCCCTAAACTTGAATTTGACCTGTTGAGTTCAAGTTTCCTGGAAAACGTGCACAAAAAGCCCGAGGATTGTATCAGCAAAACAAATAGCAGCATCAACAAGATAAGAATCAGAGTAACAGCCGCAACATGAAACACTAGAAGCTTCTCCAAAGCTTGTAACAAATCAGCATCGTGTTGAATCTTTTTAGCAACATGAGCAGATTTGATGAGCCTTTACCAAGTAGCTGCTCGCTCTTGGGCTAGCTAGTCATTCTGGTGGAATAAGCATCACCCTGGGAGACTAGAACCCAGCCCAACTCTTAGAACGTGAATCAATGGTGAGTGGGAGTACCCTGATGATTTTAGGCAAACCATCACAGCCGTCAACGGATTTGATGCGTCTTTACCAGAAGCCGTACCCCTCTGGACTCGCCAACTCTTAGCAATGAAGCATCGGTGAGTTGAACACCCTATAGCTTTAAGCAAGCTATTACAGCTATCAACGGATTTGATAAGATCTTTACCAAGAGCCGTACCCCCTTGGATTAGCCACTTTTCAGTCTAGGACCATGGCAAGTGAAAACCATCCAGTTTTGGGTAACCTGGCAACCATCAACGGATTTGAGAATCGCACCAGGAGCCGTACCCTCAAGGTGAGTCAACTTTTTCTTGTCGATTAGACATGGTAAGTTGAGAACCATTTGTTGTGTGAACCACGTCCAACACCAAGTGAAAACAAGTACCAGGACAAGCTCAAACCAGGAACCACATTGTGAAACAACCAAGGGATATTATGTACAAGTATAAAATCTAAACTGTGTTTAAAGTATAAGCATATATTATATAAAAAGTATTATTTTTTTTATGAACTGGTTTTCTTTTTTTTTTTTTATTATTTTTTTTAAACTATAAAGAATGAAGTTCACCAATCACTGTACATATTGGTGAAAAGAATAAAAATAAGAACAAGAATACAAAGTATAAACACTTACAACCCAAACACCTTACATACCAGAAGCAACCTTCTTATCCGCTAGCAACCTCGCCTGAATACCCTCTACCAAAGCCGTAGCCATACTCGACTCATTCCCAGAATGAGCAGTAGAAATTTGCAGGTGACTTGCCAACATCGCCTCCATGGAAGAAATAGTCAAAGGATACTCCACATCCGTCAGCATAAACACCATATGACCAGATTCTAATTCCAACATATGAACTCCACATCCAACATATAGCTTCCAGCGCAGAATCTCCCATTGCATTTGATCCTTCCATACGCCCGAAACAGGAGCATTTGAAGGAGGATCCAACATCAGCTTGAGATCAGCCCAGATTCGCATACCAGGCCATGAAGACACAGCCATGGGGTCAAACGGCATACTAGAATCAACAAGTCCAAACAACGCCATAAGATCCATACGGTCAGCCCAAGATAACACACCCTGCAAACCCGTTGCCAATCGCACAGACCCATCACTCAAAGTAATCCGATGGGATACGCCACCAGGAAGTGTGGTAGAACGCTCAACCATATAACCCGTAATGCTTCCATTGCCCAAGGGTAAGTCAGAATTGCTGTCAGAAGCTGCATCAATTAAATTCTCAGGATCACGCTTCTCAAAAGGAACTGTTTTACCACGGCGAACACGACGAGCTAGTTTCTGGCGAATGGAACGTCGAGGTGTGGGAGCAGAAGGTGTTGATTCAACCTTTACCTTAACTTCAACAACAACAGGGAAAGCAGTAGAAGTAGACTCATGAACATGTCCACCCAATGGACCACTAGGAGCTGCATCAGAAGTAGAATTAGGTTGTGTTGCAGGAACTGTTGGTGATGGAAATGGCACATCAGATGTAGTAGCAGTAGGTGTGGTGGTATCAACAAAGGTGCTTGCAGGAACATGTGTGGTGGTAGTAGCATGAGTGGTGGTGGTAGTAACAAAGATGGTAGTAGCAGGACCAGCAGTAGAACCCATAGGAGCAACCAAGGGTGTAGTAGAAGGACCAACAGAAGTAGCAACAGAACCAGAAGGACTACCAGCAGAACCAGGAGTGGGTGCAGACGAAGGACCAGTAGAATCAGTAGGCATAGAAGCAGTCACACTACGAGGATGGTAAATAAATCTTTCCGGAATAGGTTGACTCTGACGCTTCACCATCTTTTCATAAAGGGCCTTAAGCTCATCAAAAGTCAAAGCCCTCACCCGAGCCCAAGTCCACGGAGCATTGAAATGAGCAGCAGATTGATATTTCACATAACGTTGCATCTGCTGGCGCTCCTCAGCCCGAGATAGAGGTCTGTTCCTTCTCTGTTTCTTAAGTTCTGCAGCAAGAGCCAACTGGTGCTTACGCATCATTACCATAGCACGCGGAATACAATTGTGTTCATCAACATCATCACCCAACAGATCTTTAAACTGAGCATAATCCCGAGTGAGAACAGTCAACACTTGCATCCATTCACCATCAGTCCAATGCATGGCATCATGCTGAATTTGTGCACGCCTGCGCTCTCGAAGCTCTTCCTCAGCAGCCCTATCCGCCTCATCAATCTCAGCCTGAACCCGACGAGCAGCCTCTTCACCAAGCCTTTCTTCTTCAATCTGTCGACGAGTACGCTTGCGAGATGGAGATGGAGCATCAGTCATTGGGGCTTTTCCCTTTGGATCATGAGAGGGACCAGCATGAGAACCATCAGCAGGATCAGAATCACCACCCATAGAAGGGGGAATAGCACCAGGAGAAGGAACATTGGAGGATGTTGGAGGAACCGGCAAATCATCATAAACTTTATCAGCAAAGGCAGCCTTTGCCAACAACGTCAAGCCATCCTCAACATTCGTCGCACCCTCATCCTCAGAATCTGAATGAACCACATGCTTCTTGCGACGACGTTGTTGAGTCTCCAACGCCTTAATGCGATCAGCAAGAGGAAGAACAAACTCCCTTGTAAGCTTCCGATGTTGGTTTAAGTCAGCTTCCAAACAAATCATCCTCTCATGGTACCTGTGCATAAGATCGAGCAAAGATGTCAGTGTAGTAGGCTCCTCCGCCTGCCCACCAAGAGAACTTGGATCAGGGAAAGCATCACGGGAGCCCGAAGCAACATGTGGGTCAACCTGTGGAGAACTAGCATCAAACGGGATAGCAGTCGAATGTGGGGCAAGACTAGGAGGTGGAGTCTCCACAAATGGAGACCTTTGTGGAACAGAGGAAGGACCAGCCTTGGTAGGAGATGGTTTTTCAACCACCACGTCCTCAACTAGCTCCTCCTCTACCACAGGAGTGGCACCAACATTAGGAGCCTCCTCCTCCATGGGATCATCATCTATCACAACAAACTCAGGAGCCTCCTCCTCCTCACCTATAGGACCCTGAGCCAACCCTAACATGGCTTCAGTCAGGGGCCTCCAATCCCAGTAAACCCATTCATCATATTGTAATACACTTTAGCTGTAAGTTTAGATGGCACATGCTCAGTCCTATCACGTGGAATGCAAACAAGGATTGGTTGAAGAAACCTAGGGTACATAAGAAATTTCTTCCTCGAACCAGCAATAGACAAATTACTAGCCATCCCCTCAAATAGATAATGAGAAAAATTAAACACTCTACCCTGGGCTAAACAAATAAGACCAATAGCCAAAGGAGTAGGGAAAGCATCCCAACTCCCAGACTTGGGACTCATACAATGGATTAAAAAGTGAACCAGAAGCTTCCATTGGGGGGAAAACCTATTTTTCTGGAAGTTAAACTTCCCCCCATGTTCATAACCTATGGCAGCCATTCCCTCCAATACTTCCGAATTGGGGATTGATTCAACACCCCCCTCATCCTGAAGATGAAGAGAAGAGCGAATAGACGCTTCAGTCACCACATATGCACGTCCATCTATGGTAGCATGGAGTGCACGTGGACGTCCAGCCACATTCACAAGTTGAGCAGACGCCCAAAATTGACGTATCACACTATCATATATGGTGGGACAGACAGTAAATGCAAACCTTAAGTTAGAAGCTTCAATGAAATCCAAGATGTCAGCAAAGTGTTCACGATTTGGACCATCACCCAGATAAGCAACACAGTTGTGAGCAGGTTGGTAAGCAAGAGGAGCCATGGATCTTGATGAATTGATGGAAGAAGGAATGGGATTGGGGTGAAGAGAGTAGAAGCGGTTTTGTGTGTGTGTTAATTGCAATGAGTGAGTCAAGGGTGTATGTTGACCATATATAAAGAAAGTAGTAACTGTTCATTGACCCCTATTAATGGGGGGTTGCCCTTTCAAATTAAACCATAAGTGCATAATAACCACTTGCCCTTTTTAACATAATAACCAACTCCCAATTAACTTGCTTAATTCAAACATGTAAATACCAGCATTGGGAGCGTTGACCAAAAGTCAAAGCACACAATGGTCAAACCAGGAGCAAAACGTGATTAACAAAGGACAAAAGGAATGAACAGTATGCCAGACCAGTACCAGGAGCCAAACACCACATGACATGGAAGGATTTTAAACCACCAGAAGGCAACCAAGCATAACCAGAAGCTGACCAAAGAGGACCAGAAGCCAGTCATGTAAGGCCAAATCCACCAGAAGAGAGCAAAAATCCCCATCATAAGTACCACACACCAACATAACCAGAAAAAAACTATGTTGTTAAATACTATGAATACGTTAGTCTGACCTAATATTTACACAAAGCCTCCCCTTAGGCTTTGCCTCCCCTCAATCCTAGACCTCAAGGATTGACCATCCCAATATGAACCACCAAGTGGTTAAACCGAGGACCATCAAAAGCCTTAGTCAGCAAATCAGCAACATTGTCATCCGTATGAACTTTAAGAACCTGTATCAGCTTCTTCTCATTGGCATCCCGTATAAAATGATGCTGAATCTCAATATGCTTTGTCCGCTGATGAAAAACAGGATTCTTCACAATGCAAATAGTGCTTTGATTGTCAATAAAAATTTTGGTATTCATAAAATTGAAACCATAATCCAACATCTGATTTTGGATCCACAAAACCTGTCCACAACAACTAGCAGCAGCAACGTATTCAGCTTCTGTTGAAGAAGTAGCGACGATTGTCTGTTTCTTACATTGCCATGAAATAAGCCGACGACCCAAAAATTGACAACCACCAGTAGTAGACTTCCTATCATTATTAGCACCAGCATAGTCACTATCACTATAGGCTTCCAGAACAAAAGGAGATTCTCTAGGATACCATAGACCCAATTTAGGTTGAGCCTTGATATACTTGAAAATCTTCTTCACTGCATTTAAGTTCGAAACCGTTGGAGTCACCCGGTGTCTAGAACAAGCACTTACTGCAAACATAATGTCCGGACGCGATGCAGTCAAATACATGAGGGAGCCAATCATGGACCGGTACATGTAAACATTTACCGGGGGGTCTGGCTCATTCTTAAGTTTGATTTTAGCAACTTCATAAGGAGTTGCTGCTGGTCTAAGAGGATCCATGTCAAACTTCTGAAGAATCTCATGGACATATTTATCTTGACTGATGAAAATCCCATCCGATTGTTGCTTGACCTGAAGACCAAGGAAGAATGACAGTTCTCCTATGGCACTCATCTGAAATTCGCCTTTCATCAAGTGTTCAAACTCATCACACCACTCCTTCCTTGTAGAACCAAAGATAATGTCGTCCACATAAACCTGAACAAGGATAATATCCTTGGAATTCCGCCGAAGAAATAGTGTTTTGTCAATAGTACCTCTTCTATAGCCATTCTTTAACAAGAAAGTGGAAAGACGCTCATACCAAGCTCTAGGAGCCTGATGTAACCCATAAAGAGCCTTGACCACCTTGTAGACTTTCTTGGGATGAAGTGGATCTACAAACCCCTTAGGTTGAGTAACATACACTTCCTCGTCAATTTTTCCATAGAGAAATGCACTCTTGACATCCATCTGGAACACCGTAAAGCCAACATATGAAGCAAAGGCCAAAAACAGACGAATGGCCTCGATCCTGGCAACCGGCGCAAAGACTTCAGTATAGTCAATGCCCTCAATTTGAGTGTGTCCTTGTGCGACAAGCCTAGCTTTATTCCTGACAACAATTCCCCGTGCATCCTTCTTGTTTTTAAGAATCCATTTGGTATTGATAGCTGTCTTTCCATCTGGTAAGTCAACCAGAACCCAAACATTCTGAAACAAGAATTGCTGCATTTCCTCCTGCATAGCCTCCACCCAACTTTGATCCTCAAGTGCATGAGAAACAGACCTAGGTTCCACCTGTGAAAGAAAACCAGCAAACAAACAGTGTTGAAAGTCCGTATGATTATTACGCTTTTGATCCTCAATATAGCCCACAAGAGCATGATGATCAGACGAGGCCTTCTGCTGCATTCTGCGTGTCTTGACGGTAGAACCAGGATCTCCAATAATTTGAGTGGTAGGATGATCTTTATGTGATTGCAAAACTGGATTGGAAGAAACCTCCACTTCTGGTGCCAAGTTATTGAGATCACCAACAAAGTCAGCATCATATGAAGCATTTTGGAAAATCCCATCTACCGGTTGTTTATGTATATCATCCAGCTTGGTAGAAGACTTCTTTTCATGGTTCCCCAAATCAGAAGGACTGGAGAAACGTGTATTGGAAGCAGACTCACTAGCCGGAGTACCAGTAGTTGATAAGCTAGCACTAGGAGCAGAAGCTGGAGTACCAGGAGCAACTTTGTCAGTAGGCTCAACCAAGGGAAACTCAAAACTACCTTGAGCAGCTGCTTTAGTAGCTTCTTGTTGTTGCTTGAGAAGAGTGTCAAGAGCTGCTTGGGAATCCTGTACATCCAATGGAGTTGCATCACTAGGAGGAGTAGGAGAAACCGTGGTGGAATAGGATGGAACCACAAAAATGTCATCCTCATCATCTGAATCAGAAAGACTAGAAGGAACACCAGTACTAGAAGTTGCAAACACTTGTGGTCCTGCATCATGGTTAGTTTTGAAACGAAAATATCCTAACGAATCACTAAGATAATCAAGATCAAAATACCATTCTGGACCTTTGCCTTGGATGTTTGACTTCTCCTCAAAATACCTGAGATTAATAGTTTCAATTATCCGTTTGGCTTGAAGATTGTAGACACGATACGCCCGAGAATGAGCTGAATATCCCACAATGTATCCTTCATCTGCCTTGCCATCAAACTTCCCCAAATAGTCACTAGTATTCAAAATGGTGACTGGACACCCAAAAGGCTTCAAATGAGCAATATTTGGAACTTTGCCCGTGAGCAGCTCATAAGGAGTCTTCTTGTGAGGATTGGTAATAGAAACCCTATTCAAAACATAACTTGCAGTATTAACAGCTTCTGTCCAGAACATGGTTGGAAGCTTGGAATCGGCAAGCATAGTTCTTGCTGCTTCTATTAGTGTCCGGTTCTTTCTTTCTGCCACACCATTCTGTTGAGGAGTCCTAGCAGCACTATAATCTCTTTTGATGCCCTTAGCATTGCAAAGTGCGATGAGGTCTCTATTTTTAAACTCGGTTCCATTGTCGCAACGAATACCTTTAACTTTCTTGGACAACTGATTTTCTATCAAGGTAAGAAAATCTCGAAGAATTGAGTAGGTCTCACTTTTGGCAGCCATGAAGAACACCCACGTAAACCTGCTATAACCATCAGTAACCACCAAACAGAATTGCTTGTGGTCAATGCTCCTGATGGAAGTAGGACCAAATAAGTCCATGTGTAGAAGCTGCAATGGTTCAGTAATAAGACTTAAAGCAGTAATGGCTTTGAAGGATGCTTTGTGTTGTTTGCCTTTGCTACAGGCAATACAATTTATATCATTTCTAAACGTCTTGGGAGGTAAACCATAGACCAGATTCAGATTGGCAAGTTTGTGAATGGTCTTGAAGTTCACATGTCCCATCCTTCGGTGCCATTTAGTGGCTTCATCTTCTGAGGCTTTTGCAACCATACATGCTAGTTGACCAGTAGGGTTGACTTCATTCAACTTGATGCTATATAGATTGTGTCTTCTAGGGATTCTGAGTAAAACTTGTGAGTCATCCGGAAGCTGAAAATCTTTGGAAAGCACAAGTGCATCAGTATCGGTGAAGAGTACAAACTGCTTCTTGTCACAAATCTGAGAGACCGATATCAAGTTGAAGTGTTGAAGTGCTTCCACATAGTAGACCTGCTCAAAATTTATATTTGGAGTCTTTATCGTTCCTTTGCCAGTGATTCTGCCTTCACCTCCACCAAAATAGACCTTGCCTCCATGAAATGGTACAAAGTTAGAGAGAAGACTTTTATTGCCAGTCATGCTCCTGGAGCAACCACTATCAACAATGCCTAGACTAGGAGGTATGTAGTAACCTACAACAACAAGATAATAAAAATGCAAAAGTTAGTGTCTTAAGGGGACCCAAACCTTTTCAGGTTTGAGCCTGCCTTGTGGATCATTAGAAGAATGCCAAGAAGATTGATGAGATCCACCATTGTTCCTTGGTTGCCAATGCATCATATGGGTATTATTATTTGACCAAGAACAACCTGCTGAGGGCTTAACAGCAGTTCCCAAATTTCCCAAACCAAAATACGTGTGGTCAAAATGATGCGGATATATTGGATTAAAATTTTGAAAATAATTACTGGTTGTTTGGAATCCACTATCTCTCCAATAATCAGACGTGTAAGGAGAGGATACTCTAGAAGTATTAAACATTGGAGCACTAGGATTAAGTCTTCTAGAAGCATATGAAGCAGCTCCTGGTGAACCAAGAGCAAGAAAAGCATGATTAACAGATGCATGTGTGTCATAATAATCACAATCTTTAATTAAATGAAAGGAACTGCCACAAACAAAACATGTTTTGAAAGACCTTTTATTAGAATGAGATTGTTTCATACTGCCTACTTTATTACACACATTTGTAGGAAAAACATTCTTCCTAGGACTCAATAAACAAGGACCAGACACACTTGACTTGACAGCAACTTTGTCTTCACACTTCCTAGCACCAGTAGCAGCATGTTCATTCGACTTGGAACTTGTAGGTCTTGACTCTTCACTTGAACCATTAGATGCAGAGTCACCGACTTTGTCACTGAAGGTACATGAGACAAAGTCATTAGTATTAGTAGAACTTGTTGGGGACTCAAGCATCTATGATCCATCCGAGTCATTATGCCATGAGGTGGGCATAAAAGTTCCAGTAAGAGGAGGAGGGACAACATGCATTTCTGCTGCTGGTTTAAACCTATTGTAACTAGGTTTGCCCTCATCCTCTTTGTCGGCATCAAAGACACTTGAGAAAGATAAATCAAATACATCTTCTGAATCAATATATTTTTCAAATCCTAAGCCTCTTTTAGTTCTGCCAGACATGCTACTATCAATTAATTTTGAAAGATTTTTAGGTGCCTTTTGCCATTTGTCAAATCTTAACATTGTAGCATCTAATTTAGCTTGCATCTCCTCTTTTTCTTTGATACTAGCATCTCTTTCAGTTTCTGTATATTTAAGCATATTTGTAGTATTTTCTAAATCAATGCTTAGTATCCTGATTTTATCCTCATACGCACGTTGTGTATCTTGTAACCACCTCTTCTGTTGTTCCAATGTGTTTAATGAAGCCTTATAGGCTTGTACCTCTAAAAAATACTTATCATTTTGATCATTTACTTCATTAAATTGGGACAACAATTCTGTGTATTTATCATGAAAACCAAGAGGACAATGTTGTACCTGAGGTGAGATGACCATAAGAGAAAACTCGTCTGCTCCTTCTGCATCAGAGAGATTTCCAGCAATCATTGCTAACACGTCAGTCGAGGATTCAACTGATTCCAGAGTAGAAGCCTGATGATCATTCCAGTTGACCATAGAGTCAACAGATACCAATGCCTTCCTGTCATCTTTAACCTCCTGAACCTTGAAAGCGGAGTACCTGCTCTTCTCCTGATCATTCTTGCTAGGGAACTCCCTTGCAAAGTGACCCTGTTGCTGGCAGTTATAGCATCGTACCTTGCTTCTATCGAATCTTGCTGGCTCCCGAGGGTTGTAATTAAATTTCCTTCTAGCTTTCTTCTCAAACTTGTGAACCCTAAGAGTAAGCATGGCCATCTGCCATTTAAGATCCATCTCATCCAGGTCAAGTTTATCGACCTGTTTGAAGTCATCAAAAGCAAGTTGTTGCTCAGCATTAACATCAGCCACAAAAGAATGAAGAACAGCTTCTACCATACTACCAGACTTGGCAGCAGGATCAGGAGCAGAAGTATGCTGAATAGTATGCTGAGAGGAGACAGTATTGCTTGGGCTACTTGCATATGACATTGGACTAGATGCCATAGAACTCACAAAGGCTGAATTAGCAGGGGTGGGAAAAGAGTCACTAGGATATCCTCTCACATGGGGTTCGAATGTTCTGAGCCTATGAAACAGATCATCAAAGGTGAGATAGTCAAGCCCACCTTTGGCTTTGAGAGAGATCACCACCTGGTTCCATGAGTAGGGTAAGGCTTTAAGAAACCTTGCATTAATGTCACCATCATCAGGTTTTGACCGAAGTTGATTCAATTGGCTCAAGATCTTCTGGAACCTATCATACCCTTGATTTAGACCTTCAGTTTCTGAGATTTTGAATTCGGTAAATTCATCTCTCAGCATGGACCTTCGCATTTTCTTTGACTCCTCATTCTCGCCGAACCTTGCTTTTATGCCATTCCAGATCTCTCTGGCATCATCCAAATGGTAGAAGTCACCCATGTGATCTTCAGGAAGAGATTGAAGCAAAATCGTTTTTGCTTTTACCTCCTTCTGAATAGCTATGATTTCCTCATGAGATTTAGGGTCAAGAAGAGTAATATTACCGTTCTTGTCTCGTCCAGTAAGCTTCCTGCTGTTCCCATTCAGAATGATCTTCCAAAGATCTTGATCAGTGTTGGTGATCCACCATTCCATCTTCATTGCCCAGTTATCATATTCACCCTTCTTCAGAAGAGGGAATTTTCCATTCGTGTTGGAGACCGTAGCCAGGATCTGCTGAGGTTGCACAATTTTAGGAGAGCTTTCTTCTCCTGTTTGAGTAGAAGTTGAGGCAGACATGTTAAACAGATTGTGAAAAATAAGAGAACTTGATTCTTCTTGTATAGAGACCCTTCCAGGCTCTGATACCACTTGTTGGGTCTACTAGATGTAGATCTTGCAGCCTGTCAGGACCGGTGAATGACTTCTGTAATCACGAGTCAAATCACAAAGAGACTCTATACACAATATGAATGTAGAATATAAATATAATTAAGAAGAACAGAATAACTATAAAGACTTGATCATTTCTAAGGATTTCTAATATTGATAATGACTAGAACTATGTTTTGTGAAGGTGTGTCTAACCCTTCTGCCTAAGGTTCCTTTTATACTACAAGGAAACCCTAATACATCATTAAAGAAAACGTGTAAAACTGATATGCATATCCTTTCCTAACATATCTCATGCATATCCTAACAGAATATTAAGTAAATAATAAAGTTTGACTTCGACTAGGACCAGGAGCAGGACTTGCTCCTACTACGACTAGGACCAGGAGGAACTACATACCTCCTAGTCTACCTATTACATATAACTATTACAATGGTCCTAACAAGGATGCATTGTTTGACTTATTTCGATAGTTTATTAGGCCGAAAATAAAGTGAACGATTTAATCAATAGTTAGCTAAAGGACAAAATCTTTTAAAACTGCTTCTCGGGACCTCATAAAGTTCATATCTTGGCATAACTCGCTTCGCGATTTGAGACCTTTCTCGGACCGATATTTGGCAGCGAATTCATACTTCAAACCTTGAGAGACGTTCAGGAAATTATGGCCTTCTCATCATTTAGGAATTTCTTCACTTGAAGTTTTGAGAGATTCATACTTGGACCACGACTTCTTCATTTTTCTCCAATCTTTATTTTGGACTTTGATATACAACGATCCGCCTCCTTTTTGGACTTGGATCTATTTATCCTCATACCTTGCTAGGGTCTTTTCGGATACACTTATCCATGACTTGTGGGGAGTTTTTGCTTTTCGTCGTGTGTCTCGATCCTTCATATTGATTTTCGATAAATGATTCTTCACATCACTTAGGATCTTTAGCAACAAAATGTAGCCCTCATGTCTTGTTAGGACCTTTTTGGACTCGCCAATCTTCGCATCCCGCTTCAATAAGTTATGCCTTGGCTATGAACTCTAATCCATACCGAGCAACTTTTAACGATCTTGGGCTAGAAGCTAAGTAACTTTTCAAATCGTACAACCTTATTTATTGCAGATAAATTTATTAGCAAGTGATGGGAGAATAGGCTCATAATTAACTCACATAAATTCACGAAAGAATACCAAACTTATAATCGACCCTATCATCTCTCATTCTCCACAATTTAAAATCTCAAAGAATGAGACTCGTGGATGCTTAGCCTATTAAATCAAAGCTTTGGGTTTTCGAGTCGCCTATAGGATCTTGCAAACTCTTAGAGTTTTTCAAGTTTTAGAATTCGCATTTTAAAGTTCCCTTGATAAACGACTCTCTAGGATCAATTATAGGAACTTGCGAAAAGTTCTTGTTCTTAACCCGTGAGAGTTAAGACTTTCGCGTTTTATAGCTCCCTCTATAAAAGCCTAGCAAAACTTGACTTAAACACGTTAAGGATACTAGTTAGAGTAAACTCTGGTTGAGTCAAAAGATTCACAACGTTTGAAAATTTAAAACCACTTTATTAAACATTTATTCTAATAAGGAAAGAAAATAACTATACAAAGGTAAAAACAACTATACAACTAGGCCAAAATAGATTAAAAAATTTGAAAAATGTCGAAAAATTGATTTTCCGGTTAAAATGAGGACAAATACAAGGAAAAGACCACTTAACTTCGATAGAAGTCCCCCTACACTTAATATAAACATTGTCCTCAATGTTTAAGCATGTGGGAGTAAACTCCCCTACACTTAGGACATTGTGCTCTTTGTGTAAATCTCGCTAAGGAAGAGACAACTAAAGAGATTCCTATTTTAATATTGGAAAATATAAAATAGTGAATCGAAAAGAGTTTAGGATAGAACCGGGAAGAAGGGAACACGGAATCACGGTTTGTCAAAAGTCATCAAGAGTGTGTCTTTGAAGCTCTAATCCATGCACATGATAAGAAAGGGAACAAGAAACACCACGGGGCTCCCCCTACACTTATGGTGAAAATAGATAGAAAATTAGGTTGCCTCCCAAAAAGCGCTTGTTTATATTAACCGAGTCACGAGCCTGACTCGTCCCTGAATTAAATGGTCCATGGGGAAGCCTCGAATGTAATACCGGGATCAAAGACCTTGTCCTCGTTCCCGGTTGACATCAACAAAGGAGAGGCGGGGGGATAAGTCTTGAATGGGAGAAAGGTCCTTTCAACATACGAAAAGTATGTGAAATCAAGATCCACTGGAGGTGGGTTGGGTAAAGTAAGCACATTGTCCTCCCCCAAAGACAATGGATGCTGAGCAAACGGCAAAGCTGGAATGTTATCAATCATAGCATAATCAATGTCACCTCCCGGGTCAAAGCACTCATCCTCCGTAATAGTGGCTAAAGGGGAGGATGAAAGGTGCTCAGGAGTTGGACTTGGGACAATACCTTCAGGCAGCAAATTATCAAAAATAATGTCCCCCTCCGTATCATTATCATCAATACCTGGAGGCATGGAGTGAATGTCGATTTCTTCCAGCAATGGGTCATTATCTTCAACGGGAGGAATAGATGGAGGTAAAGACTCGGAAAGAGAAGGAGAAGTCAACTCTTCGATTTGAGCAATAAGAAGGTGTACTTTCCGTAATCTATCGCGAAGGAAGCACGTCATCCACCTCATCCACAAGATCAAGTTCATCGGTGAACTTCTCGTAAGCCGAAGAGAAAAAATCGTCATCACCCACATCTCCCGGTGGAGAATGAGAAACTTCAAAAGTGAAATTCTCATAGCAGAGGGAAGAATCGTCATCACTAGGATCGACCTCTTCCGTAAGAGAAATATCGTCCTGAAGCTCCATAGCAAGTAAGTGACAAACCTCATCATCCAATACCTTATCGAGAAAAACATCACTAAGCTCATTCAACGAATCTAGATCCTTAGATGCAGTAGGAACATCGAGAGTAGGAGCAGCAACTTCAGAAGATTGGTTGAAAGTGTAGACATCATCGTCGTCGTCATCATCATAATAGATGGGACGAGTCCAGTTAGGAGTGACGTAGTCGGCTAACTCTTCCTTGATAACCTCCACATCTTTAAGAAGCTCATGCAGCAACTTTTGTTGTTCATCGCCCCGAGTATGTTCAATTTCACCAATTCTATCCCACGCTGTAATTAAACATTTTGGGGTAGAAAAGAAGGGAAAACGACTAAATTGGCTCAAAAAGGTGTCGATGGTTTTCAAGGTTTCGTCCACATCAAGCAAAGGTTGCTTTTCCGGATGCAAGTCAGCTCGAAGTTGAGCTATACTTTCTAGAATGCCATTCAAGGTAGTGAGTTGTTGATCAAGACTAATTTGCTGAGAGGATTGATGATTGAGGGTGTGATGTGGGGGCTCAAAGTTATAGACACTAGGATGATAGCACGGTACTTTCTCAAAGACTTGCGACGGATCACAAAAAGAAGCATCGTGAGGGCCCCCACAATTATAGCACCATGGGTATGGAGAGAAACTAGGTGCTTTTTGTGGATAGCTATTACCATTGTCATAATTGTACCCCGGTTCTTGCTCGTGACCATACGGGTATCGAACCGGGCACGAAACATGCCAATGAGAATCGCTTCCACAATAGATGCACGGGGGAACAGGAGGAGGTGGGTTCAAAAAGGACGAATTAGTCGAGTTGCACAAAGGACAAAATCCGAATAGGAATTTTGTATTGTCGATATCGTTTCCGCACTGCTCACATGTACACTATTGACATGAGTCATTCTCTTACAATCGTCTCCCACACCCGACGCAATGGACATAAAAATCCATAAAGAAAAATAGATAAGCAAGAAGAATATTTTTGGTGCAAAACTTTTGAAAAAGAAATGCTTTTTATGATTTTTCAAATGTTTTTGGGATTTTGAAAATTTTTGACACGAAAAATAACGTTCACAAGTGAACGGATCGCAAAAGCCAACGCGTCTATCACAAAAAACCTTTAATCCTCACGAAAAGAGCCGGCAGCGGCGCCATTTTAATATAGAGATTTTACTAGTTGAAAAAGTTCGTTTCTCGGAATCTCTTCGAATTGATCTCTGGTTAATTATGCGACTCATTTGTTCTTGGTGAATCCAATGAAAGAGTTGTCGTTGTCTAAAACTAATTAAAAATGAATACTTGAAACAAATAAGAATAAAGTAAAGACGGTAAAAAGAGACAACAAAAGATAAAAACTTGGCGAAAAGTAAATTACGAGAAAATTGAACGGCAAATAAAGTAAATGACGCAAATTAAAACTTAAACTAAAAGGAAAGCAAACAAAAATGCAAATAAAGAAAAAGGCGGGAAAAATAAATCTTAAAACTAAAAATTGAAAAACTCTATTCGGAATAAAACCTCTACTCGGAATAATCAATGCTACTCGGAATAATAAGGCTATACGGAATAAATGATGATCCGGAATAAAAAAACTATGCGGAATAAAAATCCTACTCGGAATAAAAATGCCTATGCGGAGTAAAAGCTATCCGGAATAAATAAGGGAAAAATACTCTACTCGGAATAAAGGCTATGCGGAATAAATAAAAACTCTATACGAAATAAATCTGTTATGCGGAATAAGGACGCTATGCGGAATAAACTGAACATTCCGAATGGAACTCCTATCCGGAATAATCTAACGTTCCGAATAGGGACTCCTATCCGGAATAATAAGATATTCCGAATAAGGGTTCTATCCGGAATAATCAGATATTCCGAATAGGGACTAAAGAAAACAGACCATCCGGAATAACTATGAACACTACTCTATTCGGAATGTTGGGAAAAAGAACAGTACGCAGAAACATAAAGAACAGTAAGGTGAATTAGAACACGAATTTGACAAAAGCTAACCAAGATAAACCAAAAGATTAAACCAAAACAACCACAAAGCATCTACTAACAATAACCAATCAAAACAAATCATCAAAACTAACAAATAAAGCCAAATCAATCAAAACCCACTTGATCAAAATCATAAAAACTCAAGAACTTTAACAATGAAGATGAAGAACAAATCAATCAAGAAAGGTAGAAGGAGATTAACAATAAAGTAAAGATTAACAACAATTAAATGGAAACTTACTTGGAATTAAAAGGAATTTAAAGGTGCATTACATGAAATTAAGGTGCATAAAATTAAAGAACAGGAAATGAAAATGGGGGAAGGATGGGTTGTCAAGCCACCAACAACTGAAAATGAATACATGATTATCTATATATAGGGAGATTAGGGAGGAGCTTAGGAAGCTTCCTCCCTCTTTCTTCTTTTCCTTAATTGCAAGCTTAGGTCCTTGATCTTCTTAATCCTTTGTTAATCTTCTTAATACTTGGACTTAAATGACTTTGTCTCGGGATTTCTTTGAACTCGTCTTGAATTTTCTTCATAAATAAGACTCGAGTTCTTCGGCTTTTAGTAAACTTCCGTCTTTTGACTTTTTCTTCGATAAATCTTCAGAATTGGTCTTGGACTTCCGTTCTTTTTCCACTCTTGATCTTTCGACTTCATCTTTCGTCTTTTTCTTCGATAAAAGCCCGTGAAATCCCGTGTTTTCTCCACTTTTCACCTTTTCGTCCTAAATCACAACAAAAACACAAACCACGCATAATTCCGACATAAATGACATAAAATACACGTTTTGGCTCGGTTATTATTGTAATTAAGTGGTAAAAAGGATGGGTGTTTTCACACCTATCACACACCTACAAAAGGATTAGAAAAATAGAAAGGAAATATTTTTGGTTTTTATGGTTTTTCAATTTTTTTTTGTATTTTCGAAGATTTTATATTTTTTAGGATTTTTTGAAATTTTTAAAGCAAGGAAAATAACGTTCAAAGATGAACGGATCCCAAAATCCAATGCGTCTCTCACTAAAAACCTTTAATCTTAACGAAAAGAGCCGGCAGCGGCGCCATTTAATACTTAGCTTTTACCCCAAGTATAAAATATTATCGTCCAAATCTCTTTGAGATGACTATTGGTTCAAAGTGCGACTCAATTGTTCTTGGTGGAAATGAAAATGGTTTGGTTGATTATCTATTTTAAACTAATAGCAAATAAATGTAAATGTCGTTGAGTAAAGTAGAAGCTTAAAAGATTAAACTAAATTGACGAGTTAAAAATAAATGCTTAAAAACTTAAAGACAAGATTAGAAAAAATACTAGAACACTTAATAAAACTAACACTTGAAAACTTTGCAAAAACAAGAAATTTAACACTAATCGGAATCTTGGTCGGAAAGTGGTCGGAATACACCCTGGTCGGAATATGGCTGCAATCGGAATATGGGAATAAGAAGGTGGTCGGAATAATCAGAAATAAGGCAATCGGAATATTGAGGAAACCACTAATCGGAATGCTTAGAAAAACATTCAATCGGAATGTTAGCAAAAGGTTCCAGATCGGAATGTCATTCAAGACTCCAATCGGAATGTTAAAACCTAATCCGATCTGATAGATCGGAATATTGGAGATGCAAATCGGAATAGCCAGAAACCCTTTTCCGATTTGGAGATCGGAAAAAGGGGGTGATGATCGGAAAGCTACAATCGGAAAAGGGTTTAAATCCTTTTCCGATTTATGTGGGATTCGAGAAAAAGCTAGGCAATAAGCTATTATGAATAAGCTAATACCCAAAACTTGCACGAATCAAAAGTGAAATATACCAAATAAGCACAAATAAGAACTTTTTCAACTTAAGATAAGCAATCTTATAAATCAAACTATAAAAAGATTCACTTTTTAAGAAAACTTTTTTAAAAAACTAAAAAGCTAAACATATAAATAAGCCAATAAGCACAAAGATCTTAAAGCTTATTCGTATGAAAACTTAAGTAAGCATAAAAAGATTAACTTTTTAAGCACAAAATCATTAAGAACAACACGAATCAAATGAAATTCGCACCAAAATTAATCTAAATATCAAAGAAAGGTAGAAGGAGATGAAAGATTAAAAGCTTAACTAGAACTTGATTAATGAAATCAACAATACACAAAGGTTTAATCTTGAAAGATTAAATGAAAGAAAAGATGAAAACTTAGTGAGAGAAAGTTGAGAACTTTCTCTCTCTAAAACTAGAAAGAAAAGTGAAAAATGAAAACTAAGAACTAAAAACTAACTACCCTCCTAATGTGTATTAGGAGGGTATTTATAGGAAAAATGGGAAGGAGTGCATGTGTTGCCTCTTCTTTCTTTCTTTCTTCACGTCTTCTCGACTCGATTTAATTCTTTGTCTTTTCTCGACGTGGTCTCGGGATTTGAACTTGTCTTGATAATTTAATTTAGACTTGAGTTCTTCGACTTCATTAAACTTCCGTCTTTAGACTTTTTCTTCGATAAATCTTCAGAATAGGCCTTGGACTTCCGTTCTTTTTGCACTCTTGATCTTTTGACTTCGTCTTTTCCCGTTTTCTTTGATAAAAGCCCGTGAAAGCCCGTGTTTTCTTCATTTTTCATCTTTTGGTCCTAAAACACAATAAAAACACAAACCACGCATAATTCCGACTTTTACGACATAATTTACACGTTTTGGTCTTGTTATTATTGGAAATAAGTGGTAAAAGGATAAGTTTTTACACACTTATTACTTATTTTTAGGTTTATCTTTTTGAATTCATTTTTCGTCACTATTACTTGATATTACATGCTTGCATTAGATTAATTTCGCATTTAGATTTATTTTTAATTATAGTTTATTTTTGTTGCATCTAGATTTATATTTATAGTTTAATTTTATATTGCATTTAGAATAATTTTACGTGAATTAATTGCGCTTTTACTTTTATATAGTCCTTAGCCTACATATTTTCCCCATTTTTGCTTAAATATACATAGATTACCAAACAAATTATTATTAACCAAGAACAATTAATATTGTGATAAAGTTGTTAATCAATTCGAGTCGAGTCGAGGAAAAACGATATATACAAAAAAAGACGGTTATTAAATTGGCGCCGCTGCCGCTTCGTTCGTTACGATTGGCGATTTTTCGTCAGAAGAATTGGATTTTGGGATCCGTTCACTTTTGAACGTTATTTTTCTTGCTAAAACATCAAAAACATAAAAAAAATCAAAAAATCAAAAAGATAAAAATACAAAAAAATATAAAAATCATCAAAAGCGAATTCTTTCCTAAGATTTTCACCCAAAAAATTAAAAAATCCAAAAGTAATACTTTTTCTAAAGTATTACACCAAAAATATTAAGTACTATTGTTATTTTTGTTATTTCGATTTCTTTCGTTTTATATTGTGAATATATTTTAAATAAAAAATACAAAAAGATTTTTCTTTTACTATAGATATTACGTATAAGAACCTTAATACACAATATTTCCATAAGTATTGCTTGCAATACCCCGTATTTGGAGGCGTTCCGGTTCCTTATACGTGTATCGATCAAACAAAAATAAAGGCAAAAATAGATAAATACTTTCGTTAAGCAATAATTC
This sequence comes from Glebionis coronaria, assembly GCA_025667525.1. Classification (NCBI taxonomy): domain Eukaryota; kingdom Viridiplantae; phylum Streptophyta; class Magnoliopsida; order Asterales; family Asteraceae; genus Glebionis; species Glebionis coronaria. Next base: position 458,085,038 of record CM046874.1, read on the forward strand.
GAAAAATACGAACTTTAAGGTGAATAGAAAGAAGACGTGCTAATAAAAGGCCGTCTAAGGGAATCTAGGTACTTAAGTGCTTCGCGCCACCTCATTCCCCCCGTTCACTTGTAAGTATTTTGAGAAGGAAGGCTAATCGAGGGTTTTGCCGCCCAAGTAGTATTACATAGATATTTTTTTGTAGCTTTTTAGTATTGAACCTCGAGAGGGATAATCCCTTTCCTCTCAAATTCGACCGAGGTCTCCTACCTCATTCCTCGAGTTTAGTTGTATGCGCACTCGCGCGCGTGCACACATACCGAGTGGTGTACCAAATATTTCTAATTCTTCCAAAAAGAAGAAGAAGAAACATACCGAGTGGTGTACCAAATATTTCTAATTCTTCCAAAAAGAAGAAGAAGAACAAAAAGACCATCAATCAAGCCGATCCTGAGAATCACACTTTGAACAACACAATAGCAACGGATAATCGACCAATGATTTAGATTTTATAATCTCACGTTAAGGGAAATGATGACGCGATTGTGGTGCCGGATATTGGAGCGAATAATTTTGAACTAAAAATGGGTTTTATTCAATTGGTTTTCGCTACACCATTTTTAGGCCGTACTCATGATGACCCACACGCTCATATAAAACGTTTCATACAATTGGCAAACATCGTCAAATACAATGGGGTGCCACAAGAGTCCATTCGTTTACTCCTCTTTCCTTTTTCCCTCGAGGGACAAGCCCGGATTTGGCTTGATAAGGAACCACCCCAAAGTATCACCACATGGGTGGATTTAGAGATCAACTTCATTAACTACTTTTTCCCACCATCACGGACCACCGCTTTAAGGAATGACATCATTACCTTTGAACAAAAATATTGGGAAACGTTTAGTGAGTCTTGGGACCGTTTTAAGGAGATTTTAAGAAAATGTCCACAACATGGTTTTACAAAAGTGCATCAAATGAATACGTTTTACAATGGTTTAACTCTTAAATACCAAGACTCACTTAATAGTGCCGTGGGGGGTAATATTCTTGTGGAATCCAGGAACGAGGCTTGGACAATCATTGAAAACAAGGCAAAAGTTCAAACCAAAAGTGTAAGGGCTACAATGGCTAGTGCAAGTGAGAGTGAGACTAATAATCAAATTCAAGAACTTACTTCAATTGTGACAAAACTTGCCTTACACGTTCAAAACACACCCACTACACATGTGAATGCCATAAAAGAGACTTGCGAAACGTGTGAGACTTGTGGTGGAACACATTCGTACTATAATTGTGATAAGGTTTATGACCCATCTCAACAAGAAGTGTATGCTTATAAAACTAATGAGAGGGTGCATTTTAAACCGAATGTCGATGTGAAAAAATTATCTTATAAATCGACTAACTATTTGGCTCCCCCGGGTTTTTTAGCTCCACAAAGACCACCCCCACCCGCCCAAAATAGGAGCCAAGGTCCTCAACGGGGTAATTTTCAAGGGAATTCAAATACAAGGGGTTTTAATCAAAATCAAGGGAATTTTCAAGGGCAAAACCAAGGGTTTAATAATCAAAATCAAGGATTTAATAACCAAGGTTTTCAATATCAAGGTTTTAATCAAGGTTTTCAAAATTATTATCCAAACCAAGGTTTTCCCAGTCAAGTGTTTAACAATCAAGGGTATAATCAAATGAACATGCATAATCCTCAAATGGACTTGGTTCTACAAAAATTAACCGAACTTGAGCGAACTATGAAAGAGATGTAAGAATCGACCGATAGGAAATTTATGCAAATGCTTCAAACCCTTCGTCCCCAAGGTGCCCTCCCTTCTAACACTGTGACCAATCCTAGGGCTAACGTTAATGCCATCACTACTAGGAGCGGTAAGACCACCGAAGAACCTTCTTATTCCCCACCTAACCAAGGACCCAATATTCCTTCTACTTCTACCCACCCTCCTTCACCTTCTACTTGTGATATACCACCCTTAACGCCTTCGTCTACACCTTATGTTCCACCTTTACCTCAATCTTATACCACACCTTCGGTTCCCAAACCGATTCCGTCACCTTCAATTTCTACCCCTCCTCCACCAAAGGATGTGAGTGAGCAATCCACTCCAAAGCCTTCATCTTAACCTAATATACCTTATCCCTCAAGGTTGAGGAAAGAGAAATTGAAGAATAAGGATGATATTCAAGTTTCAAACTTCCTAAAAATGTTCAAACAATTTAATTTTAATATCACCTTTGCCGAGGCTCTCGCTCACATGCCTAAGTATGCTAAGATGTTTAAGGACCTTTTAAGTGATAAGGAAAAATTTCTCGATATTGCCAATACCCAATTGAATGAGAATTGTTCTGCGGTTCTTTTGAGAAAATTACCGGTTAAGTTAGGAGATCCCGGTCGATTCCTTATTCCTTGCAATTTTTTGGGTGTTGAGAATTATATGGCGTTGGCGGATCTCGGAGCGAGTATCAATCTTATGCCATTGTCCGTGTGGAAAAAATTATCTTTACCCGAGCTAGTCCCCACTCGTATGACTTTGGAATTAGCTAACCGTTCGGTTGCTTATCCGGTGGGGATAGCCGAGGATGTTTTCTTAGGCGTCGACAAATTTACTTTTCCCGCCGATTTCGTTGTAGTCGACTATGAGATTGATCCCCGTGTTCCCTTAATTATGGGACGACCTTTCTTGAGGACCGGGCGTACATTGATTGATGTATCCGTGGGTGAGCTTATCATGAGGGTCGGGGATGATAAAATCGTCTTTAACATGGGTAAACTTTCCAAACTTCCCGATGAGCCCGAATCTATGAATTACATCGATGTGCTCGACGAAGCATGTGAGACTATTTTCACGAGACTTGTAAGAACAGGATTTCTCATTTACCTCATGTTGAGACCATAGCTTCTATTGCTCCATCATTGACTCCATTTGGAGAAAGTGACTTTCTTTTACAAGAATTTGAAGCAAGTTTACGGGATGTGGATTTAAAATATGACGATTCTCCCACCGATTGGGAAGAAGACATTCGTACCATTGAGAGACTTCTCAATGAGGACCATATTTCTCCACCTACTCCTAAGGAAGTTACAAACGATGATCTAAATTTGACTAAACCTTCCACCGACAATCCACCAGATTTAGAGCTTAAGGATTTATCGTCTCATTTAGAATACGTTTTCTTAGAAGAGGATAATAAGTTACCCGTCATAATTGCTAAGGACTTAAAAGAGGATGAAAAATCTAGACTTATCGATGTGCTTAAAAATCATAAGAAAGCAATTGCTTGGAAAATCTCCGACATCCGCGGAATTGATCCTAACTTTTGCACTCATAAAATTCTCATAGAAGATGACTTTAAACCCGCAATCCAAAGTCAAAGAAGGGTAAACCCGAAAATTCATGAAGTCATTAAGAAAGAAGTTATCAAACTTCTAGATGCCGACATGATTTACCCTATTTCGGATTCGCCATGGGTTAGTCCCGTCCATTGTGTGCCTAAGAAAGTTGGAATAACCGTTGTTACCAATGAAAACAACGAGTTGATTCCTACTCGACTTGTAACGGGTTGGCGAGTTTGCATAGACTATCGTAAGCTCAATGATGCCACTCATAAGGATCATTTTCCTCTTCCGTTCATGGATCACATGCCCGAGCGTTTAGCGGGTAATGACTACTATTGCTTCTTAGACGGGTTTTTCTGATATTTCCAAATCCCTATCGATCCAAAAGACCAAGAGAAAACCATATTCACTTGTCCTTATGGAACATTTGCTTACAAAAGAATGCCTTTCGGCTTATGCAATGCTCCTGAGACTTTCCAAAGGTGTATGATGGCAATATTTTATGACATGGTTGAAGAAACTATGGAAGTCTTTATGGATGATTTCTCGTTCTATGGTGATTCTTTCTCTCTTGTCTTGTTGATAGGTGTGAAAACACCCATCCTTTTTACCACTTAATTACAATAATAACCGAGCCAAAACATGTATTTTATGTCATTTATGTCGGAATTTTGCGTGGTTTGTGTTTTTGTTGTGATTTAGGATGAAAAGGTGAAAAGTGGAGAAAACACGGAATTTCACGGGCTTTTATCGAAGAAAAAGACAAACGACGATGTCAAGAAATCAAGATTGCAAAAAGAACGGAAGTCCAAGACCAATTCGGAAGATTTATCGAAGAAAAAGTCAAAAGACGGAAGTTTACTGAAAGTCGAAGAACTCAAGTCTAATTTATTGAAGAATTACAAGACGAGTTTAAAGAAATCCCGAGACAAAGTCGTTAAAGTCAAAGAATTAAGAAGATTAAGGACTTAATGACAATTAAAGAAAGAAGAAAGAGGGGAGGAAGCTTCCTCTAAGCACCTCCCTAATCCACTATAAATAGATCATTAGGATTTCATTTCATTTTTGTTAGATAATGTGACAATTAGTCTTTCCATCATTTTTCTTTACTTGCACAACTTTAATTTTCATGTCATTTACTATCTTGTTCTTTAATTTCATGTCTTAAATTCCAAGCCTTTTAATTCCAAGTAAGTTAATTTCATTGTTAATCTTATTTTTCTTTAATCAATCTTTTCTTTAACTTTCTTATTCTACTTTTCTTGTTTTTGGTTTATCTCAATTTCGGATTAAGCAAGATATTGGTTAATCTCTTTGCTTATTTGAGTAAAAAGTTCATCTTTCTATTTCCATCTAGGCTTGTATACGAAATAAGCTATAAGTTTGACAATCTTATTGGCTTATTTTGTATTTAGCTTATTTACTTTTTAGTTTTGTTAAAAAGTTTAGTCTTTTTAAAGTTTGCTTATTTCGTATTTTAAAAGTTTTCTAATTTATGCTTATTGATCTTTTAATGTTTGATTTTTATAGCTTAAAGTGTTTTAGTGCATATTGTGTTAATTTTCTTATTTTTGATTAAGTGCTTTTTAGTTAATTTTTATAAAAAGTTGTTTTTAAATATTTTTTATTATTTAGTATTTTTAAAAGTTTTTAAATTTTGGTCTATTAGCTTTTTCTTAAATTTGATTTGGTTAAGTTTTTAGATAAGTGCTTATTTGGTATTTGCTTATTTGCTTATTGTATGCCATCGTAATGCTTAAGGGTTTTACCAGTACGATCCAGTAAGTGTGATCGCATAAACCCCGAGGGTTTCTACTTGCGATCCATTACTGCGATCCATAGTACGATCGTCACTACGATCACACTCCATAATCCTCACCACGATCACTTGTTGCGATCGTGGGTACGATCACAGAGTGCGATCCGTGGGTACGATCTGATGTTGCGATCCGTGGCTACGATCCATGAGTACGATGCATGAGTACGATGCATGGTACGATGGAAGTGACCAGCTAGCCTGCTAGCTTAACAATAATACGATGGATTAAATTTTGGGTGCGATGGAATACTACGATGGACTTTTCTAACATGCATGCATGCATGCTTTTGCATGGCGCCAAAATGAGCAGCTAGGCTGGCTGCTTCCAGCAGCTAGCCTGCCTGCTTGCTTATTTATTAGTATTGTTCCGTAATTGTCTAGTTTTATCTGAAAGTTATTCCGATTTTATTTTTGAAAGTTACGTATTTTTAGTTGAATTTTTCTTCCAATTTTAAAATTAATATTTTTACGTAAAGTTCAACTTTTATTTTTTTTTAAGTACCCGCTTTAGGTTTTTCCTCGTTTAGCTTTAAAGTACTATTTTAGTTTTATTCTCTCCTTTTTCATTTAGTAAACTTTATTTTCGAGTCGATAGTTAATTTTGTCTTTTAGATTTATTTTTATTAATTGTTTCACTTTAAATTTCGTTTTATTATTTGTTTTAATATTCGTTTTAATATCGTTTTAATTTTTAGTTTTTAATATTCACCTTGTTTTACTTTTATTATTTGAACTTGTCTTTAGTTTGTTTTTAAATACTTTTCGCATTTACTTTTAAATTAGATAATCAACTTCCCTTTTTCTTAACCAAAAACAATTGAGTCGCACTTTGAACCGGAAATCAATTCGTTAAGACACCGAGAAAACGAACTTTTTCAACTAGCAAAATCTTAGTATCAAATGGCGCCGCTGCCGGCTCTTCTCGTGAGGATTAACGGTTTTTTGTGAGAGACGCGTTGGCTTTTGGGATCCGTTCACTCGTGAACGTTATTTTCCGTGTCAAAAATTTTCAAAAATCCCAAAAACATTTGAAAAATCATAAAAAGCATTTCTTTTTCAAAGTTTTTGCACCAAAAATATTCTTCTTGCTCATCTATTTTTCTTTATGGATTCTTATGTCCATTGCGTCGGATGTGGGAGACGATTGTACGGGAACGACTCATGTCAATGGTGTACATGTGAGCGGTGCGGAAATGATATCAACAATACACAATTCATATGCGGATTTTGTCCTTTGTGCAACTCGACTAATTCGTCCTTTTTGAACCCACCTCCTGTTCCCCCGTGCATCTATTGTGGAAGCGATTCTCATTGGCATGTTTCGTGCCCGGTTCGATACCCGTATGATCACGGGCAAGAACCGGGGTACAATTATGACTATGATAATAGCTATCCACAAGACGCACCCAGTCTTTCTCCTCAACCGTTTTGCAACAACTGTGGGGGTCCTCACGATACTTCTTATTGTCAACCAATGAATTATTATGAGCAAAATCCGTGTCCTTAGTTTTCTTCACCAATGGATTATTATGAACCAAACCCGGTTTCTAATTCTTCTCAACCGATGAACTACTAAGAGCCACAACCATGCTATAATTCTGGTTTTCAACACTTTGAGCCCCCACATCACACCCTCAATCATCAATCCTCTCAGCAAATTAGTCTTGACCAACAACTCACTTCTTTGAACCATATTCTAGAAGGTCTAGCTCAACTCCGAGCTGACTTGCATCAGGAAAGGCAACCGTTTCTTGATGTGGACGAAACCTTGAAAACCACCGACACCTTTTTGAGCCAATTTAGTCGTTTTCCCTTCTTTTCTACACCAAAATGTTTAATTACAGCGTGGGATAGAATTGGTGAAATTGAACATACTCGGGGCGATGAACAACAAAAGTTGCTGCATGAGCTTCTTAAAGATGTGGAGGTTATCAAGGAAGAGTTAGCCGACTACGTCACTCCTAACTGGACTCGTCCCATCTATTATGATGATGACGACGACGATGATGTTTTCACTTTCAACCAATCTACTGAAGTTGATACTCCTACTCTCGATGTTCCTACTGCATCTAACGATCTAGATTTGTTAAATGAGCTTAGTGACGTTGGTCTCGACAAGGTATTGGATGATGAGGTTTGTGACTTACCTGCTATGGAGCCTGAGGACGACGTTGCTCTTATGGAAGAGGTCGATCCTAGTGATGACGATTCTTCTCTCCGCTATGAGAATTTCACTTTTGAAATTTCTCAATCTCCACCGGGAGATGCGGGTGATGACGATTTATTCTATCCGGCTTACGAGAAGTTCACCGATGAACTTGATCTTGTGGATGAGGTGGAAGACGTGCTTCTTCGCGATAGATTACGGAAAGTGCACCTTCTTATTGCTCAAATCGAAGAGTTGACTTCTCCTTCTCTTTCCAAGTCTTTACTTCCATCTATTCCTCCCGTTGAAGATAATGACCCATTGCTGGAAGAAATCGATATTCACTCCACCCCTCCAGGTATTGATGATTATGACACGGAGGGGGACATTATTTTTGATAATTTGCTGCAGGAAGGTATTGTCCCAAGTCCCCCTCCCGAGCACCTTTCATCCACTCCGTTAGAGACCATCACGGAGGATGAGTGCTTTGACCCGGGAGGTGAAATTGATTATGCTATCATTGATAACATTACGGCTTTGCCGAATGCTCAGCCTCCATTGTCTTTGGGGGATGACAATGTGCTTACTTTACCCACCCCACCTCCCGTGGATCTTGAATTCACATACTTCTCGTATGTTGAAAGGACCTTTCTCCCATTCAAGACTTATCCCCCCGCCTCTCTTTTGTTGATGTCAACCGGGAACGAGGACAAGGTCTTTGATCCCGGTATTGCATTCGAGGCTTCCCCATGGACTATTTAATTCGGGGACGAGTCAGGCTCGTGACTCGGTTAATATAAACAAGCGCTTTTTGGGAGGCAACCCAATTATCTATCTATCTTTACCATAAGTGTAGGGGGGAGCCCCGGTGGTGTTTCTTGCTTTCTTTATTATCATGTGCAGGGATTAGAGCTTCAAAGACACACTCTTGATGACTTTTGACGAACCGTGATTCTGTGTTCCCTTCTTCTCGGATCTATCCTAAACTCTTTTCGATTCACTATTTTATATTTTTTCAATATTAAAATAGGAATCTCTTTAGTTGTCTCTTCCTTAGCGAGATTTAAACAAAGTGCACAATGTCCTAAGTGTAGGGGAGTTTACTCCCACATGCTTAAACATTGAGGACAATGTTTATATTAAGTGTAGGGGGAACTCCTATCGAAGTTAAGTGGCCTTCTCCTTGTATTTGTCCTCATTTTAACCGAAAAATCAATTTTTCGACATTTTTCAAAATTTTTGATCTATTTTGGCCTATTAGTTTTTCCCTTTGTATAGTTATTTTCTTTCCTTATTAGAATAACTTTTTAATAAAGTGGTTTTAATTTTCAAACGTTGTGAATCTTTTGACTCAACCCGAGTTTACTTATCTAAGTTTACTCTAGCTAGTATCCTTAACGTGTTTAAGTCAAGTTTTGCTAGGATTTTATATAGGGAGCTTTAAAATGCGAAAGTCTTAACTCTCACGGGTTAAGAACAAGAACTTTTCGCAAGATCCTATAATTGATCCTAGAGAGTCGTTTATCAAGGGAACTTTAAAATGCGATTTCTAAACTTGAAAGAGTCTAAGAATTTGCAAGATCCTATAGACGACTTGAAAACCCAAAACTTTGATTTAATTGGCTAAGCATCCACGAGTCTCATTCCTTGAGATTTTAAACTGTGGAAGACGAGAGATGATAGAGTCAATTATAAGTTTGGTATTCTTTCGTGAATTTATGTGAGTTAATTATGAGCCTATTCTCCCTTCGCTTGTTAATAAATTTATCTACAATAAATAAGGTTGTACGATTTAAAAGGTTACTTAGCTTCTAGCCCAAGATCGTTTAAAAGTTACTCGGTATGGATTAGAGTTCATAGCCAAGGCATAACTTATTGAAGCGGGATGCGAAGATTGGCGAGTCCAAAAAGGTCCTAACAAGACATGAGGGCTACATTTTGTTGCTAAAGATCAAAAGTGATGTGAAGAATCATTTATCAACGATAAATATGAAGGATCGAGACACACGACGAAAAGCAAAAACTCCCCAAAATTCATGGAGAAGTGTATCCGAAAAGACCCTAGCAAGGTATGAGGATAAATAGATCCAAGTCATAAAAGGAGGCGGATCGTTGTATATCAATGTCCAAAATAAAGATTGGAGAAAAATGAAGAAGTCGTGGTCTAAATATGAAGAATCTCTCAAAACTTCAAGTGAAGAAATTTCTATTATGAAGAGAAGGCCATTATTTCATGAACGTCTCTCAAGGTTTGAAGTATGAAGTCGCTGCCAAATATCGGTCCGAGAAAGGTCTCAAATCGCGAAGCGAGTTATTCCAAGATATGAAATTTATGAGGTCCCGAGAAGCAGTTTTAAAAGATTTTGTCCTTTAGCTAACTATTGATTAAATCATTCACTTTATTTTCGGATTAAATATTTATCGAAATAAGTCAAAAATACATCCTTGTGATCATTCAAGACAACAATAAAATATAAGAGATACACCTAGGAATAAGGGAGTCTAAGTGAATAATTGGCCCACATGAGTTCGTGTTGGTTTGCTAACTTATAATAACAATGATCTCGTTTTTAAGCTTGGTTTGGAGAAAGTGAAAACTTGAGGATGATGATCATTCACGACATTTCCAAAACCCAAGGTATGTTTTTAATTTCTTTACTTTGAATGTTTATAATTTTCTATCTCTTTAATAAAGGCCAACGTGGATTGATTATGATGAAACGTGTAAACATGCTTTGTAACTTATGCATTGCATGAGGACATTGCAATGGTCAAGTGTAGGGGATTTGATAGGTGTGAAAACACCCATCCTTTTTACCACTTAATTACAATAATAACCGAGCCAAAACATGTATTTTATGTCATTTATGTCGGAATTATGTGTGGTTTGTGTTTTTGTTGTGATTTAGGATGAAAAGGTGAAAAGTGGAGAAAACACGGAATTTCACGGGCTTTTATCGAAGAAAAAGAAAAAAGACGATGTCAAGAAATCAAGAGTGCAAAAAGAACGGAAGTCCAAGACCAATTCGGAAGATTTATCGAAGAAAAAGTCAAAAGACGGAAGTTTACTGAAAGTCGAAGAACTCAAGTCTAATTTATTGAAGAATTACAAGACGAGTTTAAAGAAATCCCGAGACAAAGACGTTAAAGTCAAAGAATTAAGAAGATTAAGGACTTAATGACAATTAAAGAAAGAAGAAAGAGGGGAGGAAGCTTCCTCTAAGCACCTCCCTAATCCACTATAAATAGATCATTAGGATTTCATTTCATTTTTGTTAGCTAATGTGACAATTAGTCTTTCCATCATTTTTCTTTACTTGCACAACTTTAATTTTCATGTCATTTACTATCTTGTTCTTTAATTTCATGTCTTAAATTCCAAGCCTTTTAATTCCAAGTAAGTTAAGTTCATTGTTAATCTTATTTTTCTTTAATCAATCTTTTCTTTAACTTTCTCATTCTACTTTTCTTGTTTTTGGTTTATCTCAATTTCGGATTAAGCAAGATATTGGTTAATCTCTTTGCTTATTTGAGTAAAAAGTTCATCTTTCTATTTCCATCTAGGCTTGTATACGAAATAAGCTATAAGTTTGACAATCTTATTGGCTTATTTTGTATTTAGCTTATTTACTTTTTAGTTTTCTTAAAAAGTTTAGTCTTTTTAAAGTTTTCTTATTTCGTATTTTAAAAGTTTTCAAATTTATGCTTATTGATCTTTTAATGTTTGATTTTTATAGCTTAAAGTGTTTTAGTGCATATTGTGTTAATTTTCTTATTTTTGATTAAGTGCTTTTTAGTTAATTTTTATAAAAAGTTGTTTTTAAATATTTTTTATTATTTAGTATTTTTAAAAGTTTTTAAATTTTGGTCTATTAGCTTTTTCTTAAATTTGATTTGGTTAAGTTTTTAGATAAGTGCTTATTTGGTATTTGCTTATTTGCTTATTGTATGCCATCGTAATGCTTAAGGGTTTTACCAGTACGATCCAGTAAGTGTGATCGCATAAACCCCGAGGGTTTCTACTTGCGATCCATTACTGCGATCCATAGTACGATCGTCACTACGATCACACTCCATAATCCTCACCACGATCACTTGTTGCGATCGTGGGTACGATCACAGAGTGCGATCCGTGGGTACGATCTGATGTTGCGATCCGTGGCTACGATCCATGAGTACGATGCATGAGTACGATGCATGGTACGATGGAAGTGACCAGCTAGCCTGCTAGCTTAACAATAATACGATGGATTAAATTTTGGGTGCGATGGAATACTACGATGGACTTTTCTAACATGCATGCATGCATGCTTTTGCATGGCGCCAAAATGAGCAGCTAGGCTGGCTGCTTCCAGCAGCTAGCCTGCCTGCTTGCTTATTTATTAGTATTGTTCCGTAATTGTCTAGTTTTATCTGAAAGTTGTTCCGATTTTATTTTTGAAAGTTACGTATTTTTAGCTGAATTTTTCTTCCAATTTTAAAATTAATATTTTTACGTAAAGTTCAACTTTTATTTTTTTAAGTACCCGCTTTAGGTTTTTCCTCGTTTAGCTTTAAAGTACTATTTTAGTTTTATTCTCTCCTTTTTCATTTAGTAAACTTTATTTTCGAGTCGATAGTTAATTTTGTCTTTTAGATTTATTTTTATTAATTGTTTCACTTTAAATTTCGTTTTATTAATTGTTTTAATATTCGTTTTAATATCGTTTTAATTTTTAGTTTTTAATATTCACCTTGTTTTACTTTTATTATTTGAACTTGTCTTTAGTTTGTTTTTAAATACTTTTCGCATTTACTTTTAAATTAGATAATCAACTTCCCTTTTTCTTAACCAAAAACAATTGAGTCGCACTTTGAACCGGAAATCAATTCGTTAAGACACCGAGAAAACGAACTTTTTCAACTAGCAAAATCTTAGTATCACTTGCCAATTTAGAAAGTATGCTTAAACGGTGTGAAGACACTCGTCTCGTTCTTAATTGTGAAAAATGCCATTTCATGGTAAAAGAAGGCATCGTCCTCGGTCACAAAATTTCTAAAGCCGGTATCAAAGTCGACCGTGCTAAAGTTGATGTCATTGCTAAGTTGCCTCCACCTACCACCGTCAAAGGAGTTAGGAGTTTTTTAGGTCATGCGGGATTTTATCGACGTTTCATTCAAGATTTTTCTAAGATAGCTCGACCAATGACTCATCTCTTAGAGAAAGATGCTCCTTTCATCTTTTCTCAAGATTGTCTCGACTCTTTCGAACTTCTTAAAGGTAAATTAACTAAGGCACCGGTCTTAGTCTCTCCAAATTGGGAGTTACCTTTCGAGATCATGCGCGATGCTAGTGATTTCGCGGTAGGAGCTGTTTTAGGTCAACGAGTTAACAAACACTTCCAACCAATCCATTATGCTAGTAAGACAATGACGGGGGCTCAATTGCATTATAACACTACCAAAAGAGCTTTTAGCCGTAGTGTATGCTTTTAAGAAATTCTTCCCCTATCTTGTGCTTTCCACCACCATCGTTTACACCGACCATTCCGCCTTGAAATACTTGTTGACCAAGCAAGATGCTAAACCTAGACTCCTTCGTTGGGTGTTTCTCCTACAAGAATTTAAAATTTAAATTCGTGATAAAAAGGGAACGGAAAACCTAGCCGCGCGTCATCTTAGTAGACTCGAGGATCCTTATCAAGGGGAACTTCTAAATCAAGAGATTAATGAATATTTTCCCCTTGAGACCTTAATGTCTATTAATTACAATCTTGATGATACCCCATGGTTTGCGGACATTGCAAACTATTTGGCGGGTGGTGTTCTTATCGAAGTGTTAACGTCCCAACAAAAGAAAAAATTCTTTAAGGATATTAAGCACTATTATTGGGACGACCCTTATCTTTTCTAGCAATGTGCGGATCTTATCATTCGTAGGAGTGTTGATGGGCCGGCGGCTTTACAAATCCTTGAAGCTTGCCACAAAGGACCCACCGTGTGACAATCCGTCAATTTATGATTGATATTTTATTCTCAATATTTATTTGAAAACATTACTTTAATGTTACATTATGAACTCACTTATTTTTGGGAAGAAATTTGGATTTACGTCTTGAAGTAGCATCGACTACGTCTAAACCGGAGGATTCTACGTTACGTGCTTACGTTTACATACACCGTTTTGGTGACAGTCCGACATTTCAGAAAATAAATTTGTCCGTGAATATTATTTTGAGATTTTAAAATTGTGTTGGTTCATAAACTCACAAATTTACGAGAAGAGATTAGGACTTACGATTTTAATTTAACGTCCTTTACGACTAAACCGGAAACCTTAGGATTACGTATTTACGTTTTCGAACTCCGTTTTTGATGAGACAATTTTTATTAGATTCGTTTTGTGCCGTTGATTCATAATTTATAAAAACGTTTTTTGTAAAACGACCCGAGGGCACGTAAATCGAGGAAACTAGAATCGAGGAATACCCGTAAATTAGTGGGATGAGACAAGTATACACTTGCCCCACCCCACTCAAAGGGATGGCTAAAAAATGGACACCCCACCTCATGAGGTGTCAAACTTGTAGTAAACAAGTTACACTTGTTAAGCTAACTTAACCAAGTTAGCTACACACCAACAAAACCACTAGCACTAAACCATTTCCTTTCATTTTTCACATGCAAACCACCATTTTTCTCTCCCTTGCGCTCTATATTTCGTCCCATATCCACTATAAACCACCCCTTTGATAAAAAATCTAGCCATAACCCAAGGCTATAATCAACATATGTTGAAGCCTAGTTGAAGTTATGAAGATTGGAGGTGATCTTAACATCCAAAAAGGAGTTTCCATGGAGTTATGGGCTGATTTTCAAGAATATAATCATCCATTTGAAGGTCCCAAGAAGTTCATTTGCCAAGTTGAAGATTTGATAACAAGAACCAAGTCTTGTTCATCAAAAAACTCATCTTTTCATCACTATGGTGGTATAAGGATCATTCTTCCTATCCTTCTTGTTATTTTGATTATGTAATCTTGTATTTTCTTTTACTTATGTATATGTATATGATGATGAATGATGATTAAAAATATTATGTGGGGATTTAGTGTTGATAGATTTGATTAAAAAGATAAGAATCTACATGAAAAAGTGTTAAAATCATGATGTAAGGACTAGGCTGTATAAAACAGTGAAGAAACTTATGATAAACTGTTAAAATGACATAGATTATTAAAGAAACAGTAAGGTATATGATGTTTACACATGTGGTGAGTTGGCCATGCAATGGAATCATTATGATGAGTGAGATATGATCAAAACAATATTAGAGTACAAATCTGCATAGACTGTTTTGGACGATTTTTATAAAATACTTAGAGGCTGATTCAACAATAGCCATAGAAGAGTTAAATGGAGCACATATCATGTAGTTTATGCCATAAAAATTTGTGCTTCTATCTCCATATAGAATTCTAGATATGGCTGTTTTGGTGAACATGAAAGTAAAAATCAGATTTTGGGAAATTAAAGTATAATAGTATTATATAAGCACTCAAATAAAAATATTATAAAATGTGAAATAAAACCCACTAACCTATATAATACATTTATATAAATATGTGTAAGGTTAACTAAATGGACATTTTATAAAAATGGTAGTTTGATAAGTTTTATAAGTTATAAAACTATAAACATGATTTTTACGACTTTTTCGGCTATTACCGTAAAATTAACGTTTTTGTTAAATAAAACTTAGACGGTTGGACCCGTCTAATGTAAACTTTTATAAACTCATATACTGATATATAAACATATATAACAAGTAAAAACCGATAAAACCCGAACTATATAACATACGAACATTAACGGGCTAAGTTAATATTATTGGACTAATAATACAACAAAATGGGCTAAAACACTTATAAACTTAATTATTGGGCTTAACCCATTTGGGCCTAACATGTAAAGTATAAATACTGATAATACAAGCATGAAATGGATTAATACAAGTTAATGAACTTATATTAGGCTTATTGGACCTAAAACACGTAAATAGGTAAAACGAGAAAACTAGTATAAAAGTTATCGACACATAACACAAAAATGAGTAAATGAGAATATGTAAACCCACTTGATCATCATATATATAAAATCATCATATGTATACATAATTGTTATTTTTATAAAGTCATTGGACATGAGTCTAAGACGAGTTTTATTTGTCTAGGTTTCCGTGATTGAAGCACGTACCGTACGTCCGAATTGCCGATAACCCGCCTTCCCACATCAACGTGAGTTCATAGCCTCACACTCTTTTAAATGTTTTTATGAAATGTTTTATAAACCCGCGAGGGAGATAACATGTTAGTTTTTATAAAATAGGACACCATTTGTCCCGATTGTTTGTTTATTGATTTGGACCCGAATGATTGTATGACCCGATAAATGATTAAAGGACCCGATAGATGAAATTAAATGGATTATTAAAGTTAGGTTATGTCACTAAAAGTCCCATTAGCATGAATTGTGAACTACCGGGATTTGGTAGACGCTTATGCATATAATAGTACTATTTGGGGACAATCACCCCAGTTCGCACCTTGAGGGTTGATCCCCGTCGTGCCACATTGATTGGTAAGCGAATTTATGTATGAGAAGATTTCCATAGCGTGACCTTTGTGACGACACGCTACTTTAGATGGGCAAATTGAGTATCGGGTTAGCTACCCGTTGTTTGGTTTAGTAAGGTAACAATGTCATGCGACTTATAATAATCCAAATTAACGAAATACTACTATACGCTCCGAATTACGACGTATTGCCTGACTAGCAATACGGGGTCATACTATTGATATTATGTTCGCGTTTTGGTTTTATATAACCATATTCATATAACGGTTTTTATTTAATCTATACAACGTTGCAAAACGTATTGTATGGTGTTTTTAATGACAATGATTCGTATAATGGTTTTTAGGGCAAATGCCTATATTATGATTTGATAAAGATTTGTATAAAATGATTTCGGCTATTTTATGGCCTATTACAATGATTTGTACAAAAATGATTTTCGGTAATAATTTTATACCGATGTTATATTGATGGATTTTATTAAACTCTATGAATTCACTCGGCGTTATCGCTGACCTTTTCTTTTAACATGTTTTATCTCAGGTACTTGAAGGTAATTCTCGGGAAGACAACAAGAATTCATGGCCCGCACTTAATTAACAAATTTCCATTCAAATCTTTTGTAAAACTGTATGAAATGATTATGACTTGGGACCTATGTAACTTTGATATTTATGAATGGAAATGCTTTATTAATAAACGACGTGATTTTTATGCGTTGTCTATGATGTGAGTAATGTGCTATCCCGTAACACCAACTAGTCTTCCGCTGTATTGAGTTGTATAAATTTGGGGGTATTACAGTTTGGTACCAGAGCTCTCGTTATAGAGAACGAAAGATTTTTAAAACCAAGGTTTTGAATAAAACATTTCAAAATCTTTTAACTCTAAACATTTTTCTAAAAATGTCTAAAAATCTTTTGACTATAACGGTGCCGAAGAATTCCCGAGTTACCGACAAGGCCAGACTGAGAAGTATTATTTTAATATATATATATAACTTGGATTATATATATATGATGTAATTTTATTACATGATTGTTTGATGATTATTTTGATATTTATACGAGGTATTTATACGACGTAAATTGTCACAAGGAACCCTAAATCCCCTAGTAAATTAATCGAAGCTATTCCTATAGGAATTCTAGCTATTCTTGATCTAACCAAGTTGCGGATATTTATGATCCCGACAAAATGGTTGATATTCGTAGAAATGTAGATATTAGTTGATTGTGATATTGAAGAAGAATTGGCGAGATTAAAACTGATATCGATGTCATGACGATCTTTCCTTATAAAGTGGAGTTTAACAAAACTTACCACCTGGAAAGGTGTCATCTGATTCGTTGTCACCCAATTCTTAAATTTGAGAATCAAAAGGGTGAATGTTGCACTTGAGGCTGTCATTGGAACCATTACCCAAAAGCCTCATGCCACTAGTACCTCTCCGAGAAGTCTAGTTGGATGATTAAGTCATTTCATACTGGTGACTCATTTGATAATTATTGATAAAGGAGTTATAGGATTGGAAATTAAGTATTGTTCATATCGAGCTTTTATTGCCCTATTAAGGTCTAAGAATAAGGATGAAAGTATTGGAAAATGAGGTAGGATATCGAATTGAGTTTAAGTTGGTTGAAACTTGAATGAAGTAAAATTTAACTTATATGGAATATGAGATTGTTAAGAGGAATCCATTAAGTCCTGTGATTGAATTATAAGGTTTTAATTGATTGTTGATTCGTGTTAAGGGTTGTTCCTACGCCATTGTCCAATGACGAGGATGCCCAGTGTCCAATAAATAAATTGAAGAAATCTTCTTCTGAATTGGGACAGATGGATCTTCCGGGACAGGTGGGACACCTAATGACTCTTGTAGATTAGTATTCGTTGTGGTATCTTTTAAAAATCCCTAACTAGACTGAGACATCAGTTGGTAGGATGAGTCCTTGGAATTGTATGACATAGTGACACGTAATGTGTTACGGTACAATTTTGACTTGTTTGTGATTAAGGAAAAAGACTACCTTTGATTGCTAAATCCTACATGTATCGATGTTATCTATCTTTTATTGCTTCATCCTAATGTTCGCATTAGTGATGCAACCATTGAACAAGTACTCGTCTTGATTTGAGTTACGTTGTGGATTATTCTTTTTGAGTGCCATCGAGATCATGAACCTCATGATTATTTAGCTAAAGCTCATTTCCTATCATATTGTAGTTAGTTCTTGGTGAACAAGCTTTCATCACTCTTTTGCAGATCACTCATTGTTTTTATAAGATAAAACAGTATCATTTGAGGAAATTGAATTTTCATCACTAAAAGGATTATTCAAAATGAGATTTATAAGTAATCGTTATCGAATGAAGTTGTTTATGAAACACTTTGGAAAACTTAATTGTTTTCATAACAAAGAAAAACTTTGTAAATTTATTTTGATTCTTATTTAAGAATTAAGCATGAAAATGTTTTTATTATAAACATGATGATAGAATTTTGACGAACTGAGTATTGCATCGTTAATCTTGAAATTGTATATAGTTGCGCGCCTACATACAATTTGGAATGGACCATGCAAGGCTGATTAGTAGTCACCATAAAGTTGTTAATAAACTGATAGGTGTGTAAACACCCATCTTTTCTACAACTTAATTACAATAATAACCGGACCAAAACGTGTATTTTATGTCTTTTATGTCGGAATTATGCGTGGTTTGTGTTTTTGTTGTGATTTAGGACGAAAAGGTGAAAAGTGGAGAAAACACGGACATTCACGGGCATTTACGGACTTTTATTGAAGAAAAAGATGAAAGACGAAGTCAAGAAGTCAAGAGTGCAAAAAGAACGGAAGTCTAAGACCAATTCTGAAGATTTATCGAAGAAAAAGTCAAAAGACGGAAGTTTATCAAAAGCCGAAGAATTCAAGTCTATTTTATTGAAGAATTTAAAGACGAGTTCAAAGAAATCCCGAAGCCAAAAGTCCTTTAAGTCCAAGTTTAAAGAAGATTAGAAGAAAAGGACTAAGCATGCAATTAATGAAGATTAAAGAAGGAAGGACTTAAGCTTGTAATTAAGAGAAAAGGAAAGAGGGGAGGAAGCTTCCTAATCCTCCCCTATATATAGTTAGGACTAGATAATCATTTTTCTTGTTGGCTAAGTGTGACAATCAGTCTTCCACCATTTACTTACCTTGCACCTTTAATTTCCTTGTCATTTAAATACTTGTCAATTTAATTACCTTGTCTTGCACATTCAATACCTTTAATTTCAAGTAAGTTTCCATTTAATTTTTGTCAATCTTTATTTTATCTTGCTAATCTCTTATCTACCTTTCTTGATCTTTGATTTTTATGTTTATGTTTGTGTTCATGTTCATGTTCTTATTTTGATCCAAGTGATTTTTGATTATTGTGGTTAAATTTGTTAGTTTAATTGATATAGATTGTTTGTTTATGATTGTTTGTCTTTTCGTTATTAATTTGGTTAAATCGTTTATGTTGATTTTGATTAATCTGTGTTAGATTTGTTATTATTGTGATCCCTTGTTCTTCGGGAGTGTTTGTTTCTGTGTCTGAGATTCCCAGGAAAACTTCCGAGCCAAGACAAGAAAGGCTGCTCATTCGGAACTTTCAAAGTTCCGAACCAGTGGGTTTCATCCGGAACATTCAAAGTTCCGGATCAAGAGTGTTCATTCGGAACTCAAAAGTTCCGAGTAAAGACTTCCGAACGAAAGTTCCGTATCAAGGAGGCTTCATCCGGAACGTTCAAAGTTCCGGACGAAAACTTCCGGACGAAGACTTCCGGGCGAAAAGTTCCGGATCAAGGGAAGTTCCGGATCAGCAACTCATTCGGAACATTAGAAGTTCCGAACGAATCTTCCGAGTCAAGTTCCAGACGAAATCTTCCGACTCAAGAGTGTTCATTCGGAAGTCTGAAAGTTCCGGATCAAGAAGGCTTCATCCGGAAGTCTTCCGAATCAAGGAGTTCCGACTCAAGAGTGTTCATTCAGAAGAGTTCCGAATCAACAAGTTCCGACTCAAAAACTTCCGAACCAAGGTTTCTTTCAGTTTTATTTAGTATCTGTTTTTAAATTTCTATCTTTTATTTTCAAGCTTTATTTTTCCCGCCTTTTTATTTAAATTGCACTTAAAGTTTATTTGCCCTAGCTTTATTTTAGCCTTGCTTTAGTTTAAGTTTTAGTTGCGTTTTAAGTTTGCCTTAGTTAGGTTTAAGTTTGCGTCATTTATTCTTAGTGCCTTTAATTTCAGTCACGTTTTAAATTCTCGCCCATTATTTTAATTAGTCACGTAGATTTAAATTACATGCCTTTTACTTTAATTGTTTTGCACATTTAATTACTACAACGACACAACTATTTGTTTCACCAAAATCAACTGAGTCACATAGAGAACCTAGATCAATTCGTTAAGATACCGAGAACAACAATTGAACCTAGCAAAATTGTATACATTAAAATGGCGCCGCTGCCGGCTCTTTTCGTAAAGATTAACGGTTTTCTGTGAGAGACGCGTTGCTTTTTGGGATCCGTTCACTTGTGAGCGTTACTTTTCTTGCATAAAAAATTCAAAAAAATCATAAAAATTAAAAATTGATAAAAATACATAAAAACTAATAATTTCAAAAATACAAAAAGATTTTATCTTTATTGTGTATATATATTGTTTTTGTGTTTGGTTTTGTTTTCTTTTGCATTTTCAGGTGTATGCGTACTAGATCTTCTAATTATCAAGAGCCCGAGCCTCAAGAAGATTTAGCTATGTCAGGTGTAAACAACAATAATCCACCGCACCCTAATAATAACAACAATGTTCTTCCACAGCCCGATCTTCGGACCATGGAGGAACTTTGTCAACCAACCATGTTTGGACGAGGAGGACCGATTGCGCCGATGCAAATCAACGCTCCTGAGTTTTCGTTGAAGCACCACATGATTCAGCAAGTGCAAACAAACCCATTCCGTGGATTGCCGGATGATGATGCCAACAACCACTTCGACAAGTTCGTTACAATCACCCAAAGCATGAAGTTGGCTGGTGCCACAATGGATGAACTTCGCCTACAACTCTTTCCACATACTTTATTACATCATGCCGAGAAATGGTTTGATCGTCTCCCGAAGAATTCAATTCACACTTGGGATGACATGACTCAACGCTTTTTGTCGCGCTACTTTCCACCATCCATGGTCACAAGCCTTCGCAATCAAATCAGCGGTTTCATGCAAGACCCTGATGAATCTCTTTTTGATGCTTGGGAGAGATATAATGTCTTGATCGATAGATGTCCAAACCACAACATGCTCCCTGTGACCTTAATCGATACTTTCTACAACGGTTTGACTTTTCGAGATCATGATACGATTAATGCAGCCGCCGGTGGCACATTCATGAAAAGGAGACCCGAGGAGTGTAGAGAGTTAAATGAGAACATGACTACTCACCACAAAACTGGGATTCCTCTGCTTCTTCAAGGAACAACCCGAGAGTCAATGTTTCTTCCACTTCAGCAAACCCTGATATGACCGAACTCACCCGCATGATGACTGAAATGAGCAAAAGTATCACGCTTCTCGCTTCAAACCAACAACAACAACAAGTTAAAGCGGTTGCTAATCCTTGTGAAACATGCGGCGGTCCTCACTCATACACCGATTGTCCTTCAACACAAGGAAATACGGAAAATGTGTATGCTGCTTATGGTAATTATTCACCGGAAAGTTACCAAGCTCGACAACAAGGGGATAGAAATTTGCTGAGCTACCGTTCCAACAACTACCTTTCACCCGGTTTTTCTCCTCAAAACCAAAACCCCGCCAACAACTATAATAGAAGCAACCAAATCCCACCAAGAGCTTCTAATCCTTATCACCCACCCGCTCAACAAACCCCACCCATAAACACCGATGTTGAAGCCACAATGAGAACCCAAGGTGAGCAAATCAAGAATCTGCAAAGCCAAATTATCAATCTTAGAGGAGATATCACGAAGCAAGGAAATGAGATCAGGTCCGAGGTCCGCGATAATATTCAATCCTCCTTCAGCACTCAAACGAATGAATTAAAGAATCTGTTGGCTAGTTTCTTGCCCGCCGCTCAACCTTCTTCTTCGAGTTCTCTACCTTCAAACACCGTCACTAATCCGCGAGCCAATGTGAGTGCTATTACTACTGGTAGTGGAGCCACCATCGTAGGACCACCAATCCCACCCCCATCATCTACACCTCCTCCACCACCATGTATCCCTACTCCTCCTACACCTAGTATTAGTGCACCATTACCGTCTCCGCCTCGTAATGACGATGTCTCTCGGAAGGACCCTTCAACATACCAACCTTTACCGACTACACCTTCACCTTCCACCTATAAACCCAATATCCCATACCCTTCTCGCTTAGGCAAGACCAACGATCTAACAAAGGAGGACTCTCAAGTGACAAACTATATCAAGATGATTTCTCAAATGTCCTTCAGCATTAGTTTTCTTGAAGCACTTGTCTACATGCCCAAATTTGTCAAAGCATTCAAGGAATTGCTTAAAAAGAAGGAGAAGCTGATTGAACTCGCCAACACACGCTTAAATGAAAACTGCTCTGCAGTTATTCTTAAAGAACTTCCGGAAAAGCTTGGAGATCCCGGTCGTTTTGTGTTGCCTTGCGTGTTCAACAAAACTGAAGAATTTACTGCCCTTGCTGATCTCGGGGCTAGTACTAATTTGATGCCATTGAGTGTTTGGAAAACACTATCATTACCCGACCTCACTCCAACGAAGATGACTCTCGAACTTGCAAACCGCACTCTCGCTTACCCCGTTGGTATAGCCGAAGACGTGTTCATTAAAGTTGGCGCATTTACTTTCCCGGTCGATTTTGTCGTAGTTGATTATGAAATGGACCCTCGTATTCCTTTAATACTTGGTCGGCCATTCTTGAGAACCGGACGTGCTTTAGTGGATGTTGTCGAAGGTGAGTTAATCTTAAGAGTCGGGAATGACTCACAAATTTTCAAAATGGGGAAGCTTACAGGCAAATACTATGGACGAGAATCAGTGAATATGATTAATGTGCTCGATGACTTTGTCGTCTACAACAATCCTCTATTCGAGTCTTGCAACGATAACCCACTCTTTCAAGATGATATGGATGATTCTCGCTCCACTTTGGAAGCTTCCCCCATTTATGATTCTCCACCGGTCTTTGATGCTTATGATGATGATTCTAGCTCAGATTCGGATGATTTTGATTGTACTTCTGAGTATCCCGAGCTGCCCACTTTCGATGATTTTGATGAGGCTGATACTCTTTCGAGCGATTCTTCACATGCTGAAGATCCTCCGCCATCACTCGATCCTACTTTGGACGATTACTCATTCGAGGAAGACTTCTCTATGTTTCTCAACACTTACTTCCCTCATGAGAGTGATGCCCCTCCTTATGATTTTGAAGATTATCGTCTTGATCCTACTCTGGATTTGAAACACATTCTTTCTAAGGAGAAGAAACCGGTCGACACCGAAATCCGCAGCACGTATGAGTTAACACCTCCTTGTCCCCCTTCTGAGGACGAGGTTGTGCTTCTTTGCGGATCTTCTTCACACTCTGTTGAGCCTGAGTGCTATTTTCCCCTAAAGGAAAAGGTGTTCGACCCCGGTATCGACATTCTGCAGCCATCTCAGTATCCACCTGATGAAATAAAAGGAATTATCTTTGGAACTTATGGAAATCTGCTTGCACCACTTCACCCTTGCTCCCATCGTGCTCCATCACTGCTTAAGGGAACCCTGCCTATCCTTCTTTGGCTTGCCTTGTTCGCCTTAAGCTTGTGCTATTTGATGGACGAAAACTATGTCTTTGATCCTGGTGGATATGTTTCATGCTTCTTCTGTTGATGATCAAGGTCGAGTCAGGCTCACGACTCGGTTAAAAAAAACCAAGCGCTTCTTGGGAGGCAACCCATGCATCTATCTTTTCGCTTTCTTTACCATAAGTGTAGGGGAGACCCTTTGGTTTGCTATTTCCTCTCCTCACTTCTTAATCAGGGATTCGAGCGCTCAATGATCCACTCTTGACGATTCTTGACGATCCGTGATTCCGTGTTCTACTTCTTCCCGGTTCTATCCTAAACTCTTTTCGATTCACCATTTTATATTTTCTCAATATTAAAATAGGAATCTCTTTAGTTGTCTTTTCCTTAGCGAGATTTAAACAAAGTGCACAATGTCCTAAGTGTAGGGGAGTTTACTTCCACATGCTTAAACATTGAGGACAATGTTTATCTTAAGTGTAGGGGGGACTTCTATCGAAGTTAAGTGGTATTTTCCTTGTATTTGTCCTCATTTTAACCGGAAAATCAATTTTTCGACATTTTTCAAAATATTTGATCTATTTTGGCCTATTAGTTTTGCCTTTTGTATAGTTGTTTTCTTTCATTATTAGAATAAATCTTTAATAAAGTGGTTTTAATTTTCAAACGTTGTGAATCTTTTGACTCAACCCGAGTTTACGTATCTAAGTTACTCTTGCTAGTATCCTTAACATGTTTAAGTCAAGTTTTGCTAGACTTTTATATAGGGAGCTATAAAACGCGAAAGTCTTAACTCTCACGGGTTAAGAACAAGAACTTTTCGCAAGTTCCTATAATTGATCCTAGAGAGTCGTTTATCAAGGGAACTTTAAAATGCGATTTCTAAACATGAAAAAGTCTAAGAATTTGCAAGATCCTATAGGCGACTCGAAAACCCAAAACTTTGACTTAATAGGCTAAGTATCCACAAGTCTCATTACTTGAGATTTTAAACTGTGGAGAACGAGAGATGATAGAGCCAATTATAAGTTCGGTATTCTTTCGTGAATTTATGTGAGTTAATTATAAGCCTATTCTCCCATCGCTTGCTAATAATTTATCTGCTAATAAATAAGGTTGTACGATTTGAAAAGTTACTTAGCTTCTAGTCCAAGATCGTTTAAAAGTTGCTCGGTATGGATTAGAGTTCATAGCCAAGGCATAACTTATTGAAGCGGGATGCGAAGATTGGCGAGTCCGAAAAGGCCATAACAAGGCATGAGGGCTATATTTTGTTGCTAAAAATCCAAAGTGATGTGAAGAATCATTTATCGAAAATCAATATGAAGGATCGAGACACACGACGAAAAGCAAATACTCCCTAAAAGTCATGGAGAAGTGTATCCGAAAAGACCCTAACAAGGTATGAGGATAAATAGATCCAAGTCATAAAAGGAGGCGGATCGATGTATATCAAAGTCCAAAATAAAAATTGGAGAAAAATGAAGAAGTCGTGGTCCAAGTATGAATCTCTCAAAACTTCAAGTGAAGAAATTCCATTATGAAGAGAAGAACATAATTTCATGAACGTCTCTCAAGGTTTGAAGTATGAAGTCGCTGCCAAATATCGGTCCGAGAAAGGTCTCAAATCGCGAAGCGAGTTATGCCAATATATGAACTTTATGAGGTCCCGAGAAGCAGTTTTAAAAGATTTTGTCCTTTAGCTAACTATTGATTAAATCGTTCACTTTATTTTCGGTCTAATAAACTATCGAAATAAGTCAACAATGCATCCTCGTGATCATTCAAGACAACAATAAAAAATAAGAGATACAAGGTATGAGGATAAATAGATCTCGTTTTTAAGCTTGGTTTGGAGAAAGTGAAAACTTGAGGATGATGATTATTCATAACATTTCCAAAACCCGAGGTATGCTTTTGATTTCTTTATTTTGTATGTTTTTAATTTTCTATCTCTTTAATAAAGGCCACTATGGGTTGATCATGATGAAATGTGTAAACGTGCTTTGTAACTAATGCATTGCATGAGGACATTGCAATGGTCAAGTGTAGGGGATTTGATAGGTGTGTAAACACCCATCTTTTCTACCACTTAATTACAATAATAACCGGACTAAAACGTGTATTTTATGTCTTTTATGTCGGAATTATGCGTGGTTTGTGTTTTTGTTGTGATTTAGGACGAAAAGGTAAAAAGTGGAGAAAACACGGACATTCACGGGCATTTACGGACTTTTAATGAAGAAAAAGATGAAAGACGAAGTCAAGAAGTCAAGAGTGCAAAAAGAACGGAAGTCCAAGACCAATTCTGAAGATTTATCGAAGAAAAAGTCAAAAGACGGAAGTTTATCAATAGCCGAAAAATTCAAGTCTATTTTATTGAAGAATTTAAAGACGAGTTCAAAGAAATCCCGAAGCCAAAAGTCCTTTAAGTCCAAGTTTAAAGAAGATTAGAAGAAAAGGACTAAGCATGCAATTAATGAAGATTAAAGAAGGAAGGACTTAAGCTTGTAATTAAGAGAAAAGGAAAGAGGGGAGGAAGCTTCCTAATCCTCCCCTATATATAGTTAGGACTAGATAAGTGATGAGACTGTATTTATACATAGTCTCATCGTCCAAATTGGGCTTAAAACGCTTAAAATGTCATCAAAATACCCCAATATATGCCTGTGTTTGTTCATTGTGTATTTTAGGTATGGATATCGTGAATTCACCAAAAGATCACAAGAATGAAGCAAAAACGAACACGGGAAACGAAGCCGCACAAGGAACCGGGCCCAAGTTTGGAATTTGCAAAAATGCCCTTGAAGTTTGAAGAATTGGCAACTTTGGTCCCTCTACTTTGAAGATATGACACTTTACACCCCTCAATATTCCATAAATATGAGTGAGGTCCCTAAGGTTTGAAGACTTTACACATCTAGCCCTTGAAGTTTGGATAAAGTTACAAGATTACATACTTTGTTAACTAAAGGACTGTGGATGAAATTGAACAAGGACTAATGGTGCAAATCAGTTGGATTAACTCTGCAAAGCTGTTGAAAGGGTAATTTAACAGGGAGGACTGATATTGGCAAAACCACAAACATTTTAACCAAACTCCCATTATAACTAACCAGCCGACAGCTTTGTCCACATCACCCCATTTCCACCACTCTCTATCCAACACATCACCCCCCCTCTCCACATCAGATTCCACCCAACCCTTTAACAGATTATTTAATCTGTTAATTTTGGAGGCAAACAAACTTTTCAAACTAATTAACCCACAAAAAAGGATTAAACGCCTTCCTCCTACCTCCTTAACCCACTTAAACCCTAATTCAATTAGCACCTAAAAACAAAGGGGTTTTTATTAATTGCTTCCAGATTAGCAATTTACCCTTTTCTCACCAAAACCCACCAACAAACAAACCCTCACACTCACCTTGTGGCCCCCACGTTTGTCCCCTGTCACATCATTTTTAGCAAGAAAGGAATCAACAGTCATCCAACGGCTCCACGAGTTTTCCTTGGTCCCTAAGGAGTCCAATATACGTCCAAGATCACCTTACAAGCTGGAACATCAACATCACTTCACAAGAGGCCACGTTTGACCAAAAATCAAGTTCAATCTGCAAGGGCAAATTTGTCTATTCATGAGCTAGGGTTTATTACTTTCATGTATTCTAGAATTCTCTATAGAGTATTATATAAAGGATGCTATCCTGTTAGCATTTCCTTTGTTCCAGTTTTATGTAATTTTTTTAAAAATGAATTAATGAAAATGAAAAGTTTTTGATCTTGCATACTACTGAGTTCCAAAGTTTAATACTTGTTTTAGTTAACCTTTATTTCATTTGCAAATTAGTTTAAGTTTCAAAAAGGAAGTTTCAGTTGGTATTTTCAGAAATCCGTTTTTGGTTGGAAAAGAGTTTCATAGGCTTGGATTTAGAACCTTGAGGAAGTGAAAGTGGACTCAAGGTTTTAATCCAAGTGGTGTTAATTGTTTGTTTAAGTTTTGAAGGTTGTTTGAAAGGTTTGATGGTTCAAGGTTTTCTCCAAAAACCTTTTTTTTTTTTTCACTGAATCACTCACTGTTTGGTTAAGCTCACACCACAAAGCCTACAAGCTTTTGGGTGAAAGCTTAAACAAACTTGAAGTTTGTTTTCCTGGATTGGTGGTGTTGTGCAGGTACCAAGAACAAACAAGCCTCTCCATTTGATTTTCTTATTTCTCATTATGTTGAAGATATTTTCCCCTTGGGTCCCTCTTGGATTCCAACAGCAGGGGTTCTCTACTTGATTACAAGCTCATATAAGCCAAAAGGACTCCTAATAGAAGGCCTCAGCCAAGGTGAAAACGGCTTGAACCCTATTTTGAGTTTTTTTAGGTTATTTATGAATTTATGATTTTGAGTTTGACATGTTTAATTGCTTACGTTTCTGTATGATTATGATCATTTGATGGTACTATGCATGATTAGACTGATTATAATCAGTATAGGTGAGTTTTGTTAGCATTTAGTTTGAAAATTTTCCATTTCTGTAATTAAGGGGGTGTTTGGGTCTGCTTATTAGGCTGGGATCTTGACAATTTTTTGGCTTAAAAACGGCTTAAACACATTCCAGTAAGGTAGTAGTAGTGAATAGGGTATTTGGTTTGAGTTGAGTAGAAGTTAATAGTAGTTTGCATGGTATAAAATTGGCATAAGGCTTAAAAATCAGAAAGTAGCATCATTGTGCCTTGTTTTAGCTTAATTTGCCCATCAATCTTTGAAATCTGTTAGATAATAGGGCATTCTAGGGTTTTAGATCAAGTGTATGTGATTGGGTTGGGTTGTATGCTAGATTTTGGCTTGTAAAATTCATATTTGTGCCAATTGGGACAGTACTGTTCATCAGAAACTCAACATAGCTTTTACAGTCACTTAATTGGCCCTTGTGTTGTGATTTTTGTGCTGTTACTTGTTTAATTTCTTGTGTTATTGACTCCCCACAACCCAACTGGTTGTGGGGGTGCCTTATTGCCCAAGAAAAATCTCAAGAAAAGCTTTCCTAAGCTGTTCAATTCTTTGTCAGCTTATTTGCACTAGCAGTGGGAACTTACTTCCCCCTGCTAGTTTACTGGTTTCCCCTGCTTAGCTAGAAGACAGAAAGTGACTAAGTGTCACTTTCACAATCTAAAATTTTTGTCTTTTGTGACCTTAAATAGGTATTAGGACTTAATTCTTTTTTCTATATTTTTCTTATTTTATTCTTGATTTTTCAGTTTAGTTAATTTTTGTTTTACTGTTCATTAAGTATTTTTTAGGGTTTATTGCTATTTTTAATTACTTTTTATTAATCTGATTTTGTCTTTTAGTGTAGAAAATCAATATTTTTCAGATTTAAAATTTTTCTTAGATTTAGAATATTAGTTTAATATTTTTAGTTTAAAAAATATTTACTGTTCACCTTTTTAATCATTTTTTATAATTAATTTAGTATAATTAGGGTTTAATTAATAAACTGTTTTGTCTTTTAGTGTAAGATTTTACATTTTTTAAACTTTTTCAAATTTCTACTGTTCATTAGGGTAATTTAGGATTTTTAAAATTGTTAAATTAATTTTGGCATTATTTTATTATTTTTTATGATTATTTTAGTTTAAAAATAGTTTTTAGTCATTTAAAAATAGAAAAATAGTTTTTAAAATTTAAGGAAAATACTTTTTAGTCATTAAATAATATAAGTTAGTTAGTAGTTCAATAAATTAATATTTTGGACATTTTCTTAGTTATATTTAATTTTAGGGCTTTAATTAGCATTTAAAATTGAATATTTAATTAATAAAAGGTTTAAAAATATATTTGTTGGATTTTTATTCTTATTTATATTATTTTAGACTTAGTTTAATATTTTAATTAGTTTTTAGGTTTAATTTTTAATTTTGTTGCGTTTTACGTATTTACGTTCGCGTTTTACGTTAATTCGTCGTAGTGTAATCGTAGTCGTAGCTCGTCTTTAATTTTTCTATCCTAAACCAAAAACGTCACTAATCCAAACATTGTTATTTTATATTTTGGCACATTAATACACACACCTCCTTCGAGAACGAACTTGGAATTTATTCGTCTTCACGGTTTTCCTAAATCGTGTCGATTAATACTTACCGCATTTATACGTTGTTTTCCTAAACGCGTATTTCTACAAACATCATTTTGGCGCCGCTGCCGGGGAGGTGTTTAGTGTGCCATTATTATTAGTATCGTGTTTGTGTGAGTAGTGCGTTTTTGCTTTTCATTTTTGGAAAGCATGAATATCGTACATACTCATTTTTGTTATTTTTCTCTACTGTATTATATTATCCAAATAAATCGTGTTTAATTTTCCTAAATTAAACACAAATCAATCTTTTACTATATTGTAGATATATTGGTTTTCGTTTTTTGTGAATATATTATTACTATATTGTACTACGTAAGAACAATAAATATACAAGTACTCCAAAAGCGTGAAAACGCAACCTTGATTCGGGATTTCATCACTCGATCATTGTATTCGAATCCAAAGCAAAAGTTTAAAGGAAAAAAAGATAAATACTTTCGTGAGGCTTAATTTCAATTAACACAAACTATAAGGTGGGTATAAGGCGGTTGTATTTCACGACCTAAAGGAAAAAGGCTCTTAAGTGCTTCGCGCCGCCTCGTTTCCTACGCTTGCTTGTGCGTCTTTTGAGAAAGAGGGCTAATCGAGGGTTTGCCGCCCAAGTATTATCTACGTATGTTATATTTGCTTGTGTTTTCAAGATTAAACCCTCTTGAACGTTTTGGTGTTCCACCAACGTTCTAAAGTCATCGAGAACGTTCACTCCACGTGATCGTTTTCATTCTTTGAGGCTTCTTTAATCGAGAAAGTCGATTCGAGGAGAGATTTGTAGATTTTTGTCTACGTAATACATTCAAAAATCCAAAAAATTAAAAAAACCAATCAAAAACCAAAAAAATTCAAAAAATCGAAAAACCACAAAAAGAATCTTCTTTGCTACCACCCATTCTACGCTTAGTGCATGCGCACTCGATCGAAGGATTATTCCAATTCTAGTGAAGCTTCGAATCGACGCAATCGTAATCGAAGGAATCGACGACGTAGACGAGAATTAGAAACCGACGTTCCTAATATCGTTGTTGAAGAAACCTTAGACGAGATGGCCGACAATCGTTCTATGATGGAATTGCTCCAAGCGCCCACCGAGGGTTATGGAGACGCGATCGTAATTCCCGCTATCGAGGCGGAGAATTTTGAGATCAAGAGCGGAATGCTTTCGTTGATCCAAGCTACGAAGTTTCGAGGTCGTGAAGCCGATAATCCTCACGACCATATTCGGAATTTTGATCGTCTTTTAGCCACGAGCAAGTTTAAGAACGTCGACACCGATGTCGTCAAGCTTATGCTTTTTCCATACTCGCTCGATGGTGCCGCCAAGGATTGGTACGAGAAAGAGCCACCTAATTCCATAACTACGTGGAAGGATCTCGTTTCCAAGTTCGTTAATTATTTTTTCCCACCGTCTAAGACAACGTTTTTCAAAAATGAAATTACGAAATTTGAGCAAAAACCGAATGAATCTTTTAGAGACGCGTGGGATCGCTTTAAGGAATTGTTAGGCAATGTCCTCACCATGGTTTTTCCGAGTTGCACCAAATCGATACGTTTTATAACGGTCTTAATTTTCACGAACAAGACTCGTTGAATTCCGCCGCCGGTGGCAACTTTTTGTGTAAGACTCCGAGAGAAGCTTTGATAATTATCGAGAACCGATCCAAGGTTTACCAACTCCGCAACGCACCGAGTGTTGCCAATGTCGCCAATGGTAGTATCTCTAATCGTGACATTGAGAGAGTTGATGCAAAAGTCGACAAGTTAACGAATGTGTTCACGTCTTATCTCATTGAGATGCAAAAGAAAGACGCTCCTGCTACGGTGAAAGCGGTTGAGGTTTCGTGTACGTTTTGTGGTGGACCTCATAATTATTACGAGTGTGCGGCTACGGATGGCCAAACGTCGAATGTGAGTGCGTTAAATGGAAACAACAATTTTTCAAATCAAAATAACGCGGGTCCATCACAACAAGGAAATTATAACCAAGGCAACAATTTTCAAAATCGAAACAATTTTCATGGAAATAATCAACAAGGAAATTTTTCGAATCAAAATCAAGGAGGTTATAATCAAGGTCGTAATATAACTTGGCAAAATCGAGACAATAACCAAAACTCGAATTTTTCAAACAACAACAATCAAGGCAACAATTTTTCAAGTGGGAATCAAAACAATTTTCAAAGAAACAATCAAAACCAAGGGAACTTTAATTCTAATCAAAATAGTTTGTCAAACGATTTTCAAAATTACATGAAAACGAATGAGGCTAATATGAGACGATTAGAGGGAGAAATTGGTACTTTGAAAAATGACTTTACAAATACTTTGAAATTGCAAAACACGAAGATTGAGCAAGGGCAAATTGATATAAAAAAGATGTTTTCGGCCATTATGAACAAAGCCTCGGGTTCGTCATCAAATTCGTTACCTAGTGACACCGTTGCTAATCCGAAAGAACAATGCAAAGCCGCCTTGTCTCGTGAGAAAGGTCGTGTGATTACCCCTAACCTTGAAGGATTCCGTGTTGTTTATCCCTCTCAACCCTCGACTTCTAAGACGTCTTCTTGTTCTAAAGTCGATGGGGTGAACGTGGCGACCAAGGAAAAGAGTGCACACCCTCGTGTACCTCAAATTCCATCCACGGTTCAAAAAGAGAGCTTTGTCGACCTTACCAAAGTAACCCTTGAAGAAACTTGTGCATCGATCCTTCTTAAAAAACCCAAAAGGCGTATGCCGAGAAAGGAAAAGGATCCGGGCCAATTTCTACTACCTTGTGATTTTTCCGAGATTGAGGGATGTTTAGCCCTTGCCGATTTAGGTGCTAGCACTAATCTCATGCCTCATTCTCTTTGGAAATTGATGAGATTGCCTTCGCTTACCCCCACAAACATGACTATCGAGCTTGCAAATTGTACGCGACTTATACCAATTGGAATAGCCGAGGATGTCTATGTTAGGATTGGAAAGTTTGTTTTTCCCGCGGATTTCGTTATATCCGATTACGAGTGTGACCCTAAATGTCCCATTATTTTAGGCCGACCATTCTTATCGACGGCTAGGACCGTAATCGACGTTCACGAGGGGAGACTTACTATGAGATATGGGGATGAGAAAATAGACATTTTCGCTAGAAAATCCCAAGGATTTAATGAGAATGAAAAAACCGAGGTTTCAAAACCTAATGATTCAAATTCTAATGATTTCAAAATGTTTACTTTAGCGGAAAGAATGAAGCTTGATGCATGTTTTGAAAGAATTAAGAAAAACGGTTTTAAAGATGATGATTTTAATGATAAAGAATACGTGTACCTAATTCAAAAAGGTATGTGTAAATACATGGATGAAAACTCACTTTGGGATGTTTTTAGCGAAACAAGTGAAACACCAATTCCGAAGGGCGACGTTAGTGCCATCACGACAACGACCAAAATGGGCTCGTCTTCACCACCTTCGAAGGACCACGTCTTTGAGGCTTCAACTTCTAACTCCATCGAAGTGCCTCCTTTGCCTAGCCCAACACCCGTTGAGGCTAAAGGGTTTATCGACATCGATCCTCTCGTCTTAGAAAAGTCACCTAAGCATAGTCATTTGACTTGTAAGTCCATGGTTGTGAGTGCTCACATCGACTCTTTCTTTGACGATGACGATGGCGATTTTGCCGAGATTGATCACGTACTTAGACATCCACATGCAATTTTTGATTCTCCTAAGAAGAAACATGTGAAGTACGATGATTATGAGTTTGATCCCGAGATTGAGGAAATCATTGAACGAGAGCTAGCTCTTATGCCTTCACTTCCACCTACGAGTGAGGTCGATCTTTCCAAAATCGAGGATGAACTTAATGAGTTGGAACGTCTTATTTTCGATGACGAACCAACTCATGTGACCACCAAAAATCCAATTCTCGAGGAGTTACCTAATCAACACTCCTCATTTGAGAATGACGTTTACCAAATTCGTGAGGATCTAACTTATCAACGATCCCCACAAAAGAATGATGGTTTCGTGCTTGATCGTGATCTCTTCGAGAGAGTTTCTAAGATACTCAAGGAGGGGAATGACAAACCTTGGTTTGACAAGCCTATCTTTGATGAGGAAATCGATGAGATCGACGTTCATGAGGATGACGAGTGTATAGACCCCGAGGGGGCGGTGTTCTTTATTGACAAACGTTTTGAGAACTTATATAATCCGCCACCCCCTCCCGCCAAAGACTTAAATGTGAGAATTTTTAGCGCGACTAATTTTGAATTTGACACGCCAAATATTTTCGACATTATCAAATCGGGTTTTCATAAAGAGTTTTTGAACGATGAAAAAGGAAAAGATTTTAAAAATGTTTTAAATGATTTTTCTACATGTTTAACTCCGTCATCACATCGTGTTATGAGTGCTACCACCTCGTCTACTCCTTTTGACGATGGTGTGTGTGGTTTTAGTGTGGGGGAAGCCCCAAATGTTCCCTCGCATTTCTCCACCGAGGACGAGATTTACGATCCCGGAATTCCTTGTAAAGGGAAATCTCGGTCTTCCACCGATGCAATAAATGGAAAATCTTTTCGTTTGCTTGGTGTGAGTCTACCTCGAGTAGCTCATATGTTTGACTTAACCATTGCCCCACCTTTCTACTTCTTATCTATTTTCTTCTACCCCATTGGGGTTTTGGCACGTGTCGAAGTGGCGTTGTTTCGTATTTCATCCGAAAACGAAGACGCTATCTTTGACCCCGGTATACGTTTATCGGGTTTTTAAAGTACTCCATGTACTTTTGGGCCTTGTTTATCATGTAAGCCCCACCAAAAATGACCATACCATGATTATCCCTAAATGATCACATTTATGGGGATTCGAGTCGAGCTTTTGATTCGGTTATCAAAAACAAGGTGCCTCGTGGGGGATTCTCATGCTTATCCTTGTAAATATTATCGTTTTCTTAGTTAATGTAACAAGGGGACTTGTGCTCTTCCTACCTTTGTTTCGTGGTTGTTTGTGATTGTGATTCATTAGGTTCATCGTCATCATTGAAACCTCTCGTGTTCGTTTTACGGATCACTCGAGCTTCGATCGTTGCCTTTGGAGATTCCGATATCCGATGATATCCTTTTATGTTCTAACGTTTATCTTATTAGCATAATTCATAAACGGCTTTTAGGTTATTCGTTTTACCCTTTCCATGCTCGAGATTAAGCATTTGACTTCGTCTCTAGTATGGGGGTGTTTACACCCCTAGACTCGAAACATTGAGGACAATGTTTAGTTTTAGTATGGGGGGGGGGGGGTGAGTAGATACTTCACCTTGCTTACGTCAACACGCAATCTAATATTCATCTTTTTGTTATCGTTTTGTTGCAAATAAGGCTAAAAATGGCCAAATTTTAAAAATTTTCTAGTTTTTCATAAGTGTTTAAGACACGAATGTAGGTTTTCCGATGGTGAGAACGAGAGTAATTTTTGACTCGACCGTGCGTGTTGAGCACTTAGCTTCGATTCCTTAACTTTTTAGGCTAAGTCTCTTAAATGAGGACGAGAAATGATAGAGTTATTTATAAGTCTCGTAACCGTCACAATCTTATGTGTAGTAATTATTAGCTTATTCTCCCAACGCTTTTGCATAATAAATTGTTAATAAATATTGATTTAGCGGTTTAGTCACTATTGTTGGGTTTCTAATTTGTTTTGGTAGCTTCCATGTAATTAAATTGGGAAAACATTAAGGTATCGCCAGCGTCACGGTTTTGAAGTATTGGCACCCGAATAATCGAAAGCTTCACCTAATAATAAGATTTCAAGTGCTCACCTAAATTAAGCAAAAATTTGAAGCTCACAAGGCCGAAAAATCTATGCCCAAATTGAAAGTGAATCAAGCCTTAATCTTCGAAGCTTTAAAGATCCAAAATTCGCTTTAGCGTGAGGATATACGTCTTTGGCTAATAAAACCACCGATGAGGCGGATAATAAAAGGCAAGGCAAGACCGAAGTCATAATAAAAGCTTCATGGCGAAGTTGAATAAAAGATGGAGGTAAACCAAAGATAATAAGGCCCTTCCGTTAGGGGGCGTATAAAAGTCTTGGTAATAAGTCTCATGTTCAAAACCATTATAAAATCGTGTTTATCGATCCTTCTTGTTGACTTAATTTTTTGACATCGTTGTCTATTGGGGTGAATTATTAATTTAATGATTTTGGTTACACCGCTAAGTTTCTATTTTAAGACTTAATCTCTATTCACGCATAAGTCAATAATATATCCTCGTGATCATTAAGACAAAATAAAATATAAGAGATACCAATTAGGAATAAGGGAGTCTAGGTTCGTAATTAACACTCACGAGATGTGATCGTGTTGCTAACTTATAATAACAATGATCTCGTTACACGCTTAGCATGGAATTGGGTGAAAATCAAGGACGACGAAATTATTTCTAACGAAGCATTCACGTGTTCTTGTTCTATGATCTCAAAAGTCACGTTCTCGTGATGAAAACAATACATTATGTCTAAAACGCGTGTAGTAGTTTATTTAAATTTATGTCTTCAAATAAAATCATCATAAAATGAATTTTGGAAGTGCTATGATACTTAATTCTAGCATTGCGTGGGGACACGGCAATGGTTTAGTATGGGGGAGTGATGAGACTGTATTTATACATAGTCTCATCGTCCAAATTGGGCTTAAAACGCTTAAAATGTCATCAAAATACCCCAATATATGCCTGTGTTTGTTCATTATGTATTTTAGGTATGGATATCGTGAATTCACCAAAAGATCACAAGAATGAAGCAAAAACGAACACGGGAAACGAAGCCGCACAAGGAACCGGGCCCAAGTTTGGAATTTGCAAAAATGCCCTTGAAGTTTGAAGAATTGGCAACTTTGGTCCCTCTACTTTGAAGATATGACACTTTACACCCCTCAATATTCCATAAATATGAGTGAGGTCCCTAAGGTTTGAAGACTTTACACATCTAGCCCTTGAAGTTTGGATAAAGTTACAAGATTACATACTTTGTTAACTAAAGGACTGTGGATGAAATTGAACAAGGACTAATGGTGCAAATCAGTTGGATTAACTCTGCAAAGCTGTTGAAAGGGTAATTTAACAGGGAGGACTGATATTGGCAAAACCACAAACATTTTAACCAAACTCCCATTATAACTAACCAGCCGACAGCTTTGTCCACATCACCCCATTTCCACCACTCTCTATCCAACACATCACCCCCCTCTCCACATCAGATTCCACCCAACCCTTTAACAGATTATTTAATCTGTTAATTTTGGAGGCAAACAAACTTTTCAAACTAATTAACCCACAAAAAAGGATTAAACGCCTTCCTCCTACCTCCTTAACCCACTTAAACCCTAATTCAATTAGCACCTAAAAACAAAGGGGTTTTTATTAATTGCTTCCAGATTAGCAATTTACCCTTTTCTCACCAAAACCCACCAACAAACAAACCCTCACACTCACCTTGTGGCCCCCACGTTTGTCCCCTGTCACACGATTTTTAGCAAGAAAGGAATCAACGGTCATCCAACGGCTCCACGAGTTTTCCTTGGTCCCTAAGGAGTCCAATATACGTCCAAGATCACCTTACAAGCTGGAACATCAACATCACTTCACAAGAGGCCACGTTTGACCAAAAATCAAGTTCAATCTGCAAGGGCAAATTTGTCTATTCATGAGCTAGGGTTTATTACTTTCATGTATTCTAGAATTCTCTATAGAGTATTATATAAAGGATGCTAGCCTGTTAGCATTTCCTTTGTTCCAGTTTTATGTAATTTTTTTAAAAATGAATTAATGAAAATGAAAAGTTTTTGATCTTGCATACTACTGAGTTCCAAAGTTTAATACTTGTTTTAGTTAACCTTTATTTCATTTGCAAATTAGTTTAAGTTTCAAAAAGGAAGTTTCAGTTGGTATTTTCAGAAATCCGTTTTTGGTTGGAAAAGAGTTTCATAGGCTTAGATTTAGAACCTTGAGGAAGTGAAAGTGGACTCAAGGTTTTAATCCAAGTGGTGTTAATTGTTTGTTTAAGTTTTGAAGGTTGTTTGAAAGGTTTGATGGTTCAAGGTTTTCTCCAAAAACCTTTCTCTTTTTTTTTCACTGAATCACTCACTGTTTGGTTAAGCTCACACCACAAAGCCTACAAGCTTTTGGGTGAAAGCTTAAACAAACTTGAAGTTTGTTTTCCTGGATTGGTGGTGTTGTGCAGGTACCAAGAACAAACAAGCCTCTCCATTTGATTTTCTTATTTCTCATTATGTTGAAGATATTTTCCCCTTGGGTCCCTCTTGGATTCCAACAGCAGGGGTTCTCTACTTGATTACAAGCTCATATAAGCCAAAAGGACTCCTAATAGAAGGCCTCAGCCAAGGTGAAAACGGCTTGAACCCTATTTTGAGTTTTTTTTAGGTTATTTATAAATTTGTATGATTTTGAGTTTGACATGTTTAATTGCTTATGTTTCTGTATGATTATGATCATTTGATGGTACTATGCATGATTAGACTGATTATAATCAGTATAGGTGAGTTTTGTTAGCATTTAGTTTGAAAATTTTCCATTTCTGTAATTAAGAGGGTGTTTGGGTCTGCTTATTAGGCTGGGATCTTGACAATTTTTTGGCTTAAAAACGGCTTAAACACATTCCAGTAAGGTAGTAGTAGTGAATAGGATATTTGGTTTGAGTTGAGTAGAAGTTAATAGTAGTTTGCATGGTATAAAATTGGCATAAGGCTTAAAAATCAGAAAGTAGCATCATTGTGCCTTGTTTTAGCTTAATTTGCCCATCAATCTTTGAAATCTGTTAGATAATAGGGCATTCTAGGGTTTTAGATCAAGTGTATGTGATTGGGTTGGGTTGTATGCTAGATTTTGGCTTGTAAAATTCATATTTGTGCCAATTGGGACAGTACTGTTCATCAGAAACTCAACATAGCTTTTACAGTCACTTAATTGGCCCTTGTGTTGTGATTTTTGTGCTGTTACTTGTTTAATTTCTTGTGTTATTGACTCCACACAACCCAACTGGTTGTGGGGGTGCCTTATTCCCCAAGAAAAAGCTCAAGAAAAGCTTTCCTAAGCTGTTCAATTCTTTGTCAGCTTATTTGCACTAGCAGTGGGAACTTACTTCCCCCTGCTAGTTTACTGGTTTCCCCTGCTTAGCTAGAAGACAGAAAGTGACTAAGTGTCACTTTCACAATCTAAAATTTTTGTCTTTTGTGACCTTAAATAGGTATTAGGACTTAATTCTTTTTTCTATATTTTTCTTATTTTATTCTTGATTTTTCAGTTTAATTAATTTTTGTTTTACTGTTCATTAAGTATTTTTTAGGGTTTATTGCTATTTTTAATTACTTTTTATTAATCTGATTTTGTCTTTTAGTGTAGAAAATCAATATTTTTCAGATTTAAAATTTTTCTTAGATTTAGAATATTAGTTTAAGATTTTTAGTTTAAAAAATATTTACTGTTCACCTTTTTAATCATTTTTTATAATTAATTTAGTATAATTAGGGTTTAATTAATAAACTGTTTTGTCTTTTAGTGTAAGATTTTACATTTTTTAACCTTTTTCAATTTTCTACTGTTCATTAGGGTAATTTAGGATTTTTAAAATTGTTAAATTAATTTTGGCATAATTTTATTATTTTTTATGATTATTTTAGTTTAAAAATAGTTTTTAGTCATTTAAAAATAGAAAAATAGTTTTTAAAATTTAAGGAAAATACTTTTTAGTCATTAAATAATATAAGTTAGTTATTAGTTCAATAAATTAATATTTTGGACATTTTCTTAATTATATTTAATTTTAGGGCTTTAATTAGCATTTAAAATTGAATATTTAATTAATAAAAGGTTTAAAAATATATTTGTTGGATTTTTATTCTTATTTATATTATTTTAGACTTAGTTTAATATTTTAATTAGTTTTTAGGTTTAATTTTTAATTTTGTTGCGTTTTACGTATTTACGTTCGCGTTTTACGTTAATTCGTCGTAGTGTAATCGTAGTCGTAGCTCGTCTTTAATTTTTCTCTCCTAAACCAAAAACGTCACTAATCCAAACATTGTTCTTTTATATTTTGGCACATTAATACACACACCTCCTTCGAGAACGAACTTGGAATTTATTCGTCTTCACGGTTTTCCTAAATCGTGTCGATTAATACTTACCGCATTTATACGTTGTTTTCCTAAACGCGTATTTCTACAAACATCAATAATCATTTTTCTTGTTGGCTAAGTGTGACAAATAGTCTTCCACCATTTACTTACCTTACACCTTTAATTTCCTTGTCATTTAAATACTTGTCAATTTAATTACCTTGTCTTGCACATTAAATTCCTTTAATTTCAAGTAAGTTTCCATTTAATTTTTGTCAATCTTTATTTTATCTTGCTAATCTCTTATCTACCTTTCTTGATCTTTGATTTTTATGTTTATGTTTGTGTTCATCTCCATGTTCTTATTTTGATCCAAGTGATTTTTGATTATTGTGGTTAAATTTGTTAGTTTAATTGATATAGATTGTTTGTTTATGATTGTTTGTCGTTTCGTTATTAATTTGGTTAAATCGTTTATGTTGATTTTGATTAATCTGTGTTAGATTTGTTATTATTGTGATCCCTTGTTCTTCGGGAGTGTTTGTTTCTGTGTCTGAGATTCCCAGGAAAACTTCCGAGCCAAGACAAGAAAGGCTGCTCATTCGGAACTTTCAAAGTTCCGAACCAGTGGGTTTCATCCGGAACATTCAAAGTTCCGGATCAAGAGTGTTCATTCGGAACTCAAAAGTTCCGAGTAAATACTTCCGAACGAAAGTTCCGTATCAAGGAGGCTTCATCCGGAACATTCAAAGTTCCAGACGAAAACTTCCGGACGAAGACTTCCGGGCGAAAAGTTCCGGATCAAGGGAAGTTCCGGATCAGCAACTCATTCGGAACATTAGAATTTCCGAACGAATCTTCCGAGTCAAGTTCCGGACGAAATCTTCCGACTCAAGAGTGTTCATTCGGAAGTCTGAAAGTTCCTGATCAAGATGGCTTCATCCGGAATTCTTCCGAATCAAGGAGTTCCGACTCAAGAGTGTTCATTCGGAAGAGTTCCGAATCAACATGTTCCGACTCAAAAACTTCCGAACCAAGGTTTCTTTCAGTTTTATTTAGTATCTGTTTTTAAATTTCTGTCTTTTATTTTCAAGCTTTATTTTTCCCGCCTTTTTATTTAAATTGCACTTAAAGTTTATTTGCCCTAGCTTTATTTTAGCCTTGCTTTAGTTTAAGTTTTAGTTGCGTTTTAAGTTTGCCTTAGTTAGATTTAAGTTTGCGTCATTTATTCTTAGTGCCTTTAATTTCAGTCACGTTTTAAATTCTCGCCCATTATTTTAATTAGTCACGTAGATTTAAATTACCTGCCTTTTACTTTAATTGTTTTGCACATTTAATTACTACAACGACACAACTATTTGTTTCACCAAAATCAACTGAGTCACATAGAGAACCTAGATCACTTCGTTAAGATACCGAGAACAACAATTGAACCTAGCAAAATTATATACATTATAAACATTACATTTTCTTTGAAGATTGTGAAAGATTAAATTTTATGAGATCTGCAAGAAGTGAAAAATAGGGACATAATGTTAGGGACACCTACATATGTGCCTGTAGCATCTATTCTTCTGAGTCGAATTTACTCATCTGTGGAAATTGTCTTATTTGACAATTGACAATTCTTCCTTGTCCAATTCTCCCGTAGTGAGATTCTTAGGAAAAGTATCTGATTACCGAGTGTTGATACCCGACTGGATGTATTGACATTCTTATCATTTCTTATGATTTGATTTCATTAGAATGACCTAGGTAACGATCCGAGGAGCTTTCGAATGCGTACTCAAATTATGAAAACATGGGATATATTCATATTCGTTAAATGTTTTCGTCTGTATCCGATTTGAAATTCTCTCGCATAGATTATGCGTTGACCTTACTCTTCTAATAGTAGTTGTGTCTCCATATATCCCTGAATTTGTGAAGGATTATGAGTTATTGTTAGTCTTTTGGGAAGTTCACATCTTATCGACGGCAATGAAACTGGAAAGTTGATAGTGCCAGTAGAATGAATTGATTGATTATGACATGACGACATTGTCTTAATTGATGGGAACTCGAATTGAATTCCCCTGAATGATAAGATGTTGATTATCAAAAGTGATTTAAATAATTCTTGATGGATGACTTGAAATTATACCGTGAATGATTGTGAATTAGTCATAGATACTATAATCTAGAAAGAACCTAATAAGAATTTATTAAAAGATGTTTCTGTTATCTGAAATTTTAGAAGGTATTTGTTGGTAAATTACCTAGACTTTTGCCATTAAGGCAAGTTGAAATTGGTATTGATTATATTTCCGGTGCTGCACCTGTGGCTTGTGCACTGTACGTCAGCACCATCTAAATTAAAGGAATTACCGTACAACTGAGAGAGTTGCCGGAGAAATATTTTATTCTACCGAGCTCGTCATCATGAAGAGCTATGGTGTTATCATTCCTTATATTTATGGATTACTGTGAACTGAGTAAATTGACAATCGAAAACGATATCCATAACTCGAAATGGAAGATT
Source organism: Glebionis coronaria (assembly GCA_025667525.1). Classification (NCBI taxonomy): domain Eukaryota; kingdom Viridiplantae; phylum Streptophyta; class Magnoliopsida; order Asterales; family Asteraceae; genus Glebionis; species Glebionis coronaria. The sequence goes on from CM046874.1 coordinate 458,127,540, forward strand.
TGTTCGATCATTTACAAGTTTCTAGCGTATGTTTTAAAGATTTGATCCATGGCATGGTTATTATTAACATCGCATCTGCGAAAAAGATTATCTATTCCAATCAAAACATCAAGAACTTGTAATGAACATTATGAGTTTCACGTGATGTCGTATGGATTGACTAATACACATGTAGCATCCAAAAATTTGGTGAATCACGTGTGTAGGCTGTAAACTGATAAATTCATGCTTGTGATCATTAAGGACCATTTATTTGTTTATAAGAAAAAGAAGGAGTTAATAATTATTTATAGATTGCCCTGAATTGGCCGAACAATTAAAACCTGTACCTTGAATAATTAACATATGATTTAAGACTTAATCCTTTACATTATTTAACCATGTGATTAATAGATAATGGAATCTATATTGACTCTTCTAAAATTAGAGCCCTTTTTAAGACTTTGGGTTTTACGAAAAAGATAATGGAAATATGTTTTAACAAACGTGTTAACAAAGATTTTTAAGGGATTATTCCCTTATACACAAATCATTTAACTAAACTCCTGCTTAGGGGTAAATGTTTGTGTATACCTCAAGTCAACCTAAGAGGGATTGAGGAAACCATTTAAACCATGATTTGAAATTTGAAACGACACTTTTTTCTTTTTAACTAATAAAATTTTGACCAAATTGTAAACAAAGAACTTTTCAAACATTTACGAATCTTCTTTGTTATTTTCAATAAATCAACAAAAAAATTGTGTTAACTAAATTCAAATTTATTTTAAACATTTTTCTATAATTAGACGAACTGAGAAAATTAAAAATTTCAGGTTTACATTTCATAAAAATTTAATAATTATTATTAATTTATTTGTAATAATTATCGACGCTTTAAAAACATCGGATTGAGCAAAACTAAGAAAAATGATAGTTGAGACGAAACTAAAACTTAGAAAATACGAAGAAAGAATATCTGAGTGAATTATGGACATGATATTTATTTCATCAAGGAAAGTGAATCTAGATACTGACACATTATATAAAAAGGATAAAGAACCAATTAGGATGTGTTTCTTAATAATGACGGTGCAAAACAAATTGCTAAACAATTTAAAAATAGCTGATGTTTGTAAAAAGGATAATATAGATAATAAAAGGAGTTCACGTCTAATTTGAACCATTAGAATTGAGAAGCCAATAGCGTTAAATGTTTTAAAGACCACTTGTGATTGTCTAAATATGGAGGATTGTGAGATATAGTTATGTTGGAACCTGTAAGTATAAGTATTCTATTCTTGTCATTTCTGATTTAATGTATCATTATCAGAAGAAGTTGTACTGATGGCAAATTATGAAGGCAGACATCGCCTCATACATTAGTAAACGTCTAACTATTGCAAAGGTCATCATCATAATTTGATTCGATTTGGGTCATCGTCGACAGACTGACCACATCTGCTAATATCATTCTCGTTAATGATAAATTCTTGATGAAGAAATTGACTCTTTTGTATTTAAAGGAGTTGTGTAAACATGGTGTGCCTGTATCGATCATCTCTATCAAGATCCTCGCTTCGCATCGAATTTCTAGAGATTAGCTCAGAAGTCATTGGGAACGAACCTTGATGAGAGTACTATTTACCACCCCAAATCGAAGGGACGAGGTAAAGTAGCGATACAAAATACTATAAGTCTTGTTTTATGTTTGAATGATTGACCTTTGGTAATGAACCGTAAAATCGTTCTCCTTTGGAGAAATTCTCATTGATAATTATCGTATTAGGATCGAGATCGAATCTTGTGAGGATCTAAATATTTGAGCATTTGTAAGCCGGAGTTGGGATGAAGACACCCGACATACACCCATTGTGAGTTGGACATGTCTTTTAGGTTTAAGGTTTCCTATAATGGCGAACCTAACCTTACAAAATACCCGACCCGCGAGACCTGAAATGATTGTTGAAATTAGGATCTGATTATTGACTACCGGTAGTGGGCAGGAGGTTATGTGAATATGAAATGTAGAGCTTGAAGTGCCTGATGGGTAGCGAAGTTATGCCAAAAATTTTAACCATGGAAAATGAATTGATGATCTGGAAGATCATGGGATATAAGTCCCCGTTGTATGGGACTATTGAGATGATGCAAAAAGATTGGTTTAAAAGGCATATAAGCTGCATCTACCCTAGGACTTCAAGGACTGCGTGAATTATGTTTCGTAAATCAAACTTGATAAATATCTATCAAGTGAAAATCTGATTGTTCCTTAGTAATGTTTAGATCGGCGAAAAGTTGCGTTCATCAAAAACCCGTGAACATCATGGATAGAGAAAGTAAGTCAACATTAAGCCTGATCTTATTCCCGTAGTTATGTTTAATGAAACTCGCGTATTGTAATGGATTACACTTGTGAGTGATAGGTGTGAAAACACCCATCTTTTCTACCACTTAATTACATTAAAACGGGACCTAAACGTATATTTCATGTCGTAAATGGCGGAATTATGCGTGGTTTGTGTTTTTATTGTGTTTCAGGGTCGAGATAGTGAAAAGTGGAGAAAACACGGCTTTCACGGGCTTTTATTGAAGTAAAAGACAAAAGACGAAGTCGAAAGATCAAGAGTGGAAAAAGAACGGAAGTCCAAGACCAATTCTGAAGATTTGTCGAAGAAAAAGTCAAAAGACGGAAGTTTACTAAAAGCCGAAGAACTCAAGTCTAAATTATGAAGAAATTACAAGACGAGTTCAAAGAAATCCCGAGACGAAGTCTGAAAAGTCGAAGAATTTAAGAAGACTGAAAGACGGAAAGACTGAGGACCAAGAAAGAATGAAAGAAAGAGGAAGCCACCAACCACTCCCCTCCCCTATAAATACCACCCTCACATCATGTGAGAGGGTTGGTTAGTTTTAGTTAGTTTTAGGATTAGATTAGGAGTAGGTAGTTTCTCTCTCTAAACTTATGCTTTCTCTCTCTAGATTAATTTGTGTTTAAGCTTTTGTTATTGAATCCTTACTTTTTAATTAAGCTTTTCATTCATCATCTTCTTCCTTTCTAGTTTGATTTGTTCTTATTCATCATTGTTCATGTTCTTGAGTTTTTATGATTTTGATCAAGTGGGTTTTGATTGATTTGGTTATGTTTGTTAGTTTTGATGATTTGTTTTGATTGATTATTGTTAGTTGATGCTTATTGGTTGTTTTGGTTTAATCTTTCGTTTGATTTTAATTGATTTAAGGATAAATCGTGTTTACTGTACATCTCCTGTTCTTCAGTTTATTGTTTCTGTATTTTATTCATTCCCAGGTAACCTTCATCCGGAACTTGAAAAGTTCCGAATGAAGCAACCTTCATCCGGAAGTCTAGAAGTTCCGAATGAAGCAACCTTCATCCGGAAGTCTAGAAGTTCCGAATGAAGCAACCTTCATCCGGAAGTCTAGAAGTTCCGAATGAAGCAAGCTTCATTCGGAATTTTTAAACTTCCGAATCAAGGTCTGTCAGTTTTTTTTGTTTGTCTTTCTTTTTAAGTTTTTGTCTTTTAATTTCAAGTTTTATTTTCCCCACCTTTTTCTTTAGTTGAATTTTTTTATTTGTTTTCCTTTTAGTTTAATTTTTGGTTTGCATCATTTACTTTTTGTTAAGTTTTAATTTTACATCCTTTCATTTCTCGTCATTTATTTTCAAAGTTTTAAATTTCGCACCGTTTACATTTTAACTTGTTTTAGTGTTAATTTCTCGTTATTTATTATTAAGTCGTGCTCATTTATTTTTCCAAAACCAAAAATATTTGTTTCACCAAGAACAACTAATCTCACACAATTAACCGGAAATCAATTCGATTAGATTCAGAGAAACGAACTTTCAACGAGTAAAAACCTTGTTATTAAAATGGCGCCGCTGCCGGCTCTTTTCGTGAAGATCGAAGGTTTTTTGTGAGTGGCGCGTTGGATTTTGGGATCCGTTCACTTGTGAACGTTATTTTTCTTGTCAAAAGTTTTCAAAAATCCAAAAACATTTGAAAAATCATAAAAAGCATTTCTTTTTCAAAGTTTTGCACCAAAAATATTCTTCTTGCTTATCTATCTTTCTTCATGGATTTTTATGTCCATTGCTTCCGGTGTGGGAAACAATTATCTGGGAACAACTCTTGTCAATGGTGTACATGTGAGCGGTGCGGAAACGATATCGACTACACACAATTCGGATTTTGTCCCTTGTGCAACTCGACTAATTCCCTCTTTTTGAACCCACCCCCTGTTCCCCCGTGCATCTATTGTGGAAGCGATTCTCATTGGCATGTTTCGTGCCCGGTTCGATACCCGTATGGTCACGGACAAGAACCGGGGTACAATTATGACAATGATAATAGCTATCCACAAGACGCACTTGATTTTTCTCCATACCCGGTTTGCAACAACTGTGGGGGTCCTCACGATACCTATTATTGTCAACCGATAAACAACTATGAGCCACAACCGTGCTATAATTCCGGTTTTCAAAATCTTGAGCCCCCACCGCACTCACTCGATCATCAGCCTCGTCACGGGATGAGTAACCAAGAACCAATTGTCGATCTTGCTACAGCTTGTCAAGCGCAATCAAAAGAGCTTTTACACACGCTGCGAACTTGTATGGAGTCATTTTTACAGCAACAAGATCAGACGAGTACCCATATCCCTGAGCATATTATTGGCCCTATAAATAATGAGGAGAGTGATGACGATATTGAGGTTATTTTCGACGAGGAGGAATTTCTAAAGCAAAATACTTCACTCCTTAGTGATGATGGTTTTCACATTCCTGAGATCGATGAGTTTCTTGATATTGATACACCCATGGAATACATATCCGGGTATGCTGATGTGGAAGGAGATATACTTTTTCTAGAGGATTTATTACACGATGACACTACACCTTCTATCCCAGAGCTGGAAAGATGTGAATCTACTGAAAAAGGGACGCAGGTGGAAGGTAATTGTTCTCATACTTCTCATATTCTATTGCCACCTCATCCTCCCACGTGCACACCCAAGCGGGTGATGTATCACTCTTACTCTACTCGTTTTATTCCGGGAAATGAGGATGAGTGCTTTGACCCGGGAGGTGACATTGATTATGCTATGATTGATACCATCACGGCTTTGCCGTTTGCTCAGCATCCATTTTCTTTGGGGGAGGACAATGTGCTTACTATACCCAACCCACCTCCCGTGGATCTTCAACTCACATACTATACGTATGTTGAAAGGACCTTTCTCCCTTTCAAGACTTATCCCCCCGCCTCTCCTTTGATGATGTCAACCGGGAACGAGGACAAGGTCTTTGATCCCGGTATCACATTCGAGGCTTCCCCATGGACCATTTAATTCGGGGACGAGTCAGGCTCGTGACTCGGTCAACAAAAACAAGCGCTTTTTGGGAGGCAACCCAATTATCTATCTTATTTCACCATAAGTGTAGGGGGGAGCCCCGTTGGTGTTTCTTGTTCTCTTTCTTATCATATGCAGGGATTAGAGCTACAAAGACACACTCTTGATGACTTTTGACGAACCGTGATTCCGTGTTCCCTTCTTCCCGGTTTTATCCTAAACTCTTTTCGATTCACTATTTTATATTTCTCAATATTAAAATAGGAATCTCTTTAGTTGTCTCTCCCTTAACGAGATTTAAACAAAGTGCACAATGTCCTAAGTGTAGGGGAGTTTACTCCCACATGCTTAAACATTGAGGACAATGTTTATATTAAGTGTAGGGGGGACTTCTATCGAAGTTAAGTGGCCTTTTCCTTGTATTTGTCCTCATTTTAACCGGAAAATCAATTTTTCGACATTTTTCAAGATTTTTAATCTATTTTGGCCTAGTTGTAGTTCCCTTTATTTTTGCAATTTTTCTCTTATTTTAATAAAATAGTTTTAGCAAGTTTAGATATCTTAGATATATTAGGCCCGTTGTGAATATTTTGACTCAACCCGAGTTTACTTATCCAAGTTCACTCTAGCTAGTATCCTTAACCATGTAGACCTTAATTGGTTTATTAGGCTAAGCATCCACGAGTCTCATTCCTTGAGATTTTAAATTGTGGAGAACGAGAAATGATAGAGTTGGTTACAAGTTTGGTATTCTCTCATTAACTTATGTGAGTTAATTATGATCTTTTTCTCCCATCACTTGCTAATAAAATATCTGCAATAAGTAAGGTCGTACGATTTGAAAAGTTACTTAGCTTCTAGCCCAAGATCGTTTAAAAGTTGCTCGGTAATGATAAGAGTTCATAGCCAAGACATAACTTATGAAGCAGGGTGATAGGTGTGTAAACACCCATCTTTTCTACCACTTAATTACAATAATAACCGGACCAAAACGTGTATTTTATGTCTTTTATGTCGGAATTATGCGTGGTTTGTGTTTTTGTTGTGATTTAGGACGAAATTGTGAAAAGTGGAGAAAACACGAGAATTCACGGGCATTCACGGCTTTTATTGAAGAAAAAAATGAAAGACGGAGTCGAGAAGTCAAGAGTGGAAAAAGAACGGAAGTCCAAGACCAATTCTGAAGATTTATCGAAGAAAAAGTCAAAAGACGGAAGTTTATCAAAAGCCGAAGAACTCGAGTCTAATTTATTGAAGAAATTAAAGACGAGTTTAAAAGAAATCCCGAGCCACAAGTCATTAGAGTCCAAGTAAAAAAGATTAGAAGGAAAAAGGACTAATGGTGCAATTAATGAAGACTATATGCTTAAGGACCTAATGACGCAATTAAGAGAAAAGGAAGAAGGGGAGGAAGCCTCCTAATCCTCCCCTATATATAGTTAGGATTTGTTAATCATATGTTTTTGTTGGCTAACTTGACAAATTAGCTCTTCCACCTTTATTTTATGCACATTTAAATACTTGTCCATTTAATTACCTTGTCTTGCACCTTAATTACCATTTAATTCAAGTAAGTTTTTTTTTTTAATTCTTGTCAAGCTTTATCTTTATCTTGTTAATCTCATTCTTCCTTTCTTAATCTTTGTGTTGATTTGTTTATGTTCATGTTCTTAATTTTGGTTGATTAATTTAAGTGGGTTTTGATTATTTTGATCTTTATTGTTTAATTTGTTGTTTTTGAATGATTGTTTATGTTTATTAGATGTTTTGTTATTAGTTTGGTTCAATCTTATTGTTGATTTGGTTTAGTTTTTATTGGATCCGATCTTTATTCTTATCCCTTGTTCTTCGGACAACTTACTGTTCTTGCCAGATTCGTCCCCTGCAAACATTCCGAATAGGGCTGTTTCATTGTGCTCTACACGGAATATTTCATATTCCGAATAGAGACTTTTATTCCGCGTAACAGTTTTTGTAAGATTGCTTATTCGGAATATTTAATTATTCCGCATAGGGATTTTAAGAAATTGCTATTCGGAATATCCTGTATTCCGAATAGGGGAGGTTTTCAGCATAGACAGATTTTTCGAATAGGCCAAACTTTCCGCATAGGAAGTTATTCCGAACAGGGACTTTTTTCCGAATTGACTTTTTATTCCGAATAGGGTGTACATTCCGAATAGGAGGACTTTCCGCATAGTGACAGTATTCCGAATAGACCAATTATTCCGAGTAGACACTTTATTCCGAATAGGGGGACTCTTTCCGAATAGGCTTTATTTTCCGCATAAGGAACTATTCCGAATAGGCACCTTTTTCCGCATAGTGACAGTATTCCGAATAGGGGTTTTATTCCGGATAGGGACTTAGTATTTTTAGTTTTCTGCCTTTTCATTTTAAGCTTAATTTTTCCCGCCTTTTTACTTAGTTGCACTTTAAGTTTATTTGCCTTAGTTCAAGTTTTAGTTTTTAGTTGCGTTTTAAGTTTTCCTTAGTTAGATTTAAGTTTGCGTTATTTACTTTATTGCCCTTTAAGTTTAGTCTTGCTTTTTAATACTTGTACTTTATTTTAATCAGACTTAGATTCATTTTAATTGCACCTTTACTTTAATTGTTTTACACCTTTTATTTTCAAAACTACAACGACACATCTTTGTTCCACCAAAGTTCAACTGAGTCACACATTAAACATCAAGTTTTTCAATTCGAAGAGACATACGACAAAGAATCTTTTTAACCTGAGTAAAATCGAGTTATCAAATGGCGCCGCTGCCGGCTCTTTTCGTAAAGATCAACAGTTTTTTGTGAGAGACACGTTGCTTTTTGGGATCCGTTCACTTGTGAGCGTTACTTTTCTTGCATAAAAAAAAATTCAAAAAATCATAAAAAATTAAAAATTGATAAAAAACCATAAAAATTAAAAATTTCAAAAATCCAAAAAGATTTTATCTTTCTTGTGTATATATATTGTCTTTGTGTTTAGTTTTGTTTTCTTTTGCATTTTCAGGTGTATGCGTACTATATCTTCTAATTATCAAGCGCCCGAGCCTCAAGAAGATTTAGATATGGCAGGTGTCAACAACAACAACATGCCACCGCACCTCAATAATAATAATAATAACAACAATGCTCTTCCACAGCCCGATCTTCGGACCATGGAGGAACTTTGTCAACCAACAATGTTTGGACGAGGAGGACCGATTGCGCCGATGCAAATCAACGCTCCTGAGTTTTCGTTGAAGCACCACATGATTCAGCAAGTACAAACAAACCCATTTAGAGGATTGCCTGATGATGATGCCAACAAACACCTCGACAAGTTCATTACAATCACCCAGAGCATGAAGTTGCCTGGGGCCACAATGGATGTTCTTCGCCTGCAACTCTTCCCTCATACTTTATCGCATCATGCCGAGAAATGGTTTGATCGTCTCCCGAAGAACTCTATTCACACTTGGGATGACATGACTCAACGCTTTTTGTCGCGCTACTTTCCACCATCCATGGTCACAAGCCTTCGCAATCAGATCAGCGGTTTCATGCAAGATCCCGATGAATCTCTTTTTGATGCATGTGAGAGATATAATGTCTTGATCGACCGTTGTCCAAACCACAACATGCTTCCGGTCACCTTGATCAATACTTTCTACAACGGATTGACTTTTCGAGATCGTGATACGATCAATGCAGCCGCCGGTAGCACATTCATGAAAAGGAGACCCGAGGAGTGTAGAGAGTTAATTGAAAACATGACTACTCATCATAAGAACTGGGATTCCTCTGCTTCTTCTAGAAACAACACGAGAGTCAATGTTTCCTCTACCTCAGCAAACCCTGAGATGACCGAACTCACCCGCATGATGGCAAAAGTATTACGCTTCTCGCTTCAAACCAACAACAACAACAAGTTAAAGCGGTTGCTAATCCTTGTGAAACATGTGGCGGTCCTCACTCATACACCGATTGTCCTTCGACACAAGGAAATCCGGAAAATGTGTATGCAGCTTACGGTAATTATTCACCGGAAAATTACCAAGCTAGACAACAAGGGGATAGAAATCTGCTGAGCTACCGTTCCAACAACTACCTTTCACCCGGTTTTTCTCCTCAAAACCAAAATCCCGCCAACAACTACAATAGAAGCCACAAATCCCACCTCGTGCTTCTAACCCTTATCAACCACCCACCCAACAACACCCACCCATTAATCCCGATGTTGACACAATCATGAGAACTCAAGGTGAGCAAATCAAGAATCTACAGAGCCAAATAATTAATTTGAAAGGAGATATCTTGAAGCAAGGTAATGACATCAGAACTGAGGTTCGTGATAATCTTCAATCCTCTTTCATCACTCAAACAACTGAATTGAAGAATCTGTTGGCTAGTTTCTTGCCTGAAGCTCAACCTTCTTCTTCTTCGGGTTCTCTACCTTCAAACACCGTCACCAATCCGCGAGCTAATGTGAGTGCTATAACTACGCGTAGTGATAGTACACCATTACCGTCTCCGCCTCGCCATGACGATGTATCTCGGAAGGACCCTTCAACATCAAAACCTTCACCGACTACACTTTCACCAAACCCCTATCAACCCAGAATCCCATACCCTTCTCGCATAGGCAAGACCAATGATCTAACCAAGAATGATTGTCAAGTATCGAAATATGTGGATATGCTATCTAAAATGACCATCAACATTAGCCTTGTTGAAGCACTTTGCCACATGCCGAAATTTGTCAAAGCATTCAAGGAATTGCTTAGCAAGAAGGAGAAGCTGATTGAACTCGCCAACACACGCTTAAATGAAAACTGCTCTGCAGTCCTTCTTCGAGAACTTCCGGAAAAGCTTGGAGATCCCGGTCGTTTTGTGTTGCCTTGCGTGTTCAACAAAACTGAAGAATTTACTGCCCTTGCTGATCTCGGGGCTAGTATTAATTTGATGCCACTCAGTGTTTGGAAAACACTATCATTGCCCGACCTCATTCCAACAAAGATGACTCTCGAACTTGCAAACCGCACTCTCGCTTACCCCGTTGGTATAGCCGAAGATGTGTTTCTCAAAGTTGGCACATTTACCTTCCCGGTCGATTTTGTCGTAGTTGATTATGAAATGGACCCTCGTATTACTTTAATACTTGGTCGGCCATTCTTGAGAACCGGACGTGCTTTAATAGATGTGGCCGAAGGTGAGTTAATCTTACGAGTCGGGGATGATTCTAAAGTTTTTAAAATGGGGAAGCTTACAGGAAAATCCTTTGGAGGCCGAGAATCAGTGAATATGATAAATGTGCTCGATGACTTTACCGTCTACGATAATCCTTTATTCGAGTCTTCCACTGATAATCCACTCTTTGAAGATGATGTGGATGATTCTCTCCCTACTTTGGACGCTTCTCCCATTTATGATTCACCACCGGTCTTTGATGCTTATGATGATGATGATTCTAGCTCAGATTCGGATGATTTTGATTGTACTTCTGAGTATCCCGAGCTGCCCACATTCGATGATTTTGATGAGGCTGATACTCTCTCGAGCGATTCTTCCCATGATGAAGATCCTCCGCCATCACTCGATCCTACTTTGGACGATTACTCATTCGAGGAAGATTTCTCTGAATTTCTCAATACATACTTCCCTCATGAGAGTGATGCACCTCCTTTGGACTTTGAAGATTATCGTCTTGATCCTACTTTGGATTTGAAGAGCATTTTGTCCAAGGAGAAGAAACCGGTTGACACCAAAATCCGTTGCACTTATGATTTGACACCTCTTTGTCCCACTTCTGAGGACGAGGTTGTGCTTCTTTGCGAATCTTCTTCACACTCGGCTGAGCCGGAGTGCTATTTTCCCCTGAAGGAAAAGGTGTTCGACCCCGGTATTGAAGTCTTTAAGCCATCTCAGTATCCACCTGATGAAATAAAAGGAAAAATCTTTGGAACCATTGAAGACATGCTTGCACCGCTTCATACTTGCTTCTACCGTGCTCCATCACTGCTTAAGGGAACCTTGCCACTTCTCTTTTGGCTTGCCTTGTTCGCCTTAAGCTCTTGCTTAGTGATGGATGAAAACTATGTCTTCGATCCTGGTGGATTTCTTTCATGCTACTTCCGTTGATGATCAAGGTCGAGTCAGGCTCACGACTCGGTTAACAAAACCCAAGCGCTTCTTTGGAGGCAACCCAGGCATCTATCTTTCCGCTTTCTTTACCATAAGTGTAGGGGGGACCCTTTGGATTGCTATTTCCTCTCCTCACTTCTTAATCAGGGATTCGAGCTTCAATGATCCACTCTTGATGATTCTTGACGACTCGTGATTCCGTGTTCTACTTCTTCCCGGTTCTATCCTAAACTCTTTTAGATTCACTATTTTATATTTTCTAAAATATTAAAATAGGAATCTCTTTAGTTGTCTTTTCCTTAGCAAGATTTAAACAACGTGCACAATGTCCTAAGTGTAGGGGAGTTTACTCCCACATGCTTAAACATTGAGGACAATGTTTATCTTAAGTGTAGGGGGGACTTCTATCGAAGTTAAGTGTCTTTTCCTTGTATTTGTCCTCATTTTAACCGGAAAATCAATTTTTCGTCATTTTTCAAAATTTTTGATCTATTTTGGCCTATTAGTTTTTTCCCTTTGCATAGTTATTTTCTTCCTTTGCTAGAATAAATGTTTAATAAGTGGTTTTAATTTTCAAACGTTGTGAATCTTTTGACTCAATCCGAGTTTACTCTAGCTAGTATCCTTAACGTGTTTAAGTCAAGTTTTGCTAGGCTTTTATATAGGGAGCTATAAAACGCGAAAGTCTTAACCCTCACGGGTTAAGAAAAAGAACTTTTCGCAAGTTCCTATAATTGATCCTAGAGAGTCGTTTATCAAGGGAACTTTAAGATGCGATTTCTAAACTTGAAAGAGTCCAAGAATTTGCAAGATCCTATAGGCGACTCGAAAACCCAAAACTTTGATTTAATAGGCTAAGTATCCACGAATCTCATTACTTGAGATTTTAAACTGTGGAGAACGAGAGATGATAGAGCCAATTATAAGTTCGGTATTCTTTCGTGAATTTATGTGAGTTAATTATAAGCCTATTCTCCCATCGCTTGCTAATAAATTTATCTAATAAATAAGGTTGTACGATTTGAAAAGTTACTTAGCTTCTAGCCCCAGATCGTTTAAAAGTTGCTCGGTAATGACGAGAGTTCATAGCCAAGGCATAACTTATGAAGCGGGGCGCGAAGATTGGCGAGTCCGAAAAGGCCCTAACAAGGCATGAGGGCTATGTTTTGTTGCTAAAGATCCAAAAGTGATGTGAAGAATCATTTATCAAAAATCAATATGAAGGATCGAGACACACGACGAAAAGCAAAAACTCCCAGAAAGTCATGGAGAAGTGTATCCGAAAAGACCCTAACAAGGTATGAGAATAAATAGATCCAAGTCAATAAAGGAGGCGGATCGTTGTATATCAAAATCCAAAATAAAGATTGGAGAAAAATGAAGAAGTCGTGGTCCATATATGAAGAATCTCTCAAAAATTCCAAGTGAAGAAATTCCAATTATGAAGAGAAGACCATTATTTCATGAACGTCTCTCAAGATTTGATGTATGAAGTCGCTGCCAAATATCGGCCCGAGAAAGGTCTCAAATCGCGAACCAAGTTATGCCAAGATATGAACTTTTTGATATCCCGAGAAGCAGTTTTAAAAGATTTGGTCCTTTAGCTAACTATTGATTAAATCGTGCACTTTATTTTCAGACTAAATAATTATCAAAATAAGTCAAACAATGCATCTTCGTGATCATTCAAGACAAATAATAAAATATAAGAGATACCCATAGGAATAAGGGAGTCTAAGTGAATAATTAGCCCACATGAGTTCGTGTTAGTTTACTAACTTATAATAACAATGATCTCGTTTTTAAGCTTGGTTTGGAGAAAGTGAAAAGTTGAGGATGATGATTATTCATGACATTTTCAAAACCCAAGGTATGCTTTTATTTTCTTTGCTTTGCATTTTTTATAATTTTCTATCTCTTTAATAAAGGCCAACGTGGATTGATTATGATGAAAAGTGTAAACATGCTTTGTAACTAATGCATTGCATGAGGACATTGCAATGGTCAAGTGTAGGGGATTTGATAGGTGTGTAAACACCCATCTTTTCTACCACTTAATTACAATAATAACCGGACCAAAACGTGTATTTTATGTCTTTTATGTCGGAATTATGCGTGGTTTGTGTTTTTGTTGTGATTTAGGACGAAATTGTGAAAAGTGGAGAAAACACGAGAATTCACGGGCATTCACGGCTTTTATTGAAGAAAAAAATGAAAGACGGAGTCGAGAAGTCAAGAGTGGAAAAAGAACGGAAGTCCAAGACCAATTCTGAAGATTTATCGAAGAAAAAGTCAAAAGACGGAAGTTTATCAAAAGCCGAAGAACTCGAGTCTAATTTATTGAAGAAATTAAAGACGAGTTTAAAAGAAATCCCGAGCCACAAGTCATTAGAGTCCAAGTAAAAAAGATTAGAAGGAAAAAGGACTAATGGTGCAATTAATGAAGACTATATGCTTAAGGACCTAATGACGCAATTAAGAGAAAAGGAAGAAGGGGAGGAAGCTTCCTAATCCTCCCCTATATATAGTTAGGATTTGTTAATCATTTGTTTTTGTTGGCTAACTTGACAAATTAGCTCTTCCACCTTTATTTTATGCACATTTAAATACTTGTCCATTTAATTACCTTGTCTTGCACCTTAATTACCCTTTAATTCAAGTAAGTTTTTCTTTTTAATTCTTGTCAAGCTTTATCTTTATCTTGTTAATCTCATTCTTCCTTTCTTAATCTTTGTGTTGATTTGTTTATGTTCATGTTCTTATTTTTAGTTGATTAATTTAAGTGGGTTTTGATTATTTTGATCTTTATTGTTTAATTTGTTGTTTTGGAATGATTGTTTATGTTTATTAGATGTTTTGTTATTAGTTTGGTTCAATCTTATTGTTGATTTGGTTTAGTTTTTATTGGATCCGATCTTTATTCTTATCCCTTGTTCTTCGGACAACTTACTGTTCTTGCCAGATTCGTCCCCTGCAAACATTCCGAATAGGGCTGTTTCATTGTGCTCTACACGGAATATTTCATATTCCGAATAGAGACTTTTATTCCGCGTAACAGTTTTTGTAAGATTGCTTATTCGGAATATTTAATTATTCCGCATAGGGATTTTAAGAAATTGCTATTCGGAATATCCTGTATTCCGAATAGGGGAGGTTTTCAGCATAGACAGATTTTCCGAATAGGCCAAACTTTCCGCATAGGAAGTTATTCCGAACAGGGACTTTTTTCCGAATTGACTTTTTATTCCGAATAGGGTGTACATTCCGAATAGGAGGACTTTCCGCATAGTGACAGTATTCCGAATAGACCAATTATTCCGAGTAGACACTTTATTCCGAATAGGGGGACTCTTTCCGAATAGGCTTTATTTTCCGCATAAGGAACTATTCCGAATAGGCACCTTTTTCCGCATAGTGACAGTATTCCGAATAGGGGTTTTATTCCGGATAGGGACTTAGTATTTTTAGTTTTCTGCCTTTTCATTTTAAGCTTAATTTTTCCCGCCTTTTTACTTAGTTGCACTTTAAGTTTATTTGCCTTAGTTCAAGTTTTAGTTTTTAGTTGCGTTTTAAGTTTGCCTTAGTTAGATTTAAGTTTGCGTTATTTACTTTTTTGTCCTTTAAGTTTAGTCTTGCTTTTTAATACTTGTACTTTATTTTAATCAGACTTAGATTCATTTTAATTGCACCTTTACTTTAATTGTTTTGCACCTTTTATTTTCAAAACTACAACGACACATCTTTGTTCCACCAAAGTTCAACTGAGTCACACATTAAACATCAAGTTTTTCAATTCGAAGAGACATACGACAAAGAATCTTTTTAACCTGAGTAAAATCGAGTTATCACGGGGCGCGAAGATTGGCGAGTCCGAAAAGGCCCTAACAAGGCATGAGGATTCAATTTTATTGCTGAAGATCCAAGGTGATGTGAAAAGCATTATTCCCAAAATCGATATGAAGGATCAAGACTCACGACGAAAAGCAATCAACTCCCATAAAGATGATGGAGAAGTCTATCCGAAAAGACCCTAACAAGGTATGAGGATAAATAGATCCAAGTCCGAAAAGGAGGCGGATCGTTGTATCTCAAAATCCCAATTAGAGATTGAAGAAATAATCATGAAGTCGTGGTCAACAAAATTGGAGTACCCCTCAAAAGTCTCCAAGTGAAGAAACTCTATTACGATGAGAAGACCATTATCTCAAGAACGTCTCTCAAGATATGAAGTATGAAGTACATGCCAAATATTGGCACGAGAAAGGTCTCAAATCGTGAACCAAGTTATGCCAAGATATGAACTTTTTGATATCCCGAGAAGCAGTTTTAAGAGATTTTGTCCTTTAGCTAACTATTGATCAAATCGTCCTACTTTGCTTTCAGCTTAAATAAATTATCGAAATAAGTCAACAATGCGTCCTCGTGATCATTCAAGACATCAATAAAATATAAGAGATACCCATAGGAATAAGGGAGTTTAAGTGATTAATTGAACCGCATGAGTAAATGTTTGTTATGCTAACTTGTACTAACAATGATCTTGTTTTTAAGCTTGGCATGGGGAACGTAAAACTTGAGGGTGATAAACATTCATGACACACAAGCCCTAATGTAAGTCTTAGATTTCTTTACATGTTTCTTCCTTGTTGCATCTTGTTATTTTCTATCTTTTTGATTTTCCTTAGTTGTTTAATAAAGGCCAAGGTAGGTTGATTATGATGGAAAGTGTAAACCTTGCTTTATCACTAAGCATTGCTTGAGGGCATTGCAATGGTTAAGTGTAGGGGATTTGATAGGTGTGAAAACTCCCATCTTTTCTACCACTTAATTACATTAAAACAGGACCTAAACGTATATTTCATGTCGTAAATGGCGGAATTATGCGTGGTTTGTGTTTTTATTGTGTTTCAGGGTCGAGAAGGTGAAAAGTGGAGAAAACACGGCTTTCACGGGCTTTTATTGAAGTAAAAGACAAAAGACGAAGTCGAAAGATCAAGAGTGGAAAAAGAACGGAAGTCCAAGACCAATTCTGAAGATTTGTCGAAGAAAAAGTCAAAAGACGGAAGTTTACTAAAAGCCGAAGAACTCAAGTCTAAATTATGAAGAAATTACAAGACGAGTTCAAAGAAATCCCGAGACGAAGTCTGAAAAGTCGAAGAATTTAAGAAGACTGAAAGACGGAAAGACTGAGGACCAAGAAAGAATGAAAGAAAGAGGAAGCCACAAACCACTCCCCTCCCCTATAAATACCACCCTCACATCATGTGAGAGGGTTGGTTAGTTTTAGTTAGTTTTAGGATTAGATTAGGAGTAGATAGTTTCTCTCTCTAAACTTATGCTTTCTCTCTCTAGATTAATTTGTGTTTAAGCTTTTGTTATTGAATCCTTACTTTTTAATTAAGCTTTTCATTCATCATCTTCTTCCTTTCTAGTTTGATTTGTTCTTATTCATCATTGTTCATGTTCTTGAGTTTTTATGATTTTGATCAAGTGGGTTTTGATTGATTTGGTTATGTTTGTTAGTTTTGATGATTTGTTTTGATTGATTATTGTTAGTTGATGCTTATTGGTTGTTTTGGTTTAATCTTTCGTTTGATTTTAATTGATTTAAGGATAAATCGTGTTTACTGTACATCCCCTGTTCTTCAGTTTATTGTTTCTGTATTTTATTCATTCCCAGGTAACCTTCATCCGGAACTTGAAAAGTTCCGAATGAAGCAACCTTCATCCGGAAGTCTAGAAGTTCCGAATGAAGCAACCTTCATCCGGAAGTCTAGAAGTTCCGAATGAAGCAACCTTCATCCGGAAGTCTAGAAGTTCCGAATGAAGCAACCTTCATCCGGAAGTCTAGAAGTTCCGAATGAAGCAACCTTCATCCGGAAGTCTAGAAGTTACGAATGAAGCAAGCTTCATTCGGAAGTTTTAAACTTCCGAATCAAGGTCTGTCAGTTTTTTTTGTTTGTCTTTCTTTTTAAGTTTTTGTCTTTTAATTTCAAGTTTTATTTTTCCCACCTTTTTTAGTTGAATTTTTTTATTTGCTTTCCTTTTAGTTTTGGTTTGCATCATTTACTTTTTGTTAAGTTTTAATTTTACATCCTTTCATTTCTCGTCATTTATTTTCAAAGTTTTAAATTTCGCACCGTTTACATTTTAACTTGTTTTAGTGTTAATTTCTCGTTATTTATTATTAAGTCGTGCTCATTTATTTTTCCAAAACCAAAAATATTTGTTTCACCAAGAACAACTAATCTCACACAATTAACCGGAAATCAATTCGATTAGATTCAGAGAAACGAACTTTCAACGAGTAAAAACCTTGTTATTAGTGAGAAAAGACCGAATGTGGAGGAAATAACCACATGGCTTTAACTCTATAAGAAGCGAGTAGTAAGATGATCTTTGAGGATAAAGATCCTGTTTAGGGGTAAATACTGTGACAATCCGTCAATTTATGATTGATATTTTATTCTCAATATTTATTTGAAAACATTATTTTAATGTTACATTATGAACTCACTTATTTTTGGGAAGAAATTTGGATTTACGTCTTGAAGTAGCATCGACTACGTCTAAACCGGAGGATTCTACGTTACGTGCTTACGTTTACATACACCGTTTTGGTGACAGTCCGACATTTGAGAAAATAAATTTGTCCGTGAATATTATTTTGAGATTTTAAAATTGTGTTGGTTCATAAACTCACAAATTTACGAGAAGAGATTAGGACTTACGATTTTAATTTAACGTCCTTTACGACTAAACCGGAAACCTTAGGATTACGTATTTACGTTTTCGAACTCCGTTTTTGATGAGACAATTTTTATTAGATTCGTTTTGTGCCGTTGATTCATAATTTATAAAAACGTTTTTCGTAAAACGACCCGAGGGCACGTAAATCGAGGAAACTAGAATCGAGGAATACCCGTAAATTAGTGGGATGAGACAAGTATACACTTGCCCCACCCCACTCAAAGGGATGGCTAAAAAATGGACACCCCACCTCATGAGGTGTCAAACTTGTAGTAAACAAGTTACACTTGTTAAGCTAACTTAACCAAGTTAGCTACACACCAACAAAACCACTAGCACTAAACCATTTCCTTTCATTTTTCACATGCAAACCACCATTTTTCTCTCCCTTGCTCTCTATATTTCGTCCCATATCCACCATAAACCACCCCTTTGACCAAAAATCTAGCCATAACCCAAGGCTATAATCAACATATGTTGAAGCCTAGTTGAAGTTATGAAGATTGGAGGTGATCTTAACATCCAAAAAGGAGTTTCCATGGAGTTATGGGCTGATTTTAAAGAATATAATCATCCATTTGAAGGACCCAAGAAGTTCATTTGCCAAGTTGAAGATTTGATAACAAGAACCAAGTCTTGTTCATCAAAAAACTCATCTTTTCATCACTATGGTGGTATAAGGATCATTCTTCCTATCCTTCTTGTTATTTTGATTATGTAATCTTGTATTTTCTTTTACTTATGTATATGTATATTATGATGAATGATGATTAAAAATATTATGTGGGGATTTGGTGTTGATAGATTTGATTAAAAAGATAAGAATCTACATGAAAAAGTGTTAAAATCATGATGTAAAGACTAGGTTGTATAAAACAGTGAAGAAACTTATGATAAACTGTTAAAATGGCATAGATTATTAAAGAAACAGTAAGGTATATGATTTTTACACATGTGGTGAGTTGGCCATGCAATGGAATCATTAGGATGAGTGAGATATGATCAAAACAATATTAGAGTACAAATCTGCATAAACTGTTTTGGACGATTTTTATAAAATACTTAGAGGCTGATTCAACAGTAGCCATAGAAGAGTTAAATGGAGCACATATCATGTAGTTTATGCCATAACAATTTGGGCTTCTATCACCATATAGAATTCTAGATATGGCTGTTTTGGTGAACATGAAAGTAAAAATCAGATTTTGGGAAATTAAAATATAATAGTATTATATAAGCACTCAAATAAAAATAGTATAAAATGTGAAATAAAACCCACTAACCTATATAATACATTTATATAAATATGTGTAAGGTTAACTAAATGGACATTTTATAAAAATGGTAGTTTGATAAGTTTTATAAGTTATAAAACTATAAACATGATTTTTACGACTTTTTCGGCTATTGCGTAAAATTAACGTTTTTGTTAAATAAAACTTAGACGGTTGGACCCGTCTAATGTAAACTTTTATAAACTCATATACTGATATATAAACATATATAACAAGTAAAAACCAATAAAACCCGAACTATATAACATACGAACATTAACGGGCTAAGTTAACATTATTGGACTAATAATACAATAAAATGGGCTAAAACACTTATAAACTTATTTATTAGGCTGAACCCATTTGGGCCCAACATGTAAAGTATAAATACTGATAATACAAGCATGAAATGGATTAATACAAGTTAATGAACTTAGAATAGGCTTATTGGACCTAAAACACGTAAATAGGTAAAACGAGAAAACTAGTATAAAAGTTATCGACACATAATACAAAATGAGTAAATGAGAATATGTAAACCCACTTGATCATCATATATATAAAATCATCATATGTATACATAATTGTTATTTTTATAAAGTCATTGGACATGAGTCTAAGACGAGTTTTATTTATCTAGGTTTCCGTGATTGAAGCACGTACCGTACGTCCGAATTGCCGATAACCCGCCTTCCCACATCAACGTGAGTTCACAGCCTCGCACTATTTTAAATGTTTTTATGAAATGTTTTATAAACCCGTGAGGGAGATAACATGTTAGTTTTTATAAAATAGGACACCATTTGTCCCGATTGTTTATTTATTGATTTGGACCCGAATGATTGTATGACCCGATTGTATGACCCGATAAATGATTAAAGGACCCGATAGATGAAATTAAATGGATTATTAAAGTTAGGTTATGTCACTAAAAGTCCCATTATCATGAATTGTGAACTACCGGGATTTGGTAGACGCTTATGCATATAATAGTACTATTTGGGGATGATCACCCCAGTTCGCGCCTTGACGGTTGATCCCCGTCGTGCCACATTAATTGGTAAGCGAATTTATGTATGAGAAGATTTCCATAGCGTGACCTTTGTGACGACACGCTACTTTAGATGGGCAAATTGAGTATCGGGTTAGCTACCCGTTGTTTGGTTTAGTAAGGTAACAATGTCATGCGGCTTATAATAATCCAAATTAACGAAATACTACTATACGCTCCGAATTACGACGTATTGCCTGACTAGCAATACGGGGTCATACTATTGATATTATGTTCGTGTTTTGGTTTTATATAACCATATTCATATAACGGTTTTTATTTAATCTATACAACGTTGCAAAACGTATTATATGGTGTTTTTAACGACAATGATTCGTATAATGGTTTGTAAGGCAAATGCCTATATTATGATTTGATAAAGATTTGTATAAAATGATTTCGGCTATTTTATGGCCTATTACAATGATTTGTACAAAAATGATTTTCGTTAATAATTTTATACCGATGTTATATTGATGGATTTTATTAAACTCTATGAATTCACTCGGCGTTATCGCTGACCTTTTATTTTAACATGTTTTATCTCAGGTACTTGAAGGTAATTCTCGGGAAGACAACAAGAATTCATGGCCCGCACTTAATTAACAAATTTCCATTCAAATCTTTTGTAAAACTGTATGAAATGATTATGACTTGGGACCTATGTAACTTTGATATTTATGAATGGAAATGCTTTATTAATAAACGACGCGATTTTTATGCGTTGTCTATGATGTGAGTAATGTGCTATCCCGTAACACCAACTAGTCTTCCGCTGTATTGAGTTGTATAAATTTGGGGGTGTTACACACCGGTGGTCACTTTAGTCCTAATTTCACCGCTAAGAAAGTTTTCGACTCTAGATTCTATTGGCCCACCATTTATCATGACGCTCATGAGATGGTTAAGCATTGTGATGCTTTCTAAAGACAAGGCAAGATCACACATAAAGATGAGATGCCTCAAAATTTCATCCAAGAATGTGAAATCTTTGACGTGCATCGACTTTATGGGGCCATTTCCATCATCCAAAGGGAACAAGTACATCCTCGTAGCCGTTGACTACGTATCAAAATGGGTTGAAGCAAAGGCTTTACCTACTAACAATGCGAGGGTGGTTGTGAACTTCTTGAAACAATTGTTTGCTCGATTCGGTGTGCCTCGTGCTATTATTAGTGATCGCGGGACTCATTTTTGCAATGATCAATTCGCATGAGTCATGGCAAAGTAAGGTGTCAATCACCGACTTTCCACCGCGTATCATCCACAAACTAATGGTCAAGCTGAGGTTTCCAACCGTGGACTTAAGCGAATCTTAGAGCGTACCGTGGGAGAGCATCGTGCCTCATGGGCCGGAAAACTAGATGATACTTTGTAGGCTTTCCGTACCACTTATAAGTCACCTATAGGTTGTACTCCTTTTCTCCTTATGTACAGAAAGGCGTGCCACCTCCCTATTGAGTTGGAGCATAAGGCTTATTGGGCCTTGAAATGGGCTAATTTTGACATAAACAAAGTCGGTGATCTTAGGAAAATCCAACTCAATAAACTTAATGAACTTAGCAATGAGGCTTATGAGAATTCATTGATCTACAAGGAGAAGACTAAGCTCATTCATGATTCCAAGATTAAGAACCGAGAGTTCCACGTTGGTGATCATGTTTTACTCTTTAAATCTCGGTTGAAAATCTTTTCGGGTAAACTTAAGAGCCGTTGGTCTGGTCCATTCACCGTGGCCCAAATCTTCCCTTATGGCACCATTGAGCTATCTCAACCAAATGGGACCAACTTTAAGTTGAATGGCCAACGGGTTAAGTTGTACTTTGGAGAAGACATCTCTCATGAGATGATTCCATCCCTCTCCACCTTTCCCTTGAATTAATTCGTGAAATCGAGTCGAGCTAGAGACTCATGATAAATAAATCAAGCATCGTATAACTAGGTTTGATTTTTACCTTTTCCACCCTTTCCACCCTTTTTCACCTTCACCCATTTCCATCAATAAGTGTAGGGGGAGCCAAGTAGGTTGTGTTTTGTAATGTTGTGCAGGGATGTGTACTTCAATGGTCTACTTTTGGTGCTTTTGACGTGACCCGTGATCCCATGTTCCCGTGTACCCGGATTCTTCGATTCATTTTTGATATTGTGATTCAATTTTGTATATAAGTAAAACGTGAAAAATTGATCACTTTAGTTGTCTCTTCCTTAGCAAGATTTAAACAAGTTTACTTCTACATGCTTAAACATTGAGGAAAATGTTTATATTAAGTGTAGGGGAGACTTCTATCGAAGTAATAAGTGGGCTTTTCCATGAATATGTCCTCATTTTAACCGGAAAATTTAATTTTTCGACGTTTTTCAAATTTTTTGATCTATTTTGGCCTAGTAGTATTTTTCATTTATTTTCTTTTATCTACTTTCCTTTTGTCATCACCATCATATGTATATATTCCATAATAAAGTAAAAAAAAAATAAAGAAAAAAAATGATTAAATAAAATGGTTTTAACAAGTTTAGACGTCTTTGATATATTAGGCCCATCGTGAATATTTTGACTCAAGCAGAGTTTACTTTTCCAAGTTTACTCTAGCTAGTATCCTTAACCATATGGACCTTAATTGGTTTATTAGGCTAAGCATCCACGAGTCTCATCCCTTGAGATTTTAAATTGTGGAGAACGATAAATGATAGAGTCAATTATAAGTTTTGTATTCTTTCATGAACTTATGTGAGTTAATTATGAGCTTTCTCTCCCATCGTTTGTCAAATAAATAATTGCAATAAATAAGGTCGTACGATTTGAAAAGTTACTTAGCTTCTAGCCCAAAATCGTTTAAAAGTTGCTCGGGATTAATAAGAGTTCATAGCCAATGCATAACTTATTGAAGCGGGACGCCACGATTGGCGTATCCAAAAAGGCCCTAACAAGGCATCAGGATATCCGAGTCCAAAAAGGCCCTCACAAGGCATGAGGATTAATACTCGGCTTTTACCCCTCGTATCAAAATTCGTAGTCCCAAGTCTTTTCGAATTGATTACCGGTTTAGAGTGCGACTCAATCGTCTTTTGATGAATAAGAGAATGGTTTGGTTTTGTTTATCTAATTTTAAATAAAAGCAAGTATGAAAATGTCGTTGAGTAAATTAAAGCGTTTAAGAATTAAACTAAAAACTATTTAGAAAAAGACTTTGAGTAAAACTTTAAAACTTAAAAACATGTTCTATCGTAATATGGCAATTCATTTCTGTCGAAATGCACCAAATCATAGCCATCGGAATAATCAATGTGGAAGTCCATCGGAATGCTAAACTTAATACCCATCGGAATGCAACTACAACAAGTCTATCGCAATGTTGATCGTCGGAATTTCCTCTATCGCAATGATTCAGATCGGAATAACTAAAACATCTCTATCGCAATGTGTATCTATCGGTATAATGGCTATCGCGATGTTGCTGTCAAAAAATGGGCAGCACTTCGTCTTAACAAAGAACTTAGTCCCGTCGGAATGTGCGATCGCAATGAGCGATCGCAATCCAGATCGAAATAAAGGGGAATTACCAAACGATCGCAAAGTAGAACCCTAATAGATTATTGCGATCAAAACACTGAGGCCCGTCGGAATGTGTAGAAACCCGTCGGAATGCGATGGAAGCTAAACTTAATCCGAAATTGGTGGTAAGTTTAAAACTCAATAAGCTGATACAATAAGCTATTCTACCCGAACCTTAAACAAATCAAAAAGCTTAAATTTGATAACTTCTAAAACATAAAAGATTACAAACTTTATGAAATGAACTTTTAAAATGACCAAAACCTTTGTGAAATCCAAAAATCAATAAGCTAAAACTTGTAATAAGCCAATAAGCATTACGAGCTTACAACTTATACGTGAAGGAGCTTAAGTATGAACAAAGGGAATCAACCGTCTAACCATACAACCTCAACTTTAATCACGGATCATAAAGGATTCGGATCAAAGAAAAGATTTTGAATCAAGAATCAAGTAAACCAAGAAATGTAGAAGAAGATTAAAAACTTAAAACTTAACTTGAAATTGATTAATGGAATCCAAATACAAAGATTAAAGAAAGCTTAAATTTAAAAGATGAAAACAAAGAAAAACTTAGTGAGAGAAGGTTATGAACTTTCTCTCTCTAAAACTAGAAAGAAAAATTAAAAGTAAAACTAGCTAACCCCCTCCTAATGTGATTAGGAGGGTATTTATAGGGAAGTGGGAAGTGCATGTGTGGTGCCTCCTTCTTTCTTTTCTTCTCGACTCAATTTAATTCATTTGTCTTTCTCGATGTCGTCTCAGGATTAATTAAACTCGTCTTAACATTTATTCATTTATTTAGACTCGAGTTCTTCGACTTCATTAAACTTCCGTCTTTAGACTTGTTCTTCGATAAATCTTCAGAATAGGTCTTGGACATCCGTTCTTTAAGCACTCTTGATCTTTTGACTTCGTCTTTTCCCGTTTTCTTCGATAAAAGCCCGTGAAAGCCCGTTTTTTCTTCCTTTTTCATCTTTTGGTCCTAAAACACAATAAAAACACAAACCACGCATAATTCCGACTTTTACGACATAAAATACACGTTTTGGTCTTGTTATTATTGGAAATAAGTGGTAAAAGGATAAGTGTTTTCACACTTATTAAATCCCCTACACTTGACCATTGCAATGCCCTCATGCAATGCATTAATTTTAAAGCACAGTTTACATTCTCCATCATAAATAACCCACCTTGGCCTTTATTAAATGCTAATCATAAAAGGATAGAAACAAGTAAAGAAATCAAAGACTTACATTGGGTTTTGGCTGCCATGAACGTTTATCGTCCTCAAGTTTCACGTTCCCCATACCAAGCTTAAAAACGAGATCATTGTTATTATAAGTTAGCAAACGAGATCATTTAATACTCGGCTTTTACCCCTTGTATCAAAATTCGTAGTCCCAAGTCTTTTCGAATTGATTACCGGTTTAGAGTGCGACTCAATCATCTTTTGGTGAATAAGAGAATGGTTTGGTTTTGTTTATCTAATTTTAACTAAAAGCAAGTATGAAAATGTCGTTGAGTAAATTAAAGCGTTTAAGAATTAAACTAAAAACTATTTCGAAAAAGACTTTGAGTAAAACTTTAAAACTTAAAAACATGTTCTATCGTAATATGGCAATTCATTTCTGTCGGAATGCACCAAATCATAGCCATCGGAATAATCAATGTGGAAGTCCATCGGAATGCTAAACTTAATACCCATCGGAATGCAACTACAACAAGTCTATCGCAATGTTGATCGTCAAAATGTCCTCTATCGCAATGATTCAGATCGGAATAACTAAAACATCTCTATCGCAATGTGTATCTATCGGAATAATGGCTATGTTGCTGTCGAAAAATGGGCAGCACTTCGTCTTAACAAAGACCTTAGTCCCGTCAGAATGTGCGATCGCAATGAGCGATCGCAATCCATATCGGAATAAAGGGGAATTACCAAACGATCGCAAAGTAGAACCCTAATGGATTATTGCGATCAAAACACTGAGGCCCGTCGGAATGTGTAGAAACCCGTCGGAATGCGATGGAAGCTAAACTTAATCCGAAATTGGTGGTAAGTTTAAAACTCAATAAGCTGATACAATAAGCTATTCAACCCGAACCTTAAACAATTCAAAAAGCTTAAATTTGATAACTTCTAAAACATAAAAGATTACAAACTTTATGAAATGAACTTTTAAAATGACTAAAACCTTTGTGAAATCCGAAAATCAATAAGCTAAAACTTGTAATAAGCCAATAAGCATTACGAGCTTACAACTTATACGTGAAGGAGCTTAAGTATGAACAAAGGGAATCAACCGTCTAACCATACAACCTCAACTTTAATCACGGATCATAAAGGATTCAGATCAAAGAAAAGATTTTGAATCAAGAATCAAGTAAACCAAGAAATGTAGAAGAAGATTAAAAACTTAAAACTTAACTTGAAATTGATTAATGGAATCCAAATACAAAGATTAAAGAAAGCTTAAATTTAAAAGATGAAAACAAAGAAAAACTTAGTGAGAGAAAGTTATGAACTTTCTCTCTCTAAAACTAGAAAGAAAAATTAAAAGTAAAACTAGCTAACCCCCTCCTAATGTGATTAGGAGGGTATTTATAGGGAAGTGGGACGTGCATGTGTGGTGCTTCCTTCTTTCTTTTCTTCTCGACTCGATTTAATTTATTTGTCTTTCTCGATGTCGTCTCGGGATTAATTAAACTCGTCTTAACATTTCTTCATTTATTTAGACTCGAGTTCTTCGACTTCATTAAACTTCCGTCTTTAGACTTGTTCTTCGATAAATCTTCAGAATAGGTCTTGGACATCCGTTCTTTAAGCACTCTTGATCTTTTGACTTCGTCTTTTCCCGTTTTCTTCGATAAAAGCCCGTGAAAGCCCGTGTTTTCTTCCTTTTTCATCTTTTGGTCCTAAAACACAGTAAAAACACAAACCACGCATAATTCCGACTTTTACAACATAAAATACACGTTTTGGTCTTGTTATTATTGGAAATAAGTGGTAAAAGGATAAGTGTTTTCACACTTATTAAATCCCCTACACTTGACCATTGCAATGCCCTCATGCAATGCATTAATTTTAAAGCACGGTTTACATTCTCCATCATAAATAACCCACCTTGGCCTTTATTAAATGCTAATCATAAAAGGATAGAAACAAGTAAAGAAATCAAAGACTTACATTAGGTTTTGGCTGCCATGAACGTTTATCATCCTCAAGTTTCACGTTTCCCATACCAAGCTTAAAAACGCGATCATTGTTATTATAAGTTAGCAAACTAACACGAATTCATGTGGGCCAATTACTCACTTAGACTCCCTTATTCCTAGGTGTATCTCTTATATTTTATTTTTGTCTTGAATGATCACGAGGATGCATTGTTTGACTTATTTCGATAGTTATTTAGGCCGAAAATAAAGTGAACGATTTAATCAATAGTTAGCTAAAGGACAAAATCTTTTAAAACTGCTTCTCGGGACCTCATAAAGTTGATATCTTGGCATAACTCGCTTCACGATTTGAGACCTTTCTTGGACCGATATTTGGCAGCGACTTCATACTTCGAATCTTGAGAGACGTTCTTGAAATTATGGTCTTCTCTTCATAATAGGAATTTCTTCACTTGAAGTTTTGAGAGATTATTCATCTTTGGACCACGACTTCTTCATTTTTCTCCAATCTTTATTTTGGACTTTGATATACAACGATCTGCCTCCTTTTAGGACTTGGATCTATTTAGCCTCATACCTTGTTAGGGCCTTTTTGGACAGACTTCTCCATGATCTTTAGGGGAGTATTTGCTTTTCGTCGTGTGTCTCGATCCTTCATATTGATTTTCGATAAATGATTCTTCACATCACTTTTGGATCTTTAGCAACAAAATGTAGCACTCATGCCTTGTTAGGGCCTTTTCGGACTCGCCAATCTTCGCATCCCGCTTCAATAAGTTATGCCTTGGCTATGAACTCTAATCCGTACCGAGCAACTTTTAAACGATCTTGGGCTAGAAGCTTAGTAACCTTTTAAATCGTACAACCTTATTTATTGCAGATAAATTTATTAACAAGCGAAGGGAGAATAGGCTTATAATTAACTCACATAAATTCACGAAAGAATACCAAACTTATAATCGACTCTATCATCTCTCGTTCTCCACAATTTAAAATCTCAAGGAATGAGACTCATGGATGCTTAGCCTATTAAATCAAAGTTTTGGGTTTTCGAGTCGCCTATAGGATCTTGCAAATTCTTAGACTTTTTCAAGTTTAGAAATCGCATTTTAAAGTTCCCTTGATAAATGACTCTCTAGGATCAATTATAGGAACTTGCGAAAATTTCTTGTTCTTAACCCGTGAGAGTTAAGACTTTCGCGTTTTATAGCTCCCTATATAAAAGCCTAGCAAAACTTGACTTAAACACGTTAAGGATACTAGCTAGAGTAAACTTAGATAAGTAAACTCGGGTTGAGTCAAAATTTTCACGACTAAGAAAAATTTAAAACCACTTTATTGGAAATTTATTCTAGCAATAGAAAGAAAATAAACATAACAAAGGAAAATACAACTATACAACTAGGCCAAAATAGATTAAAATTTTTGAAAAATGTCGAAAAATCACGTTTTCCGGTTAAAATGAGGGCAGATTCATGGAAAAGACCACTTACTTCGATAGAAGTCCCCCTACACTTGATATAAACATTGTCCTCAATGTTTAAGCATGTGGGAGTAAACTCCCCTACACTTATGTCATTGTGCACTTTGTTTAAATCTTGCTAAGGAAAGGACAACTAAAGTGAATTCAATGTGAACATATAAAATATGAAATATTGAATCACAAGAGTTTAGGATAGAACCGGGAAGATGGGAGCACGGTGTCACGGTTCGTCACAAGTCATCAAGGTGGAACTTTGAAGCTTTAATCCTTGCACAGCACAAGAAACAAGACAACAAACACATACGGGGCTCCCCCCTACACTTATTATGAAAGCAGTAAATGATAGATCACAGGTTGCCTCCCGAGAAGCGCTTGTTTTTGTTCACCGAGTCACGAGCCTGACTCGACCCAATTTAGTTCATGGGGAACGTGGTGAGGGATGGGATCATCTCATGAGAGATGTCCTCACCAAAGTACAGCTTCAAACGCTGGCCATTCACCTTGAAATTGGGCCCATTTGGCTGAGAGAGCTCAATGGTCCCATATGGAAAGACTTTGGCGACGGTGAATGGACCAGACCAGCGGCTCTTCAACTTGCCAGAGAAGATCTTCAACCGAGAGTTAAAAAGTAAGACTTGATCACCAAGGTGGAACTCTCGGTTCTTAATCCTTGCGTCATGAATGATCTTGGTCTTCTCCTTGTAGATCAGTGAGTTCTCGTAAGCTTCATTCCTCAGTTCGCTGAGCTCGTTGAGTTGAATCTTGCGATGATCACTGGCTTTGTTGATGTCGAAGTTAGCCCACTTCAAGGCCCAGTGCGCCTTATGTTCCAGCTCGATGGGAAGGTGGCATGCTTTCCCGTACACAAGACGATAAGGCGTACAGCCGATCGGGGTCTTATAAGCAGTACAGAAAGCCCACGGAGCATCATCTAACTTATCGGCCCACGCGGCGCGATGCTCTCCCACAGTACGCTCCAAAATTCGCTTCAATCCACGGTTGGAAATCTCGGCCTGCCCATTGGTTTTGGTATGATAAGCGATGGAAAGACGGTGATTGACACCATACTTAGCCATGACTCTTGCAAATTGATCGTTGCAAAAATGAGTCCCGCGGTCACTGATGATAGCACGAGGAACGCCGAATCGAGCGAAAAGCTGCTTCAAAAAGTTCACAACCACCCTCGCATCGTTCGTAGGGAGAGCCTTAGCTTCAACCCATTTGGAAACGTAGTCAACGGCTACAAGGATGTACTTGTTCCCTTAGGATGATGGAAATGGCCCCATAAAGTCGATGCCCCATACGTCAAAGATTTCACATTCTTGTATGAAATTTTGAGGCATCTCATCTTTATGTGTGATCTTGCCTTGGCGTTGGCAAGCATCACAATGCTTAACCATTTCGTGAGCGTCACGATAAATGGTGGGCCAATAGAATCCAGAATCAAACACTTTCTTAGCGGTGTAGTTGGGACCAAAGTGACCACCAGTGGGTCCTTTATGGCAAGCAGCAAGGATTTGCAAAGCTGCCGGTCCATCAACACATCGACGAATGATCAGATCAGCACATTTTTTGAATAGATAAGGGTCATCCCAAAAGTAAGTCTTAACATCATTCAAGAACTTCTTCTTTTGTTGGGATGTTAACCCTTTGATGAGAATACCACCCGCTAAGTAGTTTGCAATGTCCGTAAACCACGGGGTGTCATCAAGATTAAGATTTATAGACATTAAGGTCTCAAGGGGGACAGAGTCATTGATCTCTTTGTTCGGATGATCCCCTTGATATGGATCCTCAAGTCGACTCAGATGATCCGCGGCTAGGTTTTCAGCACCCTTCTTGTCACGAATTTCAATGTTGAATTCTTGAAGGAGTAAAACCCAGTGGAGAAGTCTTGGCTTAGAGTCGTGCTTAGTCATCAAGTACTTCAACACGGAATGGTCCGTGTATACGATGGTGGTGGATAAAACAAGATAGGGGCGGAATTTTTCAAAAGCATAGACAACAGCTAAAAGCTCTTTTTCGGTTGTCGTATAATGCAATTGAGCCCCCTTCATTGTTTTGCTAGCATGGTGGATTGGTTGGAAGTGTTTATTCACTCTTTGGCCCAAAACCGCACCAATAGCAAAGTCGCTAGCATCGCACATCAACTCAAAAGGCAGCTCCCAATTAGGGGTAACCAAGACCGGTGCCTTAGTTAGCTTATCCTTAAGAAGATCGAAGGCTTCGATACACTCTTTAGAAAAGATAAAAGGAGTATGTTTTTCCAAAAGGTGGGTCATCGGGCGAGCGATTTTAGAGAAATCCTGAATGAATCGACGATAGAAGCCTGCATGACCCAGAAAACTTCTCACACCCTTCACGGTTGAAGGTGGAGGTAATTTGGCTATGACATCTACTTTAGAACGGTCGACTTCAAGACCGGCTTTAGAGATTTTGTGTCCTAGCACAATGCCTTCTTTTACCATAAAATGGCATTTTTCCCAATTCAGAACAAGGCGAGTGTCTTCGCACCGCTTAAGCATGCGTTCCAAATTGGCAAGGCAAGAAGAGAAGGAATCCCCAAAGACCGAGAAATCATCCATGAAGACTTCCATGGTTTGCTCAACCATGTCATGGAAGATAGCCAACATGCACCTTTGGAAAGTTCCGGGGGCATTGCATAAGCCAAAAGGCATTCTTTTGTAAGCAAATGTGCCATAGGGACAAGTGAATGTTGTCTTCTCTTGATCTTGGGGATCGATGGGTATTTGGAAATAACCCGAGAAACCATCAAGAAAGCAGTAATATTCATTACCCGCTAAACGTTCAAGCATTTGGTCCATAAAAGGAAGAGGGAAATGATCCTTTCTCGTGGCATCATTGAGTTTGCGGTAGTCTATACAAACTCTCCACCCAGTAACGAGACGGGTAGGAATCAACTCGCTGTTTGCATTGGGCACAACGGTGATGCCGCCTTTCTTAGGCACACAATGGACTGGACTAACCCATGGTGAATCCGAAATAGGGTAAATCATACCCGCATCAAGAAGTTTGATAACCTCTTTTTTGATGACTTCATGGATTTTAGGATTCACCCTTCGTTGGCTTTGAATTGTGGGCTTAAAGTCGTCCTCCATGAGAATTTTATGTGTGCAAAAGTGAGGATCAATTCCGCGAATATCGGAGATTTTCCAAGCGATAGCTCTTTTATGCTTCTTCAACACGGCGATAAGTCGGGCTTTTTCTTCTTCTTTTAGGTCCTTTGCGATGATAACCGGTAACTTCTCGTTGTCTTCAAGGAAAACGTACTCAAGTTGAGGAGGTAGGTCCTTAAGCTCAAGAGTGGGAGGATCCTCAATAGATGGTGAAACTAATGATGGATCATCATTTTCACCTCTTTAGGAGAAGGAGGAGAAAACGGGTCTTCATTGAGAAGTCTCTCAACAGTACGAATGTCTTCATCCCAATCGTTGGACGAATTATCATACTTAATATCGAGAGGACCCAAGCTAGCTTCGAAATCATCCAAGTCACTTTCTCCAAAAGGAGTCAATGCCGGAGCAATTGAGGCAACTGTCTCAACATTGGGTAGAGAAGAAAGAGTGCTTTTGCAAGCATCATGAAAATGTTCTTCACAAGCCTCATCGAGAACATCAATAGCATTAACACTCTCATATGAATAAGGTTGCTTAGAAATCTTACCCATGTTGAAGACAATTTTATCGTCACCAACTCTCATGATTATTTCGCCCGCGACTACATCAATGAGAGTGCGACCGGTCCTCAGGAATGGACGTCCAACGATTAATGGAACACGAGGATCCATCTCGTAGTCAACGACGACAAAATCCGCTGGGAAGGTGAATTTGTCAACGCCAACAAAGACATCTTCGGCTATCCCCACTGGATAAGCAACCGTACGGTTGGCTAATTCCAAAGTCATTTTGGTGGGGACTAGCTCGGGGAGAGATAATTGCTTCCAAACACTTAAAGGCATTAAGTTTATACTGGCACCTAGATCGGCTAGGGCCATGCAATTCTCTACTCCCGGGAAGTTGCAAGGAATCAAGAAGCGACCCGGATCACCAAGTTTGGTGGGCAATTTCCTTAAGAGCACTGCGGAGCAGTTCTCATTAAGTTGGGTCTGAGCAATGTCAAGAAGCTTTTCCTTGTCACTTAGAAGATCTTTAAACATCTTAGCGTATTTAGGCATGTGAGCGAGAGCCTCGGCAAATGAGATGTTAAAATTCAATTGTTTAAACATTTTTAGAAAGTTTGAAACTTGAATATCATCCTTGCTCTTTTGCTTCTCTTTCCTCAACCTTGAAGGATAAGGTATATTGGATGAAGATGAAGGCTTTAGGGGAGTAGGATCACTCACAACCACGGGTGATGGGGAAATGGGGGTAGAAGACAAAGGAGGTGGGGAAAGTTGCTCTTTTTCCTTGTTCACAATCACGGGTGGAGGTGTAGGAAGCTCGGGTTCCGTATAACCTTTTCCACTACGAGTGGTGATTGCTTTCATCTCCCCTCTTGGATTCGCAACGGTGTTACTCGGAAGAGTACCCGAAGAAGAGGGTTGATTACTTTGGATGAGCGAACCGATCATATCACGTATGTTAAGCGCTTGAGTGCTGAAAGAGTCTCTGATGTCTGCACGAATTTCATTGCTTTGTTTTGCCATGTCATTCCTTAGCTCGGATCGCATATCGCTCCCTTGTTTCGCCATTTCTCCCTTCAAGTTGATGACTTGACTCCGAAGATTCATCACCATCTCTCGATTAGTCTTCATGAACGTCTCGACGTCTTGATTCACTGCCATCGGTTGATTGAGAGGTGGAGCTTGGTAAGCTTGAGAATTTCCTTGAGTTGGGTATGGGTTTCTTTGGGATTGATATTGATTGTTAGCACGAGGTTGGGATTGATTGTTTCGGTTATAGCTTTGTTGTTGGTTTTGGTGAGTAGGAGGGAAACCGGGTGGAGCAAGATAGTTGTTTGAACGATAACTTAGCAAGCTACGGTCTCCTTGAGGGCGAGCTTGATAGCCTCCCGTGGGATAAGTACCATAAGCCGCGTTAACGTTTTCAGAAAAATTGCCTTGGGTAGAAGGACAATCATTATAAGTGTGACAAATCTAACATTTTCAGGTAGTGAAATATTTTCTCGTATAATATTTTGAAACTTATTTTTGTGTTGGTTGACGAACTCACAATTTACGGATTTAAATTTGGGCTTACGTGCATAATTTGGCGTCTTTTACGACTAAACCGGAAACCTTAGGATTACGTATTTACGTTTTTGAACTCCGTTTTTGATGAGACAATTTTTATTGGATTCGTTTTGTGACGGTGATTCATAATTTATAAAAACATTTTTCGTAAAACGACCCGAGGGCACGCAAATCGAGAAAACTAGAATCGAGAAATACCCGTAAACTAGTGAGATGGGACAAAACACTTTGCCCCACCCCACTAGCAATATGGGACGGCCAAACTTGACACCACAACCCTTAGGTGGCATCAAGTTTAGCTAACTTACACCAAGTGTAAGCTAGCTTACACTTTAAGCTTAACCTTTCTCCACTAACACAAAACTAGCAAGTTGTTTCATTATACCATCATTCTTACATGCAATCCACTCTAAAATCCTCTCAACTTTCCCTCTCTTGCCGTCCGAAATAAGCCAACAAACACCATCATTGATCTTTTCTAGCCATAAACCACATGTTTACTAGTCTTATTAAGGTGTTCTCTTGAAGCCTTGATCATTTGGTGGCCATATTAACAACTTTGGAGGTGATTTGCTTGTGTCCTAGGGCTGATTTTCCAACCTATGTTCTTGATATTTGATGGTCTTGGAGATACTTGTTGTGTTCATCAAGTTCTTGCCTTCCTAAAACAAGAAATCCACTTGGATTGGTAAAGAAGATCATCCTCTACATTTTTCTCTTATTATTTTGTAAAGAACAAATGTAATTTCTTTCATTTTATATATGTATATGATGTATATATGATGATAAAAATGTTGTGTGGGGATCAAGTGTTGATAAATATGCTTAAAAATGATGATAACTATAAGAAATGAAGCTAAAATCTTGACTAATTAGTTGGCTGTATAAAAACAGTAGATAACTAAAAGATGAACTGATAAAATTGCATGGTTTTATCCATTTACAGTAAGTAGATGATGTTATACACATGTGAGAGTTGGCCATGCAATGGAATCAAAATAATGAGTGAGATATGATCAAAACAAGTTAGGTGGTGTAATCTGAATAAGCAGTTTTGTAGGGACTGTTAAGGCAACTTAGACTCAAAATGGGCAGTAGCTATAACTAAGTTATATGTAGCACATATTATGAAGAATTTGTCATCCAAAAATGAGCTTCTAAGTCATTGTAGAACTCTAGATATGGTAAAAATGTTGAATATGAAGTTAAAAATCAGATTTTGGAAATAATGTTTATTATTATTATATAAGCACTCACATTATAATGTATAAAATGTAAAAATATAAACCCACTAACTTATAAAACTTATTTATATAAATGTATAAAAGGTTAATTAAATGGGTAAATTATATAAATGGTGGTAAAATAATATTTATAAGTAATAAAAACTATAAACTTGATTTTTACGACTTTTTCGGCTATCGCCGTAAAATTAACGTTTTTCGCCAAATAAAACTTAGACGACCAAACCCGTCTAATGTAAAGTTTATAAAAGTTGTATACTGATGTATAAGTAACTAATACAAGTAAAAACCGATAAAACCCGAACTATAAGAATTACGGACATTTACGAGCTAACTAAACCTATTGGACTAATAATTAGACTTAAAAAGATAAATACTTGTAAAAAGAGCTTATTGGGCTTAACCCATTTGGGCCCAACATGAAAAATATATATACTGATCATATAGGTATAAAATGGGTAAAAACAAGTAAAAGAACTTATAAAAAAATTAATGGACTTAAAATAGGTAAAATCGATAAAACTAGTGAACTAGTAAGACGTTACCAAAACGTAAACACTAAAATGAGTAAACGAGGATTTATAAACCCACTTGATCATCATCATATGTACAAAATAATCATATGTATATTGTTATTTTGATAAAAGTCATTGGACCGAGTCTAAGACCGATTATTATTTATATAGGTTTCCGTGACCGAAGCACGCCCGTAGCCGATAATCCGCCTTTCATTAACAACGTGAGTTCATAGCCTCGCACTCTTTTAAATGTTTTATAAAATGATTTGTAAACCCGCGAGGGAGATAACATGCTATATTTTTATAAAAATAGAACACAAGTAGTCCCGATTGTATGCTTAATGATATGGACCCGAATGATGCTATGACCCTATATTCGAGACTAAAAGGATTATTAGTAGTTAGGTTATGTCACTTAAAGTCCCATTAGCATGAATTGTGAACTACCGGGATTTGGTAGACGCTTATGCATTTGATAGTACTATTTGGGGACGATCACCCCAGTTCGCGCCTTGACGGTTGATCCCCGTCGTACCACATTGATTGGTAAGCGAATTTATGTATGAGAAGATTCCATAGCGTGATTTTTGTGACGACACGCTAACTTAGATGGGCAAATTGTTTGTCGGGTTCGCGGCCCGCTGTTTTCACAGTAAGGTAACAATGTCATGCGGCTAATAATAATCCTAATACAATATAAGACATAAATAATAAACGATAATGACGCTATTGCGATGAATATATTACCTATCATGGTAATATAGAGACTACGGTCTCATGGACGGTTTCAGATGAATGCTTGATTTATATATTGCCTGACTAGCAATATGTGGACTTACTTCCGATATTATACTTGTGTTCTGATTTTAAATGAATGTAAATGATTGTTTTATATAACGGTTTTCATTAAACTCTATGAATTCACTCGGCATTCGCTGATATGATTTTTGCATGTTTTTATCTCAGGTGCTTGAAGGTAATCCGGATGGAGATCGACTCTGATGGCCCACTTAATATTAAAATGTTCATTCGATCTGTGTTTTGTAAACTTAATGACCTGTATAATTTGGGACCTGTTGTACACTTTGAAACTTTTTATCGAATGAATGTTTGTTAAACCTTGTACAACCATTTTTATGTGTTGTCTATGATTGGAGTTATTGTGCTATCCCGTAACACTCTGAAAGACCCTTCCGCTGTACCGATACGAAAAATGAGAGTGTTACAGTTTGGTACCAGAGCTCTCGTTGTAGAGAACAAAAGATTTTAAAAACCAAGGTTTTGAACAAAACTTTTCAAAATCTTTTGACAATGAACATTTGAGAAAATATTTGAAAAATCTTTTGACTATAACGGTGCCAGAGATCTCCGACGTTACCAACAAGCCCTATTGTGAAGATATATATTTTAATATATATAATATAATTTATATATATGTATATATCGTGATTTCATTATGTAATTGTTTAACTAGTATGTTATCCTAATACGAGATATATATATAAATGCAGATTGTCATGGCTGACCCTAATATTCCTATAGAAAACCATGCTATTCCCGAACCTAATATAGAAGATGATCCTTATTTAGACTTAGTAGATTTTGATATTGATGACGAGGAGGAACCATTTGAGGATCCCGAGCCCGAGTTAGGACTAGGAGATCAGATTGCCCTTCGGGTTGACTTAGTAGAGAATGAGATTGAGAATGTGGGTAATGAGAATGTGGAGATTGAGAATGCTGATATTGAGAATGAGGATGAGATTGGGTTAGATGATTTAGATGACGAGATTGACGACGAGGATGTCGAGGAGGATGTAGGTATAGATGTTGAGGTTGATGACGATGAGGAATCTGAGCTTATTTATACGTATGATGTTCCAGAGGGCGAGCCTTTGCCCCCACCAGTTTGTTTGTCTGATTCTGAGGATGAGTTACCTAGGGATGAAATGTCTGAATCGTCTGAATCTGATTCTGAATCAGAGGAGGATGAGGATGACGATGCACCTGACGGTACTGATGGTATTGCTACTCGTAGACGTGAGATAGGAGAGTCGTCTAGTACTCGAGAGGCTACTCATATTGATGGTCTTGCACCATGGGCCTTGAGACGTGATCTAGATGCTTCCCGTGTTAAGAGTTGTGTGACAGAGGTTGGATTAGGTGTTGTTCAGACTCAGGTTGCTTATTTGGAGTCGAAGGCTAAGATTGGCGAGAAAGAGCGAGAATTGCTTAGTTTGGATTTGAGTGATGTAGAGCGTGGATTGAATGAGGCTTTTAGGAGGTTATCGGTGTTGGAAAGTGGTGAGTATGCTACTATGAAGAGAAAGGTGAATTCTATGGAGATTCAGTTGAGTGTGGCTCGTGCGATGCGTGGGAAAGCCGAAAAGGAGTTGAGTATATCCCATGGATGGAACAGTAGATTTTATGCCGACATGGTTGAAAGAGGAGTAATCCGTAAGCGCCCAGCTGAAGATGTGTCTAGTGATCGTCCGACGAAGATTCAGAAGACGATGGATGATGGACCATCTAGCGGTTCTCAGTAGACCAGTCTGTATTTAGTAGTGACCTTTATATCTTTTGTGTTTGTAGCTTTGACTGAACCGACTTGTTAGTAGTAGACTTGGCACGAAATTTGAGTGTACATAGTGTTAAAACTTTGATATGGGATGTACTAAGACAATACTTTTGTTTCAGATCGAATGAAATATGTATCTTGTCTTGAATTCCATATTGTGCCTTATTTGTATCTTGATTATGAATTCGATCCATATTATATGAATCCTTTGTTAGATGGATGCTTAATACTTTGAAATTGTGGAATTATAGAACTATGCCGCCCAAGAAGGCTGTGACTGAGGATGATGTACGTAGGATTATTACGGAGAAAGTTACCGCATCTATGACTGAATTTATGGCTAATGCTAGAAATGAAGCTGGCGGTAGTGGAGCTGGCGGTAGTGGAGCTGGCGGTAGTGGAGCTGGCGGTAGTGGAGCTGGCTGTAGTGGAGCTGGCGGTAGTGGAATTGGCGGTACTAATGTGAATGTGAATGCTAATAATGTGAATGCTAATGCTGGAGGAAATGTAGGAGGACTTGGAACGAATGCACCTGAAGTTGGTGGCTGTACTTATGTGACGTTCATGAAGTGTGAACCTCTACCTTTTAATGGAACTGAAGGTGCTGTAGGATTAAGCCAGTGGATTGAAAAGATTGAATCGGTGTTTAGGATTAGTAAATGTAAGGAGGAGGATAAGGTGACTTTTGATATGGCTACTCTTAAAGGTCGTGCGTTGACTTGGTGGAACGGGAGAATTGCTTTCATGGGTCTTGATGCTGCTAATGCTACTCCTTGGGCTGAAATTAAGAAGTGGATGACTTTGGAGTTTTGTCCTCGTAGTGTGATCATTAGGTTAGAGCAAGAGTTGATTCATCTGAGAATGAAAGTTGTGGATACTGATAGTTACATGAATCGATTCCATGAGTTGG
The DNA here is from genome assembly GCA_025667525.1 of Glebionis coronaria. Taxonomy (NCBI): domain Eukaryota; kingdom Viridiplantae; phylum Streptophyta; class Magnoliopsida; order Asterales; family Asteraceae; genus Glebionis; species Glebionis coronaria. The sequence goes on from CM046874.1 coordinate 458,166,765, forward strand.
CCTTGCTATGTCCTCGATTGGTTGAACCCGAAGAGATCCGAATTGAGCAATATGTGAAAGGGTTGACCAGGAATATCCGGGGGGACGTGACATCATCGAAACCACTGACCATTGATGATGTTGTTCGAATGGCTTACCAACTCATTGGACAGATAATTCAGGATAAGGAAGATGAAGCCCGTGTTGGTGAGAAAAGGAAGGGAGACGGTGAACGTGTAGATTGAGGTGATAATAGGAAGAATTTCAATCGCCGTCAGAACAAGAGAAAGGGGAATGCAAATGCTCTTACCAACAATACACCGCGCAACGATGATAGATGTCCTAAGTGTGGCAACAAGAGGCATGCTGGCGACTGCTGGAAGTGCCGAAATTGCGGAAAGCTTGGACACAAGGTTGAAAGGTGTAAGAAGGGAACCATTTGCTTCAACTGTAATGAAGAAGGTCATAGGAAATCGGAATGCCCCAAGTTGAAAGCGATTGTACCTGGAAGAAACCCCCAGGGTGGTATCTACCAACTTGGAACAATTGAGGTGAAGAAAGAGGATCCAAATGTCGTTACCGGTACGTTTTTACTCAACAATCATTATGCTGTTGCTTTATTCGATTCGAGTGCCGATAGGAGCTTTGTATCCACTAAATTTAGTGCCCTTATTGATATTGAACCTGTTGAGATAAGTACCAGTTACGAGGTGGAATTGGCTGATGGTAAATTAGTGAAAACTAATAATCTATTAGAAGGATGCTCTCTAAATCTCTGAAACCATTCCTTTCCGATTGATTTGATGATGATAGAATTAGGTAGTTTTGATATTATTATTGGTATGGATTGGTTGTCGTTGAATAATGCTACTATTTTATGTGGAGAGAAGAAAGTTAAGATTCCTCTTAGGAATAGAACGTTAGTAATTGATGGTAGTCGAGGTGAATCCCGTTTGAAAATCGTTTCATGTATTAATGTCCAAAAGTACATCAGGAACGGTTTTGAGTTATTTTTAGCTCAAGTGACCGGGAATGAGTCTAGGGAGAAACGATTGGAAGATGTACCTATTATTTGTGAATTTCCTGAGATATTTCCTAAAGATTTACCCGGACTTCCACCGATAAGGCAATTAGAGTTTTGAATCGATTTAATTCCTGGTGTTGCACCGGTGGCACGTGCGCCTTACCGATTAGCCCCTTCTGAATTAAAGGAATTATCTGAGCAACTTAAGGAGTTGTCTGATAAAGGTTTTATTCGACCGAGCTCGTCGCCTTGGGGAGCTCCAGTCTTGTTCGTTAAGAAGAAGGATGGATCTTTTCGTATGTGCATTGATTATAGGGAACTGAATAAGTTGACAATTAAAAATCGGTATCCTTTACCTAGGATTGATGATTTGTTTGATCAACTGCAAGGATCTAGTGTGTATTCTAAGGTAGATTTGCGGTCAGGATATCACCAACTTCGCGTCCGTGAAGAAGATATTCCTATAACTGCATTTAGAACTCGTTATGGACACTATGAATTTCAAGTAATGCCATTTGGGTTAGCCAACGCACCTGCGGTTTTCATGGATTTAATGAATCGAGTGTGCAAGCCCTACTTGGATAAATTTGTGATTGTGTTTATTGACGATATTCTAATCTATTCTAAGAATGAAGATGAACATAGAGAACATTTGAGGATTGTTTTGAAGTTGTTGAAGGATGAAAGGTTGTATGCTAAGTTTTCGAAGTGTGATTTCTGGTTAGATTCTGTGCAATTTCTTGGTCATGTGATTAACAGAAATGGAATTCATGTTGATCCTGCAAAGGTTGAAGCTATTAAGAATTGGTCTGCACCGACAACGCCAACGGAAGTGCGACAGTTCTTAGGATTAGCTGGCTATTATAGGCGATTCATTAAAGAATTTTCTTTGATAGCTAAACCCTTGACTAAGCTTACTCAGAAGAATAAACCTTTCGTTTGGGGAAGTGATGAAGATGGAGCATTTCAGACATTGAAGCAAAAATTATGTAGTGCGCCAATCTTATCATTACCCGAAGGGAGTGAAGATTTTGTAGTGTATTGTGATGCATCTCTTAGAGGTTATGGAGTTGTTTTGATGCAGAGAGAGAAAGTGATAGCTTATGCTTCTAGGCAATTAAGGAAGAATGAGGAGAATTATACTACTCATGATCTTGAGTTAGGAGCTGTGGTCTTTGCTCTTAGGTTGTGGAGACATTATCTGTATGGCACCAAGTGTACGGTATTCACCGATCACAAAAGCCTACAGTATATTCTCGACCAGAAGGAATTGAACATGAGGCAACGAAGATGGATAGAGTTGTTAAGTGATTATGACTGTGATATAAAATATCACCCAGGAAAAGCCAATGTTGTTGCTGGTGCGTTGAGTAGGAAAGATAGAGAGCCTATCAGGGTGCGTTCTCTAGTCTTGACCGTGCACAATAATTTGCCTGAGCAAATTAGAAATGCGCAAATAGAAGCTTGTAAGAAGGAGAATTTTGTTAATGAAGGGTTCCGAGGAGAAGGATATCCTTTAGAGGTTAGAGCTGATGGAGTGAAATGCTTAAGAGGTCGTATGTGGATACCTAAGTTTGGAGGCTTAAGAGATTTGATTATGTTAGAATCCCATAAATCTAAGTATTCCATTCATCCGGGATCTGATAAGATGTACCATGATTTGAAGAAGTTGTACTGGTGGCCGAATATGAAAGCTGACATAGCTATGTATGTTCTTCAATGCTTGACTTGTGCTAGAGTTAAGGCCGAACATCAAAAACCATCAGGACTGCTTCAACAGCCAAAGATTCCTGAATGGAAGTGGGAGCGAATTACGATGGACTTTATCACCAAGCTTCCTAGAACATCATCTGGAAACAATTCGATTTGGGTTATTGTCGATAGACTGACCAAATCAGCACACTTCATTCCGGTTAAGGAGCAGTTCTCACTGGAGAAGCTGACTCGAATATACCTTGCTAATGTTGTATGCAAGCATGGAGTGCCTGTATCGATCATTTCAGATCGAGATCCTAGATTCGCATCGAATTTTTGGAAATCTCTCCAAAGATCTTTGGGAACGAATCTCGACATGAGCACTGCTTATCACCCCCAGACTGATGGGCAGAGTGAAAGGACGATACAAACACTGGAAGATATGTTGAGAGCTTGTGTGTTAGACTTTGGTAAGAATTGGGATAAACATTTGCCGTTAGCAGAGTTTTCGTATAACAATAGTTACCATTCTAGTATTAAGGCTACACCGTTTGAAGCTTTGTATGGTAGGAAGTGTAGATCTCCTGTATGTTGGAGTGAAGTTGGGGATACCCAGCTCACGGGACCGGAATTGAACCGGGAGACTATGGAGATGATAGTTCAGATTAAGAAGAGGTTGTTGACTGCCTGAAGTAGACATAAAAGTTACGCGGATGTGCGGCGGAAGCCAATGGAGTTTGAAGTGGGTGACCGAGTAATGTTGAAGGTATCGCCATGGAAAGGCGTTATAAGATTTGGAAAACGAGGAAAATTGAATCCCCGTTATATTGGACCCTTTAAGATTTTATCTAGAGTAGGTCCGGTGGCTTACAAACTAGAGTTACCCCCAGAACTTCATGGTGTTCACAACACATTCCATGTATCTAATCTGAAGAAATGTCTAGCAGTGAGTGATGAGAAAATTCCGTTAGGTAAGGTTCGAATAGATGGGAAGTTGCATTTTATCAAAGAGCCCATAGAAGTTATGGACCGTGAGGTAAAACAACTGAAACAAAGTCGGATACCTATTGTCAAGATGCGATGGAATTCAAAACATGGACCGGAGTATACTTGGGAACGAGAGGATGAAATGTGGAAGAAATATCCGCACCTCTTCGATTTCAATAAGAAACGGACATCCAAATGAAATGGATCACGAGGACGTTGATCCCTTTTAGGAGGAAAAGCTGTGACAAATCTAACATTTTCAGGTAGTGAAATATTTTCTCGTATAATATTTTGAAACTTATTTTTGTGTTGGTTGACGAACTCACAATTTACGGATTTAAATTTGGGCTTACGTGCATAATTTGGCGTCTTTTACGACTAAACCGGAAACCTTAGGATTACGTATTTACGTTTTTGAACTCCGTTTTTGATGAGACAATTTTTATTGGATTCGTTTTGTGACGGTGATTCATAATTTATAAAAACGTTTTTCGTAAAACGACCCGAGGGCACGCAAATCGAGAAAACTAGAATCGAGAAATACCCGTAAACTAGTGAGATGGGACAAAACACTTTGCCCCACCCCACTAGCAATATGGGACGGCCAAACTTGACACCACAACCCTTAGGTGGCATCAAGTTTAGCTAACTTACACCAAGTGTAAGCTAGCTTACACTTTAAGCTTAACCTTTCTCCACTAACACAAAACTAGCAAGTTGTTTCATTATACCATCATTCTTACATGCAATCCACTCTAAAATCCTCTCAACTTTCCCTCTCTTGCTGTCCCAAATAAGCCAACAAACACCATCATTGATCTTTTCTAGCCATAAACCACATGTTTACTAGTCTTATTAAGGTGTTCTCTTGAAGCCTTGATCATTTGGTGGCCATATTAACAACTTTGGAGGTAATTTGCTTGTGTCCTAGGGCTGATTTTCCAACCTATGTTCTTGATATTTGATGGTCTTTGAGATAGTTGTTGTGTTCATCAAGTTCTTGCCTTCCTAAAACAAGAAATCCACTTGGATTGGTAAAGAAGATCATCCTCTACATTTTTCTCTTATTATTTTGTAAAGAACAAATGTATTTTCTTTCATTTTGTATATGTATATGATGTATATATGATGATAAAAATGTTGTGTGGGGATCAAGTGTTGATAAATATGCTTAAAAATGATGATAACTATAAGAAATGAAGCTAAAATCTTGACTAACTAGTTGGCTGTATAAAAACAGTAGATAACTAAAAGATGAACTGATAAAATTGCATGGTTTGATACATTTACAGTAAGTAGATGATGTTATACACATGTGAGAGTTGGCCATGCAATGGAATCAAGATAATGAGTGAGATATGATCAAAACAAGTTAGGTGGTGTAATCTGAATAAGCAGTTTTGTAGGGACTGTTAAGGCAACTTAGACTCAAATGGGCAGTAGCTATAACTAAGTTATATGTAGCACATATTATGAAGAATTTGTCATCCAAAAATGAGCTTCTAAGTCATTGTAGAACTCTAGATATGGTAAAAATGGTGAATATGAAGTTAAAAATCAGATTTTGGAAATAATGTTTATTATTATTATATAAGCACTCACATTATAATGTATAAAATGTAAAAATATAAACCCACTAACTTATAAAACTTATTTATATAAATGTATAAAAGGTTAATTAAATGGGTAAATTATATAAATGGTGGTAAAATAATATTTATAAGTAATAAAAACTATAAACTTGATTTTTACGACTTTTTCGGCTATCGCCGTAAAATTAACATTTTTCGCCAAATAAAACTTAGACGACCAACCCGTCTAATGTAAAGTTTATAAAAGTTGTATACTGATGTATAAGTAACTAATACAAGTAAAAACCGATAAAACCCGAACTATAAGAATTACGGACATTTACAAGCTAACTAAACCTATTGGACTAATAATTAGACTTAAAAAGATAAATACTTGTAAAAAGAGCTTATTGGGCTTAACCCATTTGGGCCCAACATGAAAAATATATATACTGATCATATAGGTATAAAATGGGTAAAAACAAGTAAAAGAACTTATAAAAGAATTAATGGACTTAAAATAGGTAAAATCGATAAAACTAGTGAACTAGTAAGACGTTACCAAAACGTAAACACTAAAATGAGTAAACGAGGATTTATAAACCCACTTGATTATCATCATATGTATAAAAGCATCATATGTATATTGTTATTTTGATAAAAGTCATTGGACCGAGTCTAAGACCGATTATTATTTATATAGGTTTCCGTGACCGAAGCACGCCCGTAGCCGATAATCCGCCTTTCATTAACAACGTGAGTTCATAGCCTCGCACTCTTTTAAATGCCTTATAAAATGATTTGTAAACCCACGAGGGAGATAACATGCTAGATTTTTATAAAAATAGAACACAAGTAGTCCCGATTGTATGCTTAATGATATGGACCCGAATGATGCTATGACCCTATATTCGAGACTAAAAGGATTATTAGTAGTTAGGTTATGTCACTTAAAGTCCCATTAGCATGAATTGTGAACTACCGGGATTTGGTAGACGCTTATGCATTTGATAGTACTATTTGGGGACGATCACCCCAGTTCACGCCTTGACGGTTGATCCCCGTCGTACCACATTGATTGGTAAGCGAATTTATGTATGAGAAGATTCCATAGCGTGATTTTTGTGACGACACGCTAACTTAGATGGGCAAATTATTTGTCGGGTTCGCGGCCCGCTGTTTTCACAGTAAGGTAACAATGTCATGCGGGTAATAATAATCCTAATACAATATAAGACATAAATAATAAACGATAATGACGCTATTACGATGAATATATTACCTATCATGGTAATATAGAGACTACGGTCTCATGGACGGTTTCAGATGAATGCTTGATTTATATATTGCCTGACTAGCAATATGTGGACTTACTTCCAATATTATACTTGTGTTCTGATTTTAAATGAATGTAAATGATTGTTTTATATAACGGTTTTCATTAAACTCTATGAATTCACTCGGCATTCGCTGATATGATTTTTGCATGTTTTTATCTCAGGTGCTTGAAGGTAATCCGGATGGAGATCGACTCTGATGGCCCACTTAATATTAAAATGTTCATTCGATCTGTGTTTTGTAAACTTAATGACCTGTATAATTTGGGACCTGTTGTACACTTTGAAACTTTTTATCGAATGAATGTTTGTTAAACCTTGTACAACCATTTTTATGTGTTGTCTATGATTGGAGTTATTGTGCTATCCCGTAACACTCTGAAAGACCCTTCCGCTGTACCGATACGAAAAATGAGAGTGTTACAGTTTGGTACCAGAGCTCTCGTTGTAGAGAACAAAAGATTTTAAAAACCAAGGTTTTGAACAAAACTTTTCAAAATCTTTTGACAATGAACATTTGAGAAAATATTTGAAAAATCTTTTGACTATAACGGTGCCAGAGATCTCCGACGTTACCAACAAGCCCTATTGACAAGATATATATTTTAATATATATAATATAATTTATATATATGTATATATCGTGATTTCATTATGTAATTGTTTAACTAGTATGTTATCCTAATACGAGATATATATATAAATGCAGATTGTCATGGCTGACCCTAATATTCCTGTAGAAAACCATGCTATTCTCGAACCTAATATAGAAGATGATCCTTATTTAGACTTAGTAGATTTTGATATTGATGACGAGGATGAACCATTTGAGGATCCCGAGCCCGAGTTAGGACTAGGAGATCAGATTGCCCCTCAGGTTGACTTAGTAGAGAATGAGATTGAGAATGTGGGTAATGAGAATGTGGAGATTGAGAATGCTGATATTGAGAATGAGGATGAGATTGGGTTAGATGATTTAGATGACGAGATTGACGACGAGGATGTCGAGGAGGATGTAGGTATAGATGTTGAGGTTGATGACGATGAGGAAGCTGAGCTTATTTATCCGTATGATGTTCCAGAGGGCGAGCCTTTGCCCCCACCAGTTTTTTTGTCTGATTCTGAGGATGAGTTACCTAGGGATGAAATGTCTGAATCGTCTGAATCAGATTCTGAATCAGATTCTGAATCAGAGGAGGATGAGGATGACGATGCACCTGACGGTACTGATGGTATTGCTACTCGTAGACGTGAGATAGGAGAGTCGTCTAGTACTCGAGAGGCTACTCATATTGATGGTCTTGCACCATGGGCCTTGAGACGTGATCTAGATGCTTCCCGTGTTAAGAGTTGTGTGACAGAGGTTGGATTAGGCGTTGTTCAGACTCAGGTTGCTTATTTGGAGTCGAAGGCTAAGATTGGCGAGAATGAGCGAGAATTGCTTAGTTTGGATTTGAGTGATGTAGAGCGTGGATTGAATGAGGCTTTTAGGAGGTTATTGGTGTTGGAAAGTGGTGAGTATGCTGCTATGAAGAGAAAGGTGAATTCTATGGAGATTCAGTTGAGTGTGGCTCGTGCGATGCGTGAGAAAGCCGAAAAGGAGTTGAGTATATCCCACGGATGGAACAGTAGATTTTATGCCGACATGGTTGAAAGAGGAGTAATCCGTAAGCGCCCAGCTGAAGATGTGTCTAGTGATCGTCCGACGAAGATTCAGAAGACGATGGATGATGGACCATCTAGCGGTTCTCAGTAGACCAGTCTGTATTTAGTAGTGACCTTTATATCTTTTGTGTTTGTAGCTTTGACTGAACCGACTTGTTAGTAGTAGACTTGGCACGAATTTTGAGTGTACATAGTGTTAAAACTTTGATATGGGATGTACTAAGACAATACTTTTGTTTCAGATCGAATGAAATATGTATCTTGTCTTGAATTCCATATTGTTCCTTATTTGTATCTTGATTATGAATTCGATCCATATTATATGAATCCTTTGTTAGATGGATGCTTAATACTTTGAAATTGTGGAATTATAGAACTATGCCGCCCAAGAAGGCTGTGACTGAGGATGATGTACGTAGGATTATTACGGAGCAAGTTACCGCATCTATGACTGAATTTATGGCTAATGCTAGAAATGAAGCTGGCGGTAGTGGAGCTGGCGATAGTGGAGCTGGCGGTAGTGGAGCTGGCGGTAGTGGAATTGGCGGTACTAATGTGAATGTGAATGCTAATAATCTGAATGCTAATGCTGGAGGAAATGTAGGAGGACTTGGAACGAATGCACCTGAAGTTGGTGGCTGTACTTATGTGACGTTCATGAAGTGTGAACCTCTACCTTTTAATGGAACTGAAGGTGCTGTAGGATTAAGCCAGTGGATTGAAAAGATTGAATCGGTGTTTAGGATTAGTAAATGTAAGGAGGAAGATAAGGTGACTTTTGCTATGGCTACTCTTAAAGGTCGTGCGTTGACTTGGTGGAACGGGAGAATTGCTTTCATGGGTCTTGATGCTGCTAATGCTACTCCTTGGGCTGAAATTAAGAAGTGGATGACTTTGGAGTTTTGTCCTCGTAGTGTGATCATTAGGTTAGAGCAAGAGTTGATTCATCTGAGAATGAAAGGTGTGGATATTGATAGTTACACGAACCGATTCCATGAGTTGGCCTTGCTATGTCCTCGATTGGTTGAACCCGAAGAGATCCGAATTGAGCAATATGTGAAAGGGTTGACCTGGAATATCCGGGGGGACGTGACATCATCGAAACCACTGACCATTGATGATGTTGTTCGAATGGCTTACCAACTCATTGGACAGATAATTCAGGATAAGGAAGATGAAGCCCGTGTTGGTGAGAAAAGGAAGGGAGACGGTGAACGTGTAGATAGAGGTGATAATAGGAAGAATTTCAATCGCCGTCAGAACAAGAGAAAGGGGAATGCAAATGCTCTTACCAACAATACACCGCGCAACGATGATAGATGTCCTAAGTGTGGCAACAAGAGGCATGCTGGCGACTGCTGGAAGTGCCGAAATTGCGGAAATCTTGGACACAAGGTTGAAAGGTGTAAGAAGGGAACCATTTGCTTCAACTGTAATGAAGAAGGTCATAGGAAATCGGAATGCCCCAAGTTGAAAGCGATTGTACCTGGAAGAAACCCCCAGGGTGGTATCTACCAACTTGGAACAATTGAGGTGAAGAAAGAGGATCCAAATGTCGTTACCGGTACGTTTTTACTCAACAATCATTATGCTGTTGCTTTATTCGATTCGAGTGCCGATAGGAGCTTTGTATCCACTAAATTTAGTGCCCTTATTGATATTGAACCTGTTGAGATAAGTACCAGTTACGAGGTGGAATTGGCTGATGGTAAATTAGTGAAAACTAATAAGCTATTAGAAGGATGCTCTTTAAATCTCTTAAACATTCCTTTCCGATTGATTTGATGATGATAGAATTAGGTAGTTTTGATATTATTATTGGTATGGATTGATTGTCGTTGAATAATGCTACTATTTTATGTGGAGAGAAGAAAGTTAAGATTCCTCTTAGGAATAGAACGTTAGTAATTGATGGTAGTCGAGGTGAATCCCGTTTGAAAATCGTTTCATGTATTAAAGTCCAAAAGTACATCAGGAACGGTTGTGAGTTATTTTTAGCTCAAGTGACCGGGAATGAGTCTAGGGAGAAACGATTGGAAGATGTACCTATTATTTGTGAATTTCCTGAGGTATTTCCTAAAGATTTACCCGGACTTCTACCGATAAGGCAAGTAGAGTTTCGAATCGATTTAATTCCTGGTGCTGCACCGGTGGCACGTGCGCCTTACCGATTAGCCCCTTCTGAATTAAAGGAGTTATCTGAGCAACTTAAGGAGTTGTCTGATAAAGGTTTTATTCGACCGAGCTCGTCTCCTTGGGGAGCTCCAGTCTTGTAAGTTAAGAAGAAGGATGGATCTTTTCGTATGCGCATTGATTATAGGGAACTGAATAAGTTGACAATTAAAAATCGATATCCTTTACCTAGGATTGATGATTTGTTTGATCAACTGCAAGGATCTAGTGTGTATTCTAAGGTAGATTTGCGGTCAGGATATCACCAACTTCGCGTCCGTGAAGAAGATATTCCTATAACTGCATTTAGAACTCGTTATGGACACTATGAATTTCAAGTAATGCCATTTGGGTTAACCAACGCACCCGCGGTTTTCATGGATTTAATGAATCGAGTGTGCAAGCCCTACTTGGATAAATTTGTGATTGTGTTTATTGACGATATTCTAATCTATTCTAAGAATGAAGATGAACATAGAGAACATTTGAGGATTGTTTTGAAGTTGTTGAAGGATGAAAGGTTGTATGCTAAGTTTTCGAAGTGTGATTTCTGGTTAGATTCTGTGCAATTTCTTGGTCATGTGATTAACAGAAATGGAATTCATGTTGATCCTGCAAAGGTTGAAGCTATTAAGTATTGGTCTGCACCGACAACGCCAACGGAAGTGTGACAGTTCTTAGGATTAGCTGGCTATTATAGGCGATTCATTAAAGAATTTTCTTTGATAGCTAAACCCTTGACTAAGCTTACTCAGAAGAATAAACCTTTCGTTTGGGGAAGTGATGAAGATGGAGCATTTCAGACATTGAAGCAAAAATTATGTAGTGCGCCAATCTTATCATTACCCGAAGGGAGTGAAGATTTTGTAGTGTATTGTGATGCATCTCTTAGAGGTTATGGAGCTGTTTTGATGTAGAGAGAGAAAGTGATAGCTTATGCTTCTAGGCAATTAAGGAAGAATGAGGAGAATTATACTACTCATGATCTTGAGTTAGGAGCTGTGGTCTTTACTCTTAGGTTGTGGAGACATTATCTGTATGGCACCAAGTGTACGGTATTCACCGATCACAAAAGCCTACAGTATATTCTCGACCAGAAGGAATTGAACATGAGGCAACGAAGATGGATAGAGTTGTTAAGTGATTATGACTGTGATATAAAATATCACCCAGGAAAAGCCAATGTTGTTGCTGGTGCGTTGAGTAGGAAAGATAGAGAGCCTATCAGGGTGCGTTCTCTAGTCTTGACCGTGCACAATAATTTGCCTGAGCAAATTAGAAATGCGCAAATAGAAGCTTGTAAGAAGGAGAATTTTGTTAATGAAGGGTTCCGAGGAGAAGGATATCCTTTAGAGGTTAGAGCTGATGGAGTGAAATGCTTAAGAGGTCGTATGTGGATACCTAAGTTTGGAGGCTTAAGAGATTTGATTATGTTAGAATCCCATAAATCTAAGTATTCCATTCATCCGGGGTCTGATAAGATGTACCATGATTTGAAGAAGTTGTACTGGTGGCCGAATATGAAAGCTGACATAGCTATGTATGTTCTTCAATGCTTGACTTGTGCTAGAGTTAAGGCCGAACATCAAAAACCATCAGGACTGCTTCAACAGCCAAAGATTCCTGAATGGAAGTGGGAGCGAATTACGATGGACTTTATCACCAAGCTTCCTAGAACATCATCTGGAAACAATTCGATTTGGGTTATTGTCGATAGACTGACCAAATCAGCACACTTCATTCCGGTTAAGGAGCAGTTCTCACTGGAGAAGCTGACTCGAATATACCTTGATAATGTTGTATGCAAGCATGGAGTGCCTGTATCGATCATTTAAGATCGAGATCCTAGATTCACATTGAATTTTTGGAAATCTCTCCAAAGATCTTTGGGAACGAATCTCGACATGAGCACTGCTTATCACCCCCAAACTGATGGGCAGAGTGAAAGGACGATACAAACACTGGAAGATATGTTGAGAGCTTGTGTGTTAGACTTTGGTAAGAATTGGGATAAACATTTGCCGTTAGCAGAGTTTTCGTATAACAATAGTTACCATTCTAGTATTAAGGCTGCACCGTTTGAAGCTTTGTATGGTAGGAAGTGTAGATCTCCTGTATGTTGGAGTGAAGTTGGGGATACCCAGCTCACGGGACCGGAATTGATCCGGGAGACTACGGAGATGATAGTTCAGATTAAGAAGAGGTTGTTGACTGCCCGAAGTAGACATAAAAGTTACGCGGATGTGCGGCAGAAGCCAATGGAGTTTGAAGTGGGTGACCGAGTAATGTTGAAGGTATCGCCATGGAAAGGCGTTATAAGATTTGGAAAACGAGGAAAATTGAATCCCCGTTATATTGGACCCTTTAAGATTTTATCTAGAGTAGGTCCGGTGGCTTACAAACTAGAGTTACCCCCAGAACTTCATGGTGTTCACAACACATTCCATGTATCTAATCTGAAGAAATGTCTAGCAGTGAGTGATGAGAAAATTCCGTTAGGTAAGGTTCGAATAGATGGGAAGTTGCATTTTATCGAAGAGCCCATAGAAGTTATGGACCGTGAGGTAAAACAACTGAAACAAAGTCGGATACCTATTGTCAAGATCCGATGGAATTCAAAGCATGGACCGGAGTATACTTGGGAACGAGAGGATGAAATGTGGAAGAAATATCCGCACCTCTTCGATTTCAATAAGAAACGGACATCCAAATGAAATGGATCACGAGGACGTTGATCCCTTTTAGGAGGAAAAGCTGTGACAAATCTAACATTTTCAGGTAGTGAAATATTTTCTCGTATAATATTTTGAAACTTATTTTTGTGTTGGTTGACGAACTCACAATTTACGGATTTAAATTTGGGCTTACGTGCATAATTTGGCGTCTTTTACGACTAAACCGGAAACCTTAGGATTACGTATTTACGTTTTTGAACTCCGTTTTTGATGAGACAATTTTTATTGGATTCGTTTTGTGATGGTGATTCATAATTTATAAAAACGTTTTTCGTAAAACGACCCGAGGGCACGCAAATCGAGAAAACTAGAATCGAGAAATACCCGTAAACTAGTGAGATGGGACAAAACACTTTGCCCCACCCCACTAGCAATATGGGACGGCCAAACTTGACACCACAACCCTTAGGTGGCATCAAGTTTAGCTAACTTACACCAAGTGTAAGCTAGCTTACACTTTAAGCTTAACCTTTCTCCACTAACACAAAACTAGCAAGTTGTTTCATTATACCATCATTCTTACATGCAATCCACTCTAAAATCCTCTCAACTTTCCCTCTCTTGCCGTCCCAAATAAGCCAACAAACACCATCATTGATCTTTTCTAGCCATAAACCACATGTTTACTAGTCTTATTAAGGTGTTCTCTTGAAGCCTTGATCATTTGGTGGCCATATTAACAACTTTGGAGGTGATTTTCTTGTGTCTAAGAGCTGATTTTCCAACCTATGTTCTTGATATTTGATGGTCTTGGAGATACTTGTTGTGTTCATCAAGTTCTTGCCTTCCTAAAACAAGAAATCCACTTGGATTGGTAAAGAAGATCATCCTCTACATTTTTCTCTTATTATTTTGTAAAGAACAAATGTATTTTCTTTCATTTTGTATATGTATATGATGTATATATGATGATAAAAATGTTGTGTGGGGATCAAGTGTTGATAAATATGCTTAAAAATGATGATAACTATAAGAAATGAAGCTAAAATCTTGACTAATTAGTTGGCTGTATAAAAACAGTAGATAACTAAAAGATGAACTGATAAAATTGCATGGTTTGATCCATTTACAGTAATTAGATGATGTTATACACATGTGAGAGTTGGCCATGCAATGGAATCAAAATAATGAGTGAGATATGATCAAAACAAGTTAGGTGGTGTAATCTGAATAAGCAGTTTTGTAGGGACTGTTAAGGCAACTTAGACTCAAAATGGGCAGTAGCTATAACTAAGTTATATGTAGCACATATTATGAATAATTTGTCATCCAAAAATGAGCTTCTAAGTCATTGTAGAACTTTAGATATGGTAAAAATGGTGAATATGAAGTTAAAAATCAGATTTTGGAAATAATGTTTATTATTATTATATAAGCACTCACATTATAATGTATAAAATGTAAAAATATAAACCACTAACTTATAAAACTTATTTATATAAATGTATAAAAGGTTAATTAAATGGGTAAATTATATAAATGGTGGTAAAATAATATTTATAAGTAATAAAAACTATAAACTTGATTTTTACGACTTTTTCGGCTATCGCCGTAAAATTAACGTTTTTCGCCAAATAAAACTTAGACGACCAACCCGTCTAATGTAAATTTTATAAAAGTTGTATACTGATGTATAAGTAACTAATACAAGTAAAACCGATAAAACCCGAACTATAAGAATTACGGACATTTACGAGCTAACTAAACCTATTGGACTAATAATTAGACTTAAAAAGATAAATACTTGTAAAAAGAGCTTATTGGGCTTAACCCATTTGGGTCCAACATGAAAAATATATATACTGATCATATAGGTATAAAATGGGTAAAAACAAGTAAAAGAACTTATAAAAGAATTAATGGACTTAAAATAGGTAAAATCGATAAAACTAGTGAACTAGTAAGACGTTACCAAAACGTAAACACTAAAATGAGTAAACGAGGATTTATAAACCCACTTGATCATCATCATATGTACAAAATCATCATATGTATATTGTTATTTTGATAAAAGTCATTGGACCGAGTCTAAGACCGATTATTATTTATATAGGTTTCCGTGACCGAAGCACGCCCGTAGCCGATAATCCGCCTTTCATTAACAACGTGAGTTCATAGCCTCGCACTCTTTTAAATGTTTTATAAAATGATATGTAAACCCGCGAGGGAGATAACATGCTAGATTTTTATAAAAATAGAACACAAGTAGTCCCGATTGTATGCTTAATGATATGGACCCGAATGATGCTATGACCCTATATTCGAGACTAAAAGGATTATTAGTAGTTAGGTTATGTCACTTAAAGTCCCATTAGCATGAATTGTGAACTACCGGGATTTGGTAGACGCTTATGCATTTGATAGTACTATTTTGGGACGATCACCCCAGTTCGCGCCTTGACGGTTGATCCCCGTCGTACCACATTGATTGGTAAGCGAATTTATGTATGAGAAGATTCCATAGCGTGATTTTTGTGACGACACGCTAACTTAGATGGGCAAATTGTTTGTCGGGTTCGCGGCCCGCTGTTTTTACAGTAAGGTAACAATGTCATGCGGCTAATAATAATCCTAATACAATATAAGACATAAATAATAAACGATAATGACGCTATTGCGATGAATATATTACCTATCATGGTAATATAGAGACTACGGTCTCATGGACGGTTTCAGATGAATGCTTGATTTATATATTGCCTGACTAGCAATATGTGGACTTACTTCCGATATTATACTTGTGTTCTGATTTTAAATGAATGTAAATGATTGTTTTATATAACGGTTTTCATTAAACTCTATGAATTCACTCGGCATTCGCTGATATGATTTTTGCATGTTTTTATCTCAGGTGCTTGAAGGTAATCCGGATGGAGATCGACTCTGATGGCCCACTTAATATTAAAATGTTCATTCGATCTGTGTTTTGTAAACTTAATGACCTGTATAATTTGGGACCTGTTGTACACTTTGAAACTTTTTATCGAATGAATGTTTGTTAAACCTTGTACAACCATTTTTATGTGTTGTCTATGATTGGAGTTATTGTGCTATCCCGTAACACTCTGAAAGACCCTTCCGCTGTACCGATACGAAAAATGAGAGTGTTACAGTTTGGTACCAGAGCTCTCGTTGTAGAGAATAAAAGATTTTAAAAACCAAGGTTTTGAACAAAACTTTTCAAAATCTTTTGACAATGAACATTTGAGAAAATATTTGAAAAATCTTTTGACTATAACGGTGCCAGAGATCTCCGACGTTACCAACAAGCCCTATTGAGAAGATATATATTTTAATATATATAATATAATTTATATATATGTATATATCGTGATTTCATTATGTAATTGTTTAACTAGTATGTTATCCTAATACGAGATATATATATAAATGCAGATTGTCATGGCTGACCCTAATATTCCTGTAGAAAACCATGCTATTCCCGAACCTAATATAGAAGATGATCCTTATTTAGACTTAGTAGATTTTGATATTGATGACGAGGAGGAACCATTTGAGGATCCCGAGCCCGAGTTAGGACTAGGAGATCAGATTGCCCCTCAGGTTGACTTAGTAGAGAATGAGATTGAGAATGTGGGTAATGAGAATGTGGAGATTGAGAATGCTGATATTGAGAATGAGGATGAGATTGGGTTAGATGATTTAGATGACGAGATTGACGACGAGGATGTTGAGGAGGATGTAGGTATAGATGTTGAGTTTGATGACGATGAGGAAGCTGAGCTTATTTATCCGTATGATGTTCCAGAGGGCGAGCCTTTTCCCCTACCAGTTTGTTTGTCTGATTCTGAGGATGAGTTACCTAGGGATGAAATGTCTGAATCGTCTGAATCTGATTCTGAATCAGAGGAGGATGAGGATGACGATGCACCTGACGGTACTAATGGTATTGCTACTCGTAGACGTGAGATAGGAGAGTCGTCTAGTACTCGAGAGGCTACTCATATTGATGGTCTTGCACCATGGGCCTTGAGACGTGATCTAGATGCTTCCCGTGTTAAGAGTTGTGTGACAGAGGTTGGATTAGGTGTTGTTCAGACTCAGGTTGCTTATTTGGAGTCGAAGGCTAAGATTGGCGAGAAAGAGCGAGAATTGCTTAGTTTGGATTTGAGTGATGTAGAGTGTGGATTGAATGAGGCTTTTAGGAGGTTATCGGTGTTGGAAAGTGGTGAGTATGCTACTATGAAGAGAAAGGTGAATTCTATGGAGATTCAGTTGAGTGTGGCT
Organism: Glebionis coronaria; assembly: GCA_025667525.1. Taxonomy (NCBI): domain Eukaryota; kingdom Viridiplantae; phylum Streptophyta; class Magnoliopsida; order Asterales; family Asteraceae; genus Glebionis; species Glebionis coronaria. Next base: position 458,184,178 of record CM046874.1, read on the forward strand.
CGTGCGATGCGTGAGAAAGCCGAAAAGGAGTTGAGTATATCCCACGGATGGAACAGTAGATTTTATGCCGACATGGTTGAAAGAGGAGTAATTCGTAAGCGCCCAGCTGAAGATGTGTCTAGTGATCGTCCGACGAAGATTCAGAAGACGATGGATGATGGACCATCTAGCGGTTCTCAGTAGACCAGTCTGTATTTAGTAGTGACCTTTATATCTTTTGTGTTTGTAGCTTTGACTGAACCGACTTGTTAGTAGTAGACTTGGCACGAATTTTGAGTGTATATAGTGTTAAAACTTTGATATGGGATGTACTAAGACAATAATTTTGTTTCAGATCGAATGAAATATGTATCTTGTCTTGAATTCCATATTGTGCCTTATTTGTATCTTGATTATGAATTCGATCCATATTATATGAATCCTTTGTTAGATGGATGCTTAATACTTTGAAATTGTGGAATTATAGAACTATGCCGCCCAAGAAGGCTGTGACTGAGGATGATGTACGTAGGATTATTACGGAGCAAGTTACCGCATCTATGACTGAATTTATGGCTAATGCTAGAAATGAAGCTGGCGGTAGTGGAGCTGGCGGTAGTGGAGCTGGCGGTAGTGGAGCTGGCGGTAGTGGAGCTGGCGGTAGTGGAATTGGCGGTACTAATGTGAATGTGAATGCTAATAATGTGAATGCTAATGCTGGAGGAAATGTAGGAGGACTTGGAACGAATGCACCTGAAGTTGGTGGCTGTACTTATGTGACGTTCATGAAGTGTGAACCTCTACCTTTTAATGGAACTGAAGGTGCTGTAGGATTAAGATAGTGGATTGAAAAGATTGAATCGGTGTTTAGGATTAGTAAATGTAAGGAGGAAGATAAGGTGACTTTTGCTATGGCTACTCTTAAAGGTCGTGCGTTGACTTGGTGGAACGGGAGAATTGCTTTCATGGGTCTTGATGCTGCTAATGCTACTCCTTGGGCTGAAATTAAGAAGTGGATGACTTTGGAGTTTTGTCCTCGTAGTGTGATCATTAGGTTAGAGCAAGAGTTGATTCATCTGAGAATGAAAGGTGTAGATATTGATAGTTACAAGAATCGATTCCATGAGTTGGCCTTGCTATGTCCTTGATTGTTGAACCCGAAGAGATCCGAATTGAGCAATATGTGAAAGGGTTGACCAGGAATATCCGGGGGGACGTGACATCATCGAAACCACTGACCATTGATGATGCTGTTCGAATGGCTTACCAACTCATTGGACAGATAATTCAGGATAAGGAAGATGAAGCCCGTGTTGGTGAGAAAAGGAAGGGAGACGGTGAACGTGTAGATAGAGGTGATAATAGGAAGAATTTCAATCGCCGTCAGAACAAGAGAAAGGGGAATGCAAATGCTCTTACCAACAATACACCGCGCAACGATGATAGATGTCCTAAGTGTGGCAACAAGAGGCATAATGGCGACTGCTGGAAGTGCCGAAATTGCGGAAAGCTTGGACACAAGGTTGAAAGGTGTAAGAAGGGAACCATTTGCTTCAACTGTATTGAAGAAGGTCATAGGAAATCGGAATGCCCCAAGTTGAAAGCAATTGTACCTGGAAGAAACCCCCAGGGTGGTATCTACCAACTTGGAACAATTGAGGTGAAGAAAGAGGATCCAAATGTCGTTACCGGTACGTTTTTACTCAACAATCATTATGATGTTGCTTTATTCGATTCGGGTGCCGATAGGAGCTTTGTATCCACTAAAATTAGTGCCCTTATTGATATTGAACCTGTTGAGATAAGTACCAGTTACGAGGTGGAATTGGCTGATGGTAAATTAGTGAAAACTAATAAGCTATTAGAAGGATGCTCTCTAAATCTCTTAAACCATTCCTTTCCGATTGATTTGATGATGATATAATTAGGTAGTTTTGATATTATTATTGGTATGGATTGGTTGTCGTTGAATAATGCTACTATTTTATGTGGAGAGAAGAAAGTTAAGATTCCTCTTAGGAATAGAACGTTAGTAATTGATGGTAGTCGAGGTGAATCCCGTTTCAAAATCGTTTCATGTATTAAACTCCAAAAGTACATCAGGAACGGTTGTGAGTTATTTTTAGCTCAAGTGACCGGGAATGAGTCTAGGGAGAAACGATTGGAAGATGTACCTATTATTTGTGAATTTCCTGAGGTATTTCCTAAAGATTTACCCGGACTTCCACCGATAAGGCAAGTAGAGTTTCGAATCGATTTAAATCCTGGTGCTGCACCGGTGGCACGCGCGCCTTACCGATTAGCCCCTTCTGAATTAAAGGAGTTATCTGAGCAACTTAAGGAGTTGTCTGATAAAGGTTTTATTCGACCGAGCTCGTCGCCTTGGGGAGCTCCAGTCTTGTTCGTTAAGAAGAAGGATGGATCTTTTCGTATGTGCATTGATTATAGGGAACTGAATAAGTTGACAATTAAAAATCGATATCCTTTACCTAGGATTGATGATTTGTTTGATCAACTGCAAGGATCTAGTGTGTATTCTAAGGTAGATTTGCGGTCAGGATATCACCAACTTCGCGTCCGTGAAGAAGATATTCCTATAACTACATTTAGAACTCGTTATGGACACTATGAATTTCAAGTAATGCCATTTGGGTTAACCAACGCACCTGCGGTTTTCATGGATTTAATGAATCGAGTGTGCAAGCCCTACTTGGATAAATTTGTGATTGTGTTTATTGACGATATTCTAATCTATTCTAAGAATGAAGATGAACATAGAGAACATTTGAGGATTGTTTTAAAGTTGTTGAAGGATGAAAGGTTGTATGCTAAGTTTTCGAAGTGTGATTTCTGGTTAGATTCTGTGCAATTTCTTGGTCATGTGATTAACATAAATGGAATTCATGTTGATCCTGCAAAGGTTGAAGCTATTAAGAATTGGTCTGCACCGACAACGCCAACGGAAGTGCGACAGTTCTTAGGATTAGCTGGCTATTATAGGCGATTCATTAAAGAATTTTCTTTGATAGCTAAACCCTTGACTAAGCTTACTCGGAAGAATAAACCTTTCGTTTGGGGAAGTGATGAAGATGGAGCATTTCAGACATTGAAGCAAAAATTATGTAGTGCGCCAATCTTATCATTACCCGAAGGGAGTGAAGATTTTGTAGTGTATTGTGATGCATCTCTTAGAGGTTATGGAGCTGTTTTGATGCAGAGAGAGAAAGTGATAGCTTATGCTTCTAGGCAATTAAGGAAGAATGAGGAGAATTATACTACTCATGATCTTGAGTTAGGAGTTGTGGTCTTTGCTCTTAGGTTGTGGAGACATTATCTGTATGGCACCAAGTGTACGGTATTCACCAATCACAAAAGCCTACAGTATATTCTCGACCAGATGGAATTGAACATGAGGCAACGAAGATGGATAGAGTTGTTAAGTGATTATGACTGTGATATAAAATATCACCCAGGAAAAGCCAATGTTGTTGCTGGTGCGTTGAGTAGGAAAGATAGAGAGCCTATCAGGGTGCGTTCTCTAGTCTTGACCGTGCACAATAATTTGCCTGAGCAAATTAGAAATGCGCAAATAGAAGCTTGTAAGAAGGAGAATTTTGTTAATGAAGGGTTCCGAGGAGAAGGAGATCCTTTAGAGGTTAGAGCTGATGGAGTGAAATGCTTAAGAGGTCGTATGTGGATACCTAAGTTTGGAGGCTTAAGAGATTTGATTATGTTAGAATCCCATAAATCTAAGTATTCCATTCATCCGGGATCTGATAAGATGTATCATGATTTGAAGAAGTTGTACTGGTGGCCGAATATGAAAGCTGACATAGCTATGTATGTTCTTCAATGTTTGACTTGTGCTAGAGTTAAGGCCGAACATCAAAAACCATCAGGACTGCTTCAACAGCCAAAGATTCCTGAATGGAAGTGGGAGCGTATTATGATGGACTTTATCACCAAGCTTCCTAGAACATCATCTGGAAACAATTCGATTTGGGTTATTGTCGATAGACTGACCAAATCAGCACACTTCATTCCGATTAAGGAGCAGTTCTCACTGGAGATGCTGACTCGAATATACCTTGATAATGTTGTATGCAAGCGTGGAGTGCCTGTATCGATCATTTCAGATCGAGATCCTAGATTCGCATCGAATTTTTGGAAATCTCTCCAAAGATCTTTGGGAACGAAGCTCGACATGAGCACTGCTTATCACCCCCAGACTGATGGGCAGAGTGAAAGGACGATACAAACACTGGAAGATATGTTGAGAGCTTGTGTGTTAGACTTTGGTAAGAATTGGGATAAACATTTGCCGTTAGCAGAGTTTTCGTATAACAATAGTTACCATTCTAGTATTAAGGCTGCACCGTTTGAAGCTTTGTATGGTAGGAAGTGTAGATCTCCTGTATGTTGGAGTGAAGTTGGGGATACCCAGCTCACGGGACCGGAATTGATCCGGGAGACTACGGAGATGATAGTTCAGATTAAGAAGAGGTTGTTGACTGCCCGAAGTAGACATAAAAGTTACGCGGATGTGCGGCAGAAGCCAATGGAGTTTGAAGTGGGTGACCGAGTAATGTTGAAGGTATCGCCATGGAAAGGCGTTATAAGATTTGGAAAACGAGGAAAATTGAATCCCCGTTATATTGGACCCTTTAAGATTTTATCTAGAGTAGGTCCGGTGGCTTACAAACTAGAGTTACCCCCAGAACTTCATGGTGTTCACAACACATTCCATGTATCTAATCTGAAGAAATGTCTAGCAGTGAGTGATGAGAAAATTCCGTTAGGTAAGGTTCGAATAGATGGGAAGTTGCATTTTATCGAAGAGCCCATAGAAGTTATGGACCGTGAGGTAAAACAACTGAAACAAAGTCGGATACCTATTGTCAAGATCCGATGGAATTCAAAGCATGGACCGGAGTATACTTGGGAACGAGAGGATGAAATGTGGAAGAAATATATGCACCTCTTCGATTTCAATAAGAAACGGACATCCAAATGAAATGGATCACGAGGACGTTGATCCCTTTTAGGAGGAAAAGCTGTGACAAATCTAACATTTTCAGGTAGTGAAATATTTTCTCGTATAATATTTTGAAACTTATTTTTGTGTTGGTTGACGAACTCACAATTTACGGATTTAAATTTGGGCTTACGTGCATAATTTGGCGTCTTTTACGACTAAACCGGAAACCTTAGGATTACGTATTTACGTTTTTGAACTCCGTTTTTGATGAGACAATTTTTATTGGATTCGTTTTGTGACGGTGATTCATAATTTATAAAAACGTTTTTCGTAAAACGAACCGAGGGCACGCAAATCGAGAAAACTAGAATCGAGAAATACCCGTAAACTAGTGAGATGGGACAAAACACTTTGCCCCACCCCACTAGCAATATGGGACGGCCAAACTTGACACCACAACCCTTAGGTGGCATCAAGTTTAGCTAACTTACACCAAGTGTAAGCTAGCTTACACTTTAAGCTTAACCTTTCTCCACTAACACAAAACTAGCAAGTTGTTTCATTATACCATCATTCTTACATGCAATCCACTCTAAAATCCTCTCAACTTTCCCTCTCTTTCCGTCCCAAATAAGCCAACAAACACCATCATTGATCTTTTCTAGCCATAAACCACATGTTTACTAGTCTTATTAAGGTGTTCTCTTGAAGCCTTGATCATTTGGTGGCCATATTAACAACTTTGGAGGTGATTTGCTTCTGTCCTAGGGCTGATTTTCCAACCTATGTTCTTGATATTTGATGGTCTTGGAGATACTTGTTGTGTTCATCAAGTTCTTGCCTTCCTAAAACAAGAAATCCACTTGGATTGGTAAAGAAGATCATCCTCTACATTTTTCTCTTATTATTTTGTAAAGAACAAATGTATTTTATTTCATTTTGTATATGTATATGATGTATATATGATGATAAAAATGTTGTGTGGGGATCAAGTGTTGATAAATATGCTTAAAAATGATGATAACTATAAGAAATGAAGCTAAAATCTTGACTAATTAGTTGGCTGTATAAAAACAGTAGATAACTAAAAGATGAACTGATAAAATTGTATGGTTTGATCAATTTACAGTAATTAGATGATGTTATACACATGTGAGAGTTAGCCATGCAATGGAATCAAAATAATGAGTGAGATATGATCAAAACAAGTTAGGTGGTGTAATCTGAATAAGCGGTTTTGTAGAGACTGTTAAGGCAACTTAGACTCAAAATGGGCAGTAGCTATAACTAAGTTATATGTAGAACATAATATGAAGAATTTGTCATCCAAAAATGAGCTTCTAAGTCATTGTAGAACTCTAGATATGGTAAAAATGGTGAATATGAAGTTAAAAATCAGATTTTGGAAATAATGTTTATTATTATTATATAAGCACTCACATTATAATGTATAAAATGTAAAAATATAAACCCACTAACTTGTAAAACTTATTTATATAAATGTATAAAAGGTTAATTAAATGGGTAAATTATATAAATGGTGGTAAAATAATATTTATAAGTAATAAAAACTATAAACTTGATTTTTACGACTTTTTCGGCTATCGCCGTAAAATTAACGTTTTTCGCCAAATAAAACTTAGACGACCAAACCCGTCTAATGTAAAGTTTATAAAAGTTGTATACTGATGTATAAGTAACTAATACAAGTAAAAACCGATAAAACCCGAACTATAAGAATTACGGACATTTACGAGCTAACTAAACCTATTGGACTAATAATTAGACTTAAAAAGATAAATACTTGTAAAAAGAGCTTATTGGGCTTAACCCATTTGGGCCCAACATGAAAAATATATATACTGATCATATAGGTATAAAATGGGTAAAAACAAGTAAAAGAACTTATAAAAGAATTAATGGACTTAAAATAGGTAAAATCGATAAAACTAGTGAACTAGTAAGACGTTACCAAAACGTAAACACTAAAATGAGTAAACGAGGATTTATAAACCCACTTGATCATCATCATATGTACAAAATCATCATATGTATATTGTTATTTTGATAAAAGTCATTGGACCGAGTCTAAGACCGATTATTATTTATATAGGTTTCCGTGACCGAAGCACGCCCGTAGCCGATAATCCGCCTTTCATTAACAACGTGAGTTCATAGCCTCGCACTCTTTTAAATGTTTTATAAAATGATTTGTAAACCCGCGAGGGAGATAACATGCTAGATTTTTATAAAAATAGAACACAAGTAGTCCCGATTGTATGCTTAATGATATGGACCCGAATGATGATATGACCTTATATTCGAGACTAAAAGGATTATTAGTAGTTAGGTTATGTCACTTAAAGTCCCATTAGCATGAATTGTGAACTACCGGGATTTGGTAGACGCTTATGCATTTGATAGTACTATTTGGGGACGATCACCCCAGTTCGCGCCTTGACGGTTGATCCCCGTCGTACCACATTGATTGGTAAGCGAATTTATGTATGAGAAGATTCCATAGCGTGATTTTTGTGACGACACGCTAACTTAGATGGGCAAATTGTTTGTCGGGTTCGCGGCCCGCTGTTTTCACAGTAAGGTAACAATGTCATGCGGCTAATAATAATCCTAATACAATATAAGACATAAATAATAAACGATAATGACGCTATTACGATGAATATATTACCTATCATGGTAATATAGAGACTACGGTCTCATGGACGGTTTCAGATGAATGCTTGATTTATATATTGCCTGACTAGAAATATGTGGACTTACTTCCGATATTATACTTGTGTTCTGATTTTAAATGAATGTAAATGATTGTTTTATATAACGGTTTTCATTAAACTCTATGAATTCACTCGGCATTCGCTGATATGATTTTTGCATGTTTTTATCTCAGGTGCTTGAAGGTAATCCGGATGGAGATCGACTCTGATGGCCCACTTAATATTAAAATGTTCATTCGATCTGTGTTTTGTAAACTTAATGACCTGTATAATTTGGGACCTGTTGTACACTTTGAAACTTTTTATCGAATGAATGTTTGTTAAACCTTGTACAACCATTTTTATGTGTTGTCTATGATTGGAGTTATTATGCTATCCTGTAACACTCTGAAAGACCCTTCCGTTGTACCGATACGAAAAATGAGAGTGTTACAATAAGAATGAGGACCACCACATGTGTCACAAGAAATAGCAACGGCTTTAGCTTGTTGAAAGTGGTTTGTGGCCATGGACATGAAATCCTTGTGCATATTTGCGATTTGTCGGGTAAGTTCGGTTATCTCGGGATTGGAAGTAGTAGAAGAAACATTGACTCTCTGATTAGATCTTGAGGATGCGGATGAATCCCAATTCTTGTGGTGAGTAGTCATGTTTTCAATTAACTCTCTACACTCCTCCGGTCTCCTTTTCATAAAAGTACCACCGGCGGCGGCATTGATCGTGTCACGATCACGAAAAGTGAGACCATTGTAGAAAGTATCAATGAGAGTGACGGGGAGCATGTTGTGATTTGGACAGCGGTCGATCAAATCATTGTATCGTTCCCAAGCATCGAAGAGCGATTCATCATTGTCTTGCATGAATCCACTAATTTGGTTACGAAGGCTTGTGACCATGGATGGTGGGAAGTAGCGCGACAAAAAGCGTTGAGTCATGTTATTCCACGTATGAATAGAATTCTTCGGGAGACGGTCAAACCATTTTTCGGCATGGTGAGAAAGCGAGTAGGGAAAGAGTTGAAGGCGAAGGTCATCCATAGAAACACCGGGGCACTTCATGCTTTGGGTGATGCTAATGAATTTGTCGAGGTGTTTATTGGCATCATCATCCGGAATTCCGCGAAATGGGTTAGTTTGCACTTGTTGGATCATGTGATGCTTCAACGAAAACTCCTGAGCCGTGACGTGCATCGGCGCAATCGGGGCTCCGCGTCCGTTCATGGTCGGTTGACACAATTCCTCCATTGTTCGTAAATCTGGTAGGGGGACATTGTTGTTGTTGTTGTTGTTATTCAAATTGGGTAGAGGTGGGTTATTATTGTTGTTATTAACACCAGCCATATCTAAATCTTCACGAGTCTCGGGCTCAGAATAGTTCGAAGATCTAGTACGCATACACCTGCAGAAGAAAAATACACAGAGAAAATATCTATATAATCTTTTTGGTGCAAAACCTTTGGAAAAGAATTGCTTTTTATGATTTTTTAATGTTTTTGTATTTTTGAAGAATTTTATATATTTTTTTAGGGTTTTTGAAAATTTTTGAAGCAAGGAAAATAACGTTCAAAGAACGGATCCCAAAATTCAATGCATCTCTCACGAGAAACCTTTAATCTTAACGAAAAGAGCCGGCAGCGGTGCCATTTAATACTCGGCTTTTACCCCTCGTATCAAAATTCATAGTCCCAAGTCTTTTCGAATTGATTACCGGTTTAGAGTGCGACTCAATCGTCTTTTGGTGAATAAGAGAATGGTTTGGTTTTGTTTATCTAATTTTAACTAAAAGCAAGTATGAAAATGTCGTTGAGTAAATTAAAGCGTTTAAGAATTAAACTAAAAACTATTTAGAAAAAGACTTTGAGTAAAACTTTAAAACTTAAAAACATGTTCTATCGTCATATGGCAATTCATTTCTGTCGGAATGCACCAAATCATAGCCATCAGAATAATCAATGTGGAAGTCCATCGGAATGCTAAACTTAATACCCATCGGAATGCAACTACAACAAGTCTATCGCAATGTTAAATCGTCGGAATTTCCTCTATCGCAATGATTCAGATCTGAATAACTAAAACATCTCTATCGCAATGTGTATCTATCGGAATAATGGCTATCGCAATGTTGCTGTCAAAAAATGGGCAGCACTTCGTCTTAACAAAGACCTTAGTCCCGTCGGAATGTGCGATCGCAATGAGCGATCACAATCCAGATCGGAATAAAGGGGAATTACCAAACGATCGCAAAGTAGAACCTTAATGGATTATTGCGATCAAAACACTGAGGCCCGTCGGAATGTGTAGAAACCCGTCGGAATGCGATGAAAGCTAAACTTAATCCAAAATTGGTGGTAAGTTTAAAACTCAATAAGCTGATACAATAAGCTATTCTACCCGAACCTTAAACAATTCAAAAAGCTTAAATTTGATAACTTCTAAAACATAAAAGATTACAAACTTTATGAAATGAACTTTTAAAATGACTAGAACCTTTGTGAAATCCGAAAATCAATAAGCTAAAACTTGTAATAAGCCAATAAGCATTACGAGCTTACAACTTATACGTGAAGGAGCTTAAGTATGAACAAAGGGAATCAACCGTCTAACCATACAACCTCAACTTTAATCACGGATCATAAAGGATTCGGATCAAAGAAAAGATTTTGAATCAGGAATCAAGTAAACCAAGAAATGTAGAAGAAGATTAAAAACTTAAAACTTAACTTGAAATTGATTAATGGAATCCAAATACAAAGATTAAAGAAAGCTTAAATTTAAAAGATGAAAACAAAGAAAAACTTAGTGAGAGAAAGTTATGAACTTTCTCTCTCTAAAACTAGAAAGAAAAATTAAAAGTAAAACTAGCTAACCCCCTCCTAATGTGATTAGGAGGGTATTTATAGGGAAGTAGGAAGTGCATGTGTGGTGCTTCCTTCTTTCTTTTCTTCTCGACTCGATTTAATTCATTTGTCTTTCTCGATGTCGTCTCGGGATTAATTAAACTCGTCTTAACATTTGTTCATTTATTTAGACTCGAGTTCTTCGACTTCATTAAACTTCCGTCTTTAGACTTGTTCTTCGATAAATCTTCAGAATAGGTCTTGGACATCAGTTCTTTAAGCACTCTTGATCTTTTGACTTCGTCTTTTCCCGTTTTCTTCGATAAAAGCCCGTGAAAGCCCGTGTTTTCTTCCTTTTTCATCTTTTGGTCATATAACACAATAAAAACACAAACCACGCATAATTCCGACTTTTACGACATAAAATACACGTTTTGGTCTTGTTATTATTGGAAATAAGTGGTAAAAGGATAAGTGTTTTCACACTTATTAAGGATTCATTTTTTTTGCTAAAGATCCTAGGATCAAGACACACGACGAGAAGCAAATACTCCCCTAAAGATCATGGAGAAGTCTATCCAAAAGGCCCTAACAAGGTATGAGGATAAATAGATCCAAGTCCGAAAAGGAGGCGGATCGTTGTATATCAAAATCCTAAATAAAGACAAGGATAAATGAAGAAGTCGTGGTCAACGTTTGAAGCATCTCTCACTCCAATTGAAGATGTATACCAAAATGAAGAGAATACCATAATTTCAAGAACGTCTCTCAAGATTTGAAGTTTGAAGTCAATGCCAAATATCGGTCCGAGAAAGGTCTCAAATCGTGAAACGAGTTATGCCAATATATGAACTTTTTGAGGTTTCGAGAAGCCGTTTTAAAAGATTTTTTTTTTTAGCTAACTATTGATTAAATCGTCCTACTTTATTTTTGGCCTTAATAAACTATCGAAATAAGTAAAAAAATGCATCCTCGTGATCATTCAAGACAAGAATAAAATACAAGAGATACACCGTAGGAATAAGGGGGTCTAAGCGAATAATTAAACCACATGAGTAAGTGTTAGTGGTACTAACTTATAATTACAATGATCTCGTTTTTACGCTTGGTATGGGGAACGTGAAACTTGTGGGTGATTAATATTCATGACACCAAAGCCCTAATTTAAGTCTTAGATTTCTTTAAATGTTTCTTCCATCAAACAATTTCAAAGTTAATAAATTGAATGAAATTGTTCTATCTTTTATCTTTTCATCGTTTTAAGTTTCTTTTCATTATAGTAGTTATAGTATATCGTAATAAAGGCCAAGATGGGTTAATTATGATGAAAAATGTAAAATTGTGCTTTAAAATTGTGCATTGCATGGGGACATTGCAATGGTCAAGTGTAGGGGATTTAATAAGTGTGTAAACACTTATCATTTTACCACTTAAAACAATGAAAAACGAGACCAAAACGTGTAATTAATATCGTAATTGTCGGAATTATGCGTGGTTTGTGTTTTTGTTGTGAAATAGGTACAAAAGATCAATGATGATGTATAGTCCCTAGTCGGGCTGGATAGTCCGACTCACGGGTAATACCCGCATCCATCAGGAATGGATTGGATACTTGTGCGATGTGCGTACATAGCCCATAAGGCCTGGTAAGCCGTTGTCGCACAAGAGGTTAATTACTTAGCCAGGTCCTCGTCGCGGTGCGACAGGATCAGATCGAATATAACTTATATTATAGTTATATTCGCCTAAGGAAAAGGGATATACACTTGTCTTGGTTAGATAATGAAGATCAAGTTATTTCGAGTCATTATCTCTTCCTTAGGCCGCAAGAACAGGGAGCCCAGCCTGGACTCTCTCGAGTATAAAAGGAACCCCTCCGGTTCCACAAAGGTACGATATACACAATACCCTAAACACTAATATACTCAAACCAATTACTTACTCTCACGTTAGAGTCTAATCGTGGGTAACAAACCCACAGTAACCCTAACGGTGTCTGTTTAGTGCGCAGGGTCCCAAAACAAGTTTCACTTGGTGCGAGAGCCGGAGTCCACAAGACCCCAAGTTAAGCCTAGTTTGGGTTAAGCTCGGTCTACCCAACTTTTGCATCAACAAGTTGGCGCCATCCGTGGGACCCTTACTAAGCTCTAACAAATAACGAAGAGCGGTAAATGTTACCCCTGGATCTGCCAGCGAGGCAAACACTCTGGACATGAACAATCCCCTTCGTAAGAATGGGAGGACTGTTCTCAACTCCCCTACTCGTTGCGGGGGAAAAAGACATTAAATGGGAGTCAACTCAGCCTCCTCCCAATAAACAAAAAAGAAAGACGCTCCAGGAGGAGAGAGGGGAAGTCATCGCTACAAAGGCACGTATGATGGAGGAGTATGTAGCTCATATCTTACAAGCACTCATTCCTTTGGTGGCAAAACATGAAAAGATGGTAGAGGAATCAAAGCGCGCTAAGCATACCGCATCCTTAGAGGACGATCTGTCAGGATCAGGTGATAGTCCGTCCGGAAAATATATGCGTGCAAGTTATTCCTCGAAGGACCAAATCTTCTCACAACTGTGGAGGAGAGCCAGGAAAAACGCCTTTATAAGGCGCATACAGCATTTTGGAGACAACAGAAAGCGCCGCATGCCATCGAACGTAAAAACTTATGAATGCACGACGGATCCAGAAGACCACTTGAAAGTCTTTGAATCTCAGGTGGGCATCGAACAATGGCCAGAGCCCGTATGGTGTAATATGTTTAACTCCACACTCATAGGGAACGCGAGGACGTGGTTTGATAGGCTTCCGCCACGAACAGTCAATGGGTACGAAGTGCTGCGAAAAGCGTTTAAAAGAAATTATGTGCAACAAAAAAGGCATGATAGGAGTGCTGTATCGCTTTCCAGGGTAAAGCAACGCCAAGGAGAATACTTGGAAGACTTCCTTGAACGTTTCAAAAGCGAGTGTCTTCAAGTAAAGGACTGCCCAGAAATTTTGAAAGTATCCTGCTTTACGACGGGGATACAGAATAGCGACTCAATAAAGAAGCTTAATGAAAGAACGCCCAAAACCTTCGACGGAGTGCTAAGGCGGGTAAGGTCTTTTATACAAGGAGAATCGGCTGCTTCGGAAATAACACGAGGTACTTATGATCACAAATCTACTCGCATGCCCATTGAAGGACCCAACAATCAAGGAAAATCTCTAGGCCTTGATTATGTAGGAAGGAGAAGGCAGGGGCGAGCTTATAACTTAATGTTTACCCCCTTAAGTTAACCCCGAAGGAAATCCTAGTGATGAAAGGTGCGAGTTTCACAAGGCCAACGCCAATGACTACCCCGGTCGAAAAGCGCGCCAATAATAGATACTGTGAATACCACGATGAGAGAGGGCATACTATAAATGAATGCATTCAGCTACAGAAATATATTGAGAATAGAGTAAAGAAAGGCGAGCTAAAACACCTTGTCAAGGAAAACACGAAGGATGATAGAAGAACAATCGCTAGCGCAAACATTTACATGGTGGAATCATGGCAACAAAGGACAAGGCAGAGGGTGAGCCAAAAATTCTCGAAGGGGAAAGACATTTCTTTTCCCCCGCTCAATGCAAGGAACGTCGCAGACGGCCCGCTAGTGATATAAATAAGCATTGGTCAGCACAACATACATCGTATGTATGTGGATGGAGGTTCATCGGCAGAAATAATGTACGAACATTGCTTTCTAAAGCTCAGCGAAGAAATAAAGAGCCAAATGATGCCTGAGACCTCTCCGCTCATCGGATTCAGCGGATAAGCAGTATGGCCCAGCTGAAGTTAGCAGTAAGAGTGGTAGATAATGAGCACTCGGTGGAAGTCACAATGATTTTTATGATCATACGATTGCCATCATAGTATAACGGGATCATAGGACGACCAGCTATACTAGCAATGCGAGCGGTACCTTCTACGGCTCATGGTATGATAAAATTCCCAGTTGATGGAGGGGTCGTAACGATATTCAACACGACAGTTACACCCCCAGAATGCAATGCGATCAAAGAACCGCCTAGGATCACGATGGAACCAAAGGTGGACTCACCACCAAACTTGAAGGTAGCAATACATCCGCAGTACATGGATCAGAGATAACGATCGGAGGGACATTATCTGAAAAAGGAAAGACAGACATGTGTCGCCTTTTGGAGAATAACCTGGACGTCTTCGCATGGGATCACGATGGAACCAAAGGTGGACTCACCACCAAACTTGCTGGTGGACGCAGGAATCGTGAGGGAAGTTTACTATCACGACTGGCTCGCTAATCCGGTAATGGTAAAGAAACATGATGACAGCTGGCGCATGTGCGTTGATTTCACAGACCTAAATAAAGCTTGTCTCTAAGATTGATACCCACTCCCAGAAATAGATTGGAAGGTGGAATCATTGTGCGGATTGTTGGGAATAAAATATAGCGAATACACTTGGACGCTGACAAGAGCAATCTGGACGTTGATAAGAAGAAAACAAGCGTTGACAAGACAAGCGTTGACAGGAAGAAGTCAAGCGTTGATAAGAAGAAGTAAAGCACTGATAGAAGACTTAGTCTACACGTTTTATGTTTCTAGTTTATTTCTAGTAAAGATATGATCAACAATGTATTTCTTATGTTTATATTTACCTAAAATAGTGGATACGTAGACTCTTGTACAAGGCTCCTTAATCTAAAAAAGGAGGCCTTTAGGTTTTAGTTTAATATACGTTTTATCACTTTCATTGTACGCAAGTTTGTTTTATCAATCAAAGTGAAAGTTTGGTTTACATTGTTTGTGTGTTCTTGTTTAAGTATTAATTCTGCATAATACTTGAATGGTTACATATACAACAAAGTTTCTCTACGTGTTTAACTTGATTTAATCTCGTTTACACAAGCTAAATAGATCTAAATTTGGGATCAACAAGTGGTATTAGAGCTTGTTGAGAAACTTTGATCTAAAGAACACAAAAACCCTAAAATCATCAAAAACCCTAATTTTCAAGAAATCCTAAAAACAACATGTCTATTCCAGAGTTAACCTCATCCTCCTCCTCAACCCCCAACATCAAGATTCCCATGCTAGACCCAGACAATTTTGAGCTATGGAAGTTTAATTTTGAACAGTATCTTCAAATCCATGACTACGCCCTATGGGAAATTATTGAATATGGAAACACATTCAATAAAGCTCAAAAGATTGCAGCTGCCATCTTGACAAGAACAAATGTTCAAGGATCTACTAAAGAGGATCGAAAAAGAAAAACCTGAAGATGGTAGAGTTGTCTCTGCTGAGGACATAGCAAAGAGAAGGAATGACATGAAAACCCTAAGCATTCTCAAACTCTCTTTGGGACAAGCCAATCAGCACAAATATAGAAGCTATGAGTCTGTAAAAGATCTTTGGGCAGCCCTTGAAGTTGCTTATGGTGGTAATGCTGATACTGTACAAGAGAAAAAGAAGAAACTCTTGCATGAGTATGCTGTTTTTAAAGCTCAACCCAATGAAAAGCTAAGTGGATTGAGAAGCAGACTTCTTGACATTACAAGCAAGCTGTCCTTTATGGGAACAGTGCTTGGTGATGTTGATATCATCACCACTTTTCTTAAAACTCTTGGTGATGTATGGAAGATTGAAGCAAGGTCTATAATTTCTAATAATACTCACAAAAGTTCTACTTTTGATGATGTTTACAATAAACTAAGGCTGGTAGAGAATGAAACTCTTTTGGATCAAGAAAGCAAGGCTACCAATGGAAATATGACCTTCTTCTCACATAGTGAAGGTCAATTTGATCAAAAGGAGTCATACATGCACCCCGTTACTGGATCAACTTGTGTCAATGCTGGATGAAGCTGTGTCAACGCCTGACATTCAGACGCTGACACATACAAAGTTGACTCACCAAGAGTTAGGCCTGCTGGTATTGATCTAGATACTGTTTGTGCATACATTGCTTCATTGCCTAATGGTTCAGTGATTACATATGAGGACCTTGAGCAAATTAGTGATGAGCATTTGGAAGAGATGGACATAAAGTAGAATATGGCTCTTGCAAGTATAAGAGCAAATAGATGGAATATAAGATTTAAGAAGAAGATGTTGGAAATACGTTTTACGCATTTAGAAAGTCTCGGTCACTCCAACCATGTAGTTATAGGCTCGTAGTTAAGTTAAGTAGTATTTATTTCATAGCCCGACCCATGAGCATGTTCATGGGCCGGAAGCCCAAGTCCTTTAAGGACTTGGGGTATTTAAACCTCTTTCCACCATGGAAAGAGGTGTTGGTTGTTTTATTCTTTCACTTTAATATATGTGTTTTCTTCCATTTCTCTCTCTAACTTTCTCTCTCTAGAAAAACATCAACCCCCTTATTTCACAAGATTATCATTGTTCTACAATTGGTATCAAGAGCATGGGATGAGATAAAGGCTTGTTCTTTGTGTTGGGTTGTGTATTTACATTCGTAGAGTGTAAACTACCTTTTTGGCCGAAACTTTCAAATTTTTTTCATTTGATCATAGTGGTAAGTAGTGTAACATAGGAATTTGGGCTTAAACGTGTTCTTGGTATCTTAGATTTCATTAAAACTTCAGGTTTCTTGGATCAAAAGTGCTAGAAAGTGTGTTTTTCAACATTCCGAAATTTCAGCAGACGCTTCCATCGGAAAGTACAAAAAGTACTTTGGCCTCCATCGCAATACCTTAACCATCGGAAAGGGTTAGGGTCCTACTTTGCGATCATTGGATTTTCATTACTTATTCCGATCTGAATTATTCCGATAGCTTTTTGCGATCTGAGATTCCGACGGGTATAAGGAAGGTGTGTTAAGTCGTTACTCTGCTCAAATTTTGCAAATCACTTTGCGATCTAAGATCATTGCGATAGGCATTGCGATCTGAAGCATTCCGATAGCATCGTATTGCGATCTGAAATATTCCGATACCATCATCATTGCCACAGGGTTACATTGCGATCTAAAATCATTACGATCTGAGCTGATTCCGATAGTGAGACTTTCCGATCTAGGTATTCCGATAGAAAGTACATTGCGACAGAACTGGTTTTATATACTTAGTGGATTTTTTCTATTTGGCATTTAATTTGGTAATTTGGAAACGTTCAAAAAGCTAATACTACAACAAGATAACAACATCTTTTAGTTAACAACACAAAAAACTCATAACCTTTATTTCATTGTTCGATCATCTTTGATAATCTTATTCAAGGGATCACAAAATGAATTCACATTCATTCATGCCAACTATGACTTCACTCACCGATATATCGATCATTTCGGGTACCGATACTCGCCCGCCTTTGCTCATCAAAGACTTATTTGAATCATGGCAAAGTCGAATGAGAACATACATCATGGGCAAACAAAGTGGTCGACTTATGCTAGAATCAATTGACAAAGGTCCATTAGATTGGGGAGAGGTTACAGTCAACAATGTGACAAGGCCAAGGCAGTATCATGAGTTAACCGATGCCAACAAACTCATTGCAGATGCCGATGAAAGGGCTGTGCAAACAATTCTTCAAGCTCTTCCACCTGATATCTTCAGAATGGTGAGTGAACATAAAGTGGCTAAGAATCTTTGGGATCGACTTGCGGTTTTGCTACAAGGGACATCTCTCACTAAGCAAGAACGAGAATGTCAATTATATGATTTGTTTGATCGATTCCAATACATTCCAGGGGAGACTCTTCATGATTTTTACTGGCGTTTTACTACTCTGATGAATGACATGAATGTCTATAATCTAAGGATTGAACAATTTCAGTTAAACACCAAGTTTTTGAACACACTACCCCCTGAATGGAGTCAATATGTGACGGATGTCAAAATGATTCGTGATCTACACAAGTCCAATTTAGATCAACTATATGCTTTCTTACAACAACATGAGAAGCATGTGATCCAAAACCGAATTTCTCAAGGACCTTATCATGAACCAATGGCATTATTGGCAAATCATCCTACACTATCATATCACAACTCTCAGCTTGCTGTAGGACACAAATCTTCATATCAACCTGTGTATCAAACACCAAGCTTTCCACAGTACTCGATTCTGCCACCGCCACCAACATCTTATCACCAACAAGCAACATCATCATCACAAGGAGCTTCACACCAGTATTCACCGTATCAACCTCCTACCAACCCTGTTAGTACCTATCCACAACTCGAGGCTCCTCAACATCATTACTCACATCAAGAAAGTGTTCCAACCAATCAGTTTGTTGCTCAACCAGCATCAGCATTATACTGTGAAGATGACATCCCTGTCCCTGAATTTAAACAAGGAGATAGCCATACTGAAGTCCTAGCTCTGTTGTCTGCATTTTTAAGTCAAACTTTAAACAAAAGAGGTTACCGAGGTTCAGCACCAACTAACAATCAGTTAAGGAACTCGTCTAACTCTCGACAACAAGCAACAATTCAGGACGGCAGGGTCATGGTGCAACCACTTCAAGGGAGATCAAATTCGTCTAATGCTGGTGCACGTTCATCCAATACTACGGCTACAAGGGCCAACAGCACTGGTAAAATGAAGGTGGTTATTTGCTACAACTGCAAAGGGGAAGGGCACATGGCCCGAGAATGCAAGCAGCCTAAGAGGAGAAGGGACGACACTTGGTTTAAGGAAAAGATTTACTTGGTGAATGCTCAAGCCCAAGGTCGTGAGCTTGATGAAGAAGAATTGGCATTCCTTGCAGATCCAGGAGTAGCGGAAACTGATCATCCCACAACAGTCATCACCAACAATGCTGCTTATCAATGTGATGATTTGGATGCATATGACTCGGATTGTGATGATTTTAACACCGCTAAAGCAGCTCTTATGGCAAATCTTTCACTCTATGGGACTGACACCATTGCTGAGGTACCAAATACTGCTACAAATACTAGCATTGTACCTTATCAAGTTGAGCAAATGTCTGAGTATTCGGAAGAGCCTCCGGTGGTTAGTAATTCAATCGATGAGACAAACAATGACAGCAATAACATTGCAAGTCCTCAGATTTTGAGTGAACCACAACCGGAAGCTCCTATGACTATTAATTCGTCTGCTCAACCTGATTTGGTTATGGTCCCTGCATCTTTGCTTAGCAGAATGAATATTGCAGTCCGTGAAACCCTTAATGCTAATCAGACTTTATCTGCTGAGCTTGCTTTGCATAAAGACAAGGTAAAAACCTTGGAAATGACTCCTGTGTCCACTACCTTAACCATTCCTGAATTTGATAGGTTTAGGAAAGTTCAAATGGACAATCTGCTTGAAATTGAAAGTTTAAGAGAAAACCTTTCGAATGAGCTTAAAGAAAAAGAGTCAGTCGTCACTAATTTTCAACAACTTCAAACAGATTTTGAAATTCTGGAATCCAAACAGCTTGAACTGGAAATTAAGACGTCTAACAGAATAAAAGAAACGGAACTTAAGCTTTTAAAACAATATGCCGCTTCACATCTAGTACACTTGTTTCATGCTTCATTTAAAGAGTTCAACTTATCGCGTCTCATAGACTTACCACCTAACCCGGGTTATGCAAAGCAAGCACTTAACCACAACCCCCGACTGTATGATGCAACAAAGTTAGGTTTGGCATTAGACCCGATAGTGTTCTCAAGTGATTCTATATCACCATACGATGAAAAGCAGTTAAAATTACTTTTGACATATCCTGAATATGATTATGCTTCAATGAATGCAAAAAATGCCACAATAGATCTTAGAACTCGTTTCAATATGAAAAAGAAAACTCTCCAAACATCCACTTTCATGCCAACTAGAGAATGCCTTAGTATAATTCCTACACTTGTCAACTCGGCCAAACCAAAGGAAATTCCTAAGAACCTTCCCCCGCTTAGTACGGTAAGGCTCAGTATTGAAGAGATTGGGCAATACCTTACCGATTTTGACAAGGTCATCTTGGAATGTACGACTTCAACGGCTCAAACTGCTGGAGAATGGGCATTCGAACACATGAAATCGGTGTTTGAAGAAGCGATCGTTCCATTTGTGAACCATATTAAACAAGGAGTCTATGATCTAGTGTGTAATTTACAATTTGAGCTTGGTGAAGTTCAAAAAGTTTTCAATAACATGGATGATGCTTATGAACAACACTTAATTGAAAAGGAAAAGATTTTATCAGAATATGACTGCTTTTTAGAACATATGGTGTCCCTTGAAGTGATGCAAGTTGTTACTACTCAATATACTCGTGAAATTTCATCTAATGTGAATATTTGTGATGATGTGCATAAATCTGTGAATAATATTGAACATGTGAATACTGTAGAAAATCATTCTTGTCATGAATCCAACGCTGAATTTTTAAAGCTTCAGGATTCATATAATACACTTTCAAAAAGTTTTAACGAGCTTCAACAACATTCTATATCTCTTGAAATTGAGAATCAATCTATAAATGAAACTCTTTCAAAACTAAATGAAGGTGGAAACTCCGTTGAGATAAGTGACAAGATGATTCAGATGGTTCAAAATTTAGAAGATGAAATGATGGGACTTAAGAGAGAATTAGTAGAAACAAAAACGGAACTAGAGGTTGCAGAGGCTAATAATCATGTCCTAGAAACAAGAATTAATTCTATACTAGGAGAGCGTGAACAAGTAAGGCAGGGAGACTCACAAATTTCTGGTTCAATAGAAGAACACATCGCGTTTAATGCGACAGAGCGAAAGTCTTTAATTGACAAACTGAACAAGAAATGTGAGGAAACCTCTGACCTAAAAATTCAGCTCATAGATAAAAACATGGTTTTGGCCGAGTTAAAGGAGACACTTCGCGTCACCCGACAAGAAGTTGTTGATAACTTAGCTACTGACTCTGCCCCGTCCACTAGTGCTCCAACAACCAAGTCAGTAGTGCTTTATAAGAATCCACTTCACAAGAGAAACCAGGTTACCTATGATGATTATATGAGGAATGCCATTAAGCATGTCGATCTTCTTAGGGATATTTTAGACGATCTGTATGCCTTAGATCCCTTAAGTAGCGACTATTATTCGGCTCATGAATATGTTAAGCGAGTTCAATATTGCCTAGCATATTTGCAATACATAGGTACACCAGGTTCTGCACTACTTAATAATAAGCCCATTGCTGTCACTCCATTCAATAAGACTCCAGGAGCAAAACCGTCATTGACACTATCAAGCAAGGCACCTTTAAAATCTGTCACTAATGTTCCCTTGGCTTCTACAGGAGTAAAAGTGTCCACTAAGGCTAAAGGATCTCGAGGAAAGAAAGATAGGATCAAGCCTTCCACTAATAGGACTGAGAAGAAGAAAGTAGAAGTGCACCCTAGGAACGTTGTTTCAGTTTTAAATAAAAAGAATCATGTAGCTAAGACAAAAGGTCCTCTTTATGAGTGGAAACCTAAGCAAAATGTGAATTCTAATGCTAAATGTTGGAATTGTAACGAATGTATGTTTTCTAAGCATCATGATTTATGCCTTATTGATCACGTGAATGAAATGCATGCTATTAAGAACAATCTTGAATGGAAGCCAACAGGTAAGAAATTTACTCACGTTGGGTGGCAATGGAAACCCACTGGTAGGACCTTTACTGCAAATGGAACTACGTGCCCTTTAACTAGGATCACATCCACGGAAGTTAGGTCTAAGCGTCCTTTAAATAGGAACACTAGCACTAAGAAAAGGAACAAGCGCCCTTTAACTAGGTCTGCCTCCACTAATGTGCCTACCAGTGGTAATGTCCCCAGTCACAAAGTACCTCAGAATACTAGACAACTAGAATCTAAGCCAATCACTAGTAAGAAAATCTGGAAACCTAAAGTTTTGTCTGATAGCAAATCTAAGATAACTATATCTGTACCTGCTAACTCAGAAGAACAATTAGAATCCGATACATCGTCTATGTTTGGTAAAATTTTCAGGTCGTCCAAATTATTCTTTGGTATTTGGACTCGGGGTGCTCCAAACATATGACTGGAGACCGCTCGATGCTCAAAAATTTCGTCAGCAAGTTTCTAGGAACGGTCAAATTCGGCAACGACCATATTGCAAAGATTATGGGTTATGGTGAATATCAAATTGGGAATGTCACGATTTCAAGGGTTTACTATGTAGAGGGACTTGGTCATAATCTATTCTCAGTAGGACAATTCTGTGATTCTAACCTTGAAGTGGCCTTTCGACAACATACTTGCTTCATTCGCGATCTTGCAGGAAATGATTTGTTAAAGGGTTCTCGAGGGGATAATCTATATACTTTGTCTATTCAAAACATGATGGCCGCCTCTCCTGTTTGCTTACTCTCCAAAGCATCTAAGACCAAGTCATGGTTGTGGCATCGTCGGTTATCTCATCTTAACTTTGATGCTATCAACCATTTGGCTAGAAACGAACTTGTTCGTGGTCTTCCGAAACTAAAGTTCGACAAGGATCATTTATGTTCCGCATGTTCATTGGGGAAAAGCACCAAGAAATCTTACAAACCTAAAGCAGAAGACACCAACCAAGAACCACTGTATCTTTTGCACATGGATCTTTGTGGGCCAATGCGTACAGCTAGTGTGAGTGGTAGAAAATACATCCTCGTCATAGTGGATGATTTTTCAAGGTTTACATGGGTAAAGTTTTTAGCATCTAAGGATCAAGCACCAGAGTGTATCATTACCTTCTTAAAAATGATCCAAGTCCGTCGGAATGCTACTGTTCGCCGCATTCGGACTGATAACGGCACTGAGTTCGTTAATCAGACTCTTCGAACGTATTACGAAAAGGTTGGTATTTCTCATGAAACATCTGTGGCTCGCACTCCACAACAAAATGGTGTCGTTGAAAGACGTAACCGTACACTGATGGAAGCTGCTAGAACTATGTTAATTTATGCGAATGCTCCCTTATTCTTATGGGCCGAAGCAGTGGCAACCGCATGTTATACCCAAAACCGCTCAATCATTCGCAAACGTCATGGTAAAACTCCATATGAGCTTCTTCATGGACATAAACCCGATATTTCCTTTCTTCATGTGTTTGGTGCACTTTGCTATCCAAATACAAATAGTGAAAATCTGGGAAAACTTCAACCGAAGGCTGATATTGGAATTTTCATTGGCTATTCACCTGCAAAGAAGGCTTACCGGATTTATAACCGTCGTCTTGGCAAGATTGTAGAAACTTTGGATGTCGATTTTGATGAGATGACAGCGATGGCTTCTGAGCAACACAGCTCTGAACCCGCTTTACACGAGATGGGAACCGGTACAATCAGTTCCGGCTTACTTCCCAACAACCCTACTTCTCCATCATTCATACCACCAACAAGGTCCGAGTGGGATAAGTTATTTCAACCTATGTTTGATGAATTCTTTGATCCACAGAGTAATGATTCTTCAGTACACGTAGCAGTGGCTCCGATTCCCGTAGTTGTTGCTCAAGATAATGGAAATGAATCCGAGGCAACTACTGTTACTCTTGATCAAGATATACCATCCCCTACCAATTCTCAAACAACACCTGAATCATCACCCCCACTCGTTCCTAATGATGTTGAAGAGGAATTATATGATCACGATCTGGAATACGCTCACTTACAAGAGCTTCCTTTCTTTGGTTCACACATACCTGATGACCCTACGGGTGCGTCTACTTCAGAGGAAGCTCCTGCAATCGTTCACTCCCGTCCACCAAGGATTGAAACTCACAACACTAAATGGACAAAGGATCACCCAATCCGAAATATTATTGGTGACATCGATCGACCAGTCTTAACACGTCATCAACTCCAAGAACATGCATTATATTGCTATTTTGATGCATTTCTATCAGACACTGAACCTAAAAACTGGCAACAAGCCATGACCAAATCATCATGGATTGAAGCAATGCAAGAGGAACTTAATGAATTCCAACGTCTTGAAGTGTGGGAATTAGTTCCGTTACCCAGCAACGTGGAAATCTTGACACTGTTGTGGGTATACAAGGTTAAACTTGATGAGTTAGGTAGTGTTCTGAAAAACAAAGCTAGATTGGTCGCTAGAGGTTACAAACAAGCTTTGGGTATCGATTTTGAAGAATCCTTTGCTCCGGTTGCACGTTTGGAGGCAATTAGACTATTCCTTGCTTATGCTGCTCATATGAATATGATCGTCTACCAAATGGATGTTAAGACGGCATTTCTTAATGGTGAATTAAGGGAAGATGTCTATGTAAGCCAGCCGAATGGATTCGTCAATTCAGAGTATCCTAATCATGTGTACAAGCTCAAGAAGGCTCTTTACGGGTTGAAACAGGCTCCACGCGCGTGGTATGATCTCTTATCGACGTATCTCATCTCCAAAGGCTTCTCCAAAGGCAAAGTGGACCCCACATTATTCATTCTCAAGGAGGACAACGACATGATACTGGTACAAATTTATGTTGATGATATAATATTTGCTGCTACTAATCAACGTTTGTCTGACCGTTTTGAGAAAATTATGTCCACACGCTTTAAGATGTCGATGATGGGAAAAATTTCATTTTTTCTAGGGTTGCAAATTTCTCAGAATCCCAGAGGCATCTTTATTAATCAATCCAAATTTGCTCTTGAATCCTTAAAGAAATATCACTTTGAAAACTGTGACCCCGTGGATACTCCAATGGTGGAGCGATCCAAGTTAGATGAAGATAAGGAAGGGATAGCTGTCGATCCTAAACTTTACCGTGGAATGATCGGCACCCTTCTCTATCTGACTGCTAGCAGGCCTGATTTGCAATTTGCTATAGGCATGTGTGCCCGGTATCAGGCTCGGCCTACCGAAAAGCACTTACATGTTGTGAAAAGGATCTTTCGGTATCTAAAAGGAACACTTAATCGTGGTCTGTGGTATCCGAAGGATTCTTCTATTGCATTAATTTCATATGCAGATGCAGATTATGCCGGGTGTCAAGATACAAGACGTAGCACTTCTGGCAGTGTGCAACTCCTTGGAGATAGACTTATCAGTTGGGCATCAAAAAGGCAGAAAAGCGCTGCGATATCAAGTACTGAGGCTGAATACATAGCTATGTCCGGTTGCTGTGCTCAAGTTCTTTGGATGAGATCACAATTGACTGACTACGGCCTTGGTTTCAACAAAATCCCGATGTACTGTGATAACAAAAGTGCAATCGCTCTATGCTGCAACTATGTTCAACACTCTCGAGCAAAGCACATTGACATCCGCTACCATTTCATCAAGGAGCAAGTGGAAAATGGAGTGATCGAATTATACTTCGTCAACACTGAGTATCAGCTGGCAGATATATTCACCAAAGCCTTAGATCGAGCACGCATCGAGTTTTTGATCGAAAAGTTAGGCATGAAATCATTTTCACCAGCGACACTTAAGGAGTTGGCAGAAGAGTCTGAAGAATAGTACTGGTAAACTATTCTCTAGTATCCTTTTGATCGTGATCTTGTATATTATAGTACATACTTAAACCATCAAAAGCAAAATACAAAAATATAAAACCAAGAAAATCCATAAAAAATATAAAATCAAGAAAACCCAAAAATATTTTTTCTTTTCAAATTTCGGGCATGTCTTTTAGTACGGTAATATTTACGGCTTTAGAAATGTCGATTACTATTGACACGGCGCCATAAATAGAGTCCGTATAAAAGTTGTACAAGTTTTAAAACATGCCCATTATGGCTTGTAGTTATTTTTGACTGCAACCCGCTTTTCATATTAAAGTCACGTATTTCTTTTTGAAAACGTTGGCTCACAACGGGAATTAAGTTTCTCGGGCAAGGTTTTTACTTTAAAACCTTGTAAGGGGCCAAGTTTACTTAATAACTTGGTCTAACACAAATTCGTGTACGTTTCAGTGCACTTATCTTGTTTAAAATAAGAGAAATCTTATTTCCACCAGAATCGTTCTATACAATCACTTAATCGGCAAATGTCCTCATTAATAGTTGTGTCCCTAATATCTTTGATTACAGCTCTTTAATTAGAAAACGGGTCAGGGATTAAGGGGGAGCAAATATTAATTCTTTAAAGTTAACAAATTCGGTCGTTCAACAGGTTACTCAGAAAATATTAGCTACCCATCATCTTCAGTTTCGCTATGTGTGCCATGTGTGAATTTAGTATATTTTGGATAGGTCATTAACACTTTGGCATAAAATACTTGTGCTTGTGTTTGGGGAATAAGTTTATCATGTGTCAAGATAACTTGTACTCTCATTTTTAAACTTACAAAATAGGGGGACCCGTTTTGCAAATCTGGCAAAAATGGGAGGGGCTTGAATCAAACTTTGACCAAGTCAACAAAACAAACCCCCCCCCCCCTCTCCTTCCCGTCGCATTCAAAACACACACAAAGAATACACCTTGCTGCCATTGTTGAAAACCTCCAACCTTCATCTTGATCCACGTTTTATTGATTATCTCTTGATTGCTTCATAACCTAGGTAACATATCTATGATTAAATTCATCTCGTATTTCATGTTTTAACACAGCAACCATAGTTTCCAGATTTTTCGATTTAGGGTTTTAATTGTTGCGATAAACATGTATTTTTAGTGCTGGGATTTGTTAAGGATACCCTTTTACACAATGGTCTTGTTCAGAATTCCTTAAAACGCTGCCTAAAACTCCAGATCGTGAAGTCAAACATGAGATCGAGTCCCAGTCACGGATTTCGATGCAGATTGCGATACTGCTTTGCGATGACATCATTGCGATGAGTCATTTCGATGATTCGTTGCGATGGGCATTGCGATGAGTTATTACGATGACTCATCGCGATACTCATTGCGATGAGTCATTGCGATGGTTCTATTGCGATGGGTTGTTGCGACGAATCATTCCGATGGTTTGTTGCGACAGGCTCATTGCGATGGACTTTCGTTGATTCATTGCGATGGAATGTTGCGAT
Source organism: Glebionis coronaria (assembly GCA_025667525.1). NCBI lineage: Eukaryota > Viridiplantae > Streptophyta > Magnoliopsida > Asterales > Asteraceae > Glebionis > Glebionis coronaria. The sequence continues at coordinate 458,211,641 of CM046874.1, forward strand.
GGCACATTCCGATGTGACATTGCGATGGTTTCGCACTATGTATTGCGATAGGGTATATTGCGATGATTATTCAGTTATTCCGATGGAAATGCACATATTGCGATAGCCTTAGATATTGCGATAGGATTTCATTAGGATTACGATGAATGTTTCATTGCGATGGTATGGCTAGGATTTTGATAATTTGCTACATTACGATGGAATTTGGTCCTTTATTCTTATGCTATTGCCTTAGGATATACCATGAGTTTCGCCTAGATTGCACTAATCTTTCTTTAGCTTTAAGTTCTTTAGGGCCATTTAAACGAAACCAAGTGTTGTTGAAATAAGCCAATTTTTATCTCATAAGAATACTTGAACGGTTTCTTATTACAAAAGTTCATCTTAGTTAATAAGTTGATTCCGATGTAAACAAAAGAGATACAAATTACTTACTCAATATCTTGGGTTTATGTTTCCAGGCCATGGCAGACAAAGCTTCATCTTTGCTCAAGCCCACTATCATTTGGATTGAGGGTAATCCTACAATTCCTGACGTAGTGGTTGCAACTAAATCAAAACCCACTGAAGTTTTGGTTGAAATCAAACCAAGACCTACTGAGGTGTTAGTAGACATCAAACCCAAACCTACTGAGGTAGTGGTTGAAACTAAATCAAAACCCACTGAAGTTTTGGTTGAAATCAACCCAAAACCTGTTGAGGTTTTGGTCATGACCACCAAGAAATCCAAATATTGTAAGAACTAAGGCTAGGACAGTTTCTCCTTAGAATAAAATTATCACTGGCATTCATGCTATTTTCCTAAGTGCATTGCTATATGTAAAGACCTTGTTCATCTGATGTATGTGTGAATGTTGTGGTAATAAGTGTAATGATATTTTTCCTGTGTTTAAATTTGGCATTGATTGAATACATCTACATGTGTTGTATATATCATTTGTGAATATGTCATCAAAGCAGGAAATGTCAATCACCGAGGAAGAACAACGAATCCGTGATCTTGAACTTGTCCCACTCAGTCATAGGCTCCCATATGCCGAGAACAACACTAGGTTGCAAGATGATTTTGATCCGCTTTTACCTGCCTTCAAAATTGCCACGGATATCCTAGACATATCACCCATCAGCGACACACTCAGACGTACTGCATCTGTCCCCGAAGTCTACATCCATGAATTCTGGAATACTGCATCTTTCGATAACAAGATCATATCTTTCGAACTGAACAAAACACCAAGGGTACTCAACTTGAGCATTTTTAGGAAATTGTTTAAGCTCCCTAGGTTGGCACAAGGAGAACAATTTGTGCCTAACCCAAAGAATGATGAAGTGCTTCGAGTTATTCGTGCCATGAATTATGAGGGTGCAATTAACAGTCCATCACAATTTAACACTTCACACATAGGGCAACCCTGGAAAGCAATTATCACCATCATCGTCAAGTGTCTCACTGGTAAAACTAGGGGAACCGATGCAATGAGACCACCACAGGCTCACTTATTTTGGGGATTGTATACTGCATCAAAAGTCGATTATGCACTTCTTCTCTGGCAAGAATTTTGCTATCAAATTACTGGAACGAAGAAGAAATCCGTGCATCTCCCATTCCCGAGATTCACCAAGCTCATTATCCACTATTTTATGAAGAATGACCCAACCATTGACACTCGCGGGAAGTTCTTTTATCACACGAAAGATGATGATTATGTGATTCTCTCAATGAATGCAGACACAAATTCCACAAAGTATGCATTACTTCCTGCACTAGTACCTGACACGATGATTAATGATGGAATCAAGGAGAGTGATAAATACCAAGAAATGCTTCGTGACATCGACGCACAATTCAAGCGGGCAAATTTACCACCATCAGAGAAACAAAAAGGTAAACGCAAGAAACGAGTGTCACAGCGTCAACCAGCTGCTCCTAAAGATAAACGCTCAGGAAAAATGCAAATTGTTGATGAAGATGATGAAGATGAGCTGATCCACACAGAAGATGAACAAGAAGAAGAAGTACCACTCCGCAGGCCTAAGAAAGCAAGGAAAGCTAAAGGCAAAGAGGCAAGTGTTGCTCAAAATGATCCTGTTTAACAACAACTTTCTGAAGAAAAAAGACTTCGTATTATTCTTCAACAAAGTCGACAGGAAGCCTTTGGTGGATCAGGCTCAAGGGTATTTGATGACTTAGAAGATTTCGGTAATCCTGATGATGATACGGAATTCTTCGACGAAGAAGATACTTATGAAGCTGAGTATGAAGATACTGATACCTTTCAACTTGAAAGTCGGGAACCAAGTGAAGACCGTGAGAGCAGTGCTGACACAGATACAAGTATGATGTATCGGGATGCAAATATCACCACATCTCTGCCTGAACCGACTCACATGGTACTAAATGAAGATGCTCATGCAACTTTCATTCCAGACACACAACTTCAAAGTAAGTCTACTTCAAATTCTGATGATGTGTTGAAATATCTTAATTTCGAAGGGGAGGGTGTTGAGGTCACCAACACTGATCCGTCAACAAACGAACAAATGGTGGATGTCCCTATAACCACTATTATATCGACCAACACTTCCCTACTTTCAACCCCAATTATCAGTGAGGTCCCGACCACCACCATCACACCTGCAACTGTTGAACAACAAGTATCAACCACCACCATTACCACGGAATCTACACCGGCATCTACAGTTGAACAACCTGTATTAACCACCGTCCTAACCACTGCATCGACAACATCACCTATCCCAGTACAACCAGTATCATCCACGACCACTTTAACGGTTTTGGTTACACCTCCACCAACAGAACCACAAGCTTCCTCTACATCAAATCCTTTTCTCACAATCAATGATCCGTTGATCCTGTCTCTTCAACAACAACTAGAGGCTCAAGCTACCCAAATAGCTACGTTGACAGAAAAGTTTGCTACTCCTCCAAAGGAACCGCATTCTGATGAGCCCATTCTTCAAAAACTATCAGACAAAGTGTCAAAGCTCAAAGAACAACATAAAGCATTTCGTAAAGAGAAGAAAACTCGGGATAAAGAAAACGCTGCTTTTCTCGGGTCAATTGACGAGCAGATGACCGCGATCATTCAACGCGAAGTCAAGTCTTATGTTGATCAACAATTACCACATCTGGTCGGTAATGGTCTATCTACTCTTCAAATCATGACATTGCTTCAGAAACGTCTGCTAGATTTGGGAGCTCATAAATCAAAATACAAACGCAAAGTTCTGCAATATCTCAACTACGCAATTGATGAAGAGAATCCTGCAGACACTACCGACTCTGAGTCTGATGATGAGAATGTGTTAGAAGAGGAAGATGACGAGGAACATGGTGAAAAGAATGATGAGAATAAGGATGAGGATGAGGAAGGAGATGAGGAGGATAAAGAGGATGAACAAGGAAAGGATAAGAATGTTGATGACGATAAGGACGAGGACGAGGATACAGATGATGACCAGGATGACGATGACGATAATGACAAGGGTAATGAAGTCAGCAAGGGTGATAAGAATGACAACACTGGTACAAATGCCGACGAGACAAACAAGAATGACAATGAAACGGCCACCGAGAAAGGTCTCGAGGACATTGCAGAAACGGTTGCTGACACCACAGATAAGCCACTGGAGACAATAGTATCAGAAACTCAGCAGGCTGCTTCAGGTATATCTACTGCACAAGAATTCACTACTGCTTCTCATATTGAGACTGTAGAATACATGCAAGCAGAAGAACCGACAGACACAATGCTTGACGAAGAACATCACGATGATATACCGGTGACGCAAACTCAACCTTCCACATCCTCTACAGCTCAGCATGATGATGACATGGAAGTTGAAGATTTACATGTTCCAGAACCGACATTTGCTGAATCTATTATCATTGATGATACGATACAAGAACAACTTTGGCTAACAAACGCAGCACCACATCATCCATTTGACACTGCAACTGTAATGGAGATGACTCAATTCCTCAACAACCCTATCGACTTCTCGGCTTTTCTAAGGTACTCTCATGGGAAACCAACGATGACCCCGGATCTGATCAAAATGGCAGCTGCAAATGTGGACTTCTTTGATACATTAAAGATCACCCATAATGAAGCAGAATATCACCTGAATGAGCTTACCAAAGCAATGAGAGCGACAACTATAGGAATTCAAACTCCCGTATTGCAACCTCTTACACCAACGGTCATCGCTAGTTCTGCCACTATCCCAATCGAGCATTTTGTCTCTCACGATCTTGAATACCTTGAAAATGGAGCAAAGAAGTATGCCACGTCACTAACAATGCTCAAGGCTGTCAATTTGGAGAATGTTCCTTGGATAGAAGACAAAGTGCCTGACTCAATCTGGAGAAAGAAGCTGCTCAAATTTTATGACACCTATGCTTCACTTGGCATATCTCACTGGGACAAAAAGAAGAAGTTAGCCTATAATCACTTCCATCGTCCTAAGAGAGGTGCTTCTATCGTCTCATCTCACAGAATCAAAAGTATCCTTGGGGCAACTACTCAGACGGTTTTCGGTTACGATTACTTAAATGTAATCTTGCTCAAACGTACCGATGAGAAAGAATTCCGCATTGACGAAAGTGATCTCCAGTACCTTCAACTCGAAGACATAGAAGATCTATTGCTGCTTTTGGCTCAAGAGAAAGTTGATCATCTATCACCTGATATTGTCATAGCCTTGAGTTCAAACTTTCGTCAATATGCCAGGAAAATTGTCATTCAACACCGGGTGGAAGATTTTCAACTTGGGGTAGAAAGCTATCAGAAGAAGTTAAACCTGCAACGTCCCCATACGACTCCACTTAGTAACTTCCACAAGGACAAGAAGGTCTACATGGGAACTACCAAGCCGGAAGCAGGAATCTTTTATCCGAACCAGACTGGCGTCATGCAATACATGCGATTCTCCGAACTGCACAAATTCAGTGATGGAACGCTAAAGAATGTTCGAGATGATTTGTCGGTTCTTAATTCCAACTTACCTCTTCCGGCGGTCACATACACCTGGACAGCCCAGTGCCGAAAAGGATCTTCGTATGCAATCAGGAAAATTGAGGAAGTGCTAAGGAAGCGCCGATTGCTACGAAGCATAGAACGATTCGTCGGTGGACGACCATATGGAGCTCACCATCGGCTTACGGAACGAACCGATTAATTTTGGTTCGTCTCATTACAGGTCAACTCCATATGTACATTATTGTGAATATGTTATCTTTTTACTTTATCAGCTTTTGTGGCTTGTGGTAGTGTTAAGATATGATAATTTTTCAAGAATTTCTCACGAGATTCTAAATCTTTCAAAATATATCATACCAAAGCACTACAACTATCCCTTATTTAATTAAGGGGGAGCATTAACATGTTCTATGGCCAAACATCTATCTCATTTTTACCCAAAGACCGGTTAATCCATTCAATATCCCAAATATTAATGGTTAACATTTTGGATAAGGGGAGAAAATGGGTTTAAGGAGACTTAAGTAATACTTGGCTAAAAGATGAAAAAGACTTAACGAGAATCCAACTTAATATGTGTCAAGCACATGTTAAGGGGGAGCGTTTTTGATGAACAAAACACCTAAGGTACAAAACTTTTGATTTTAATATCACAAGTACCTTAGGTGATTTTTCAATGATTTTTCATGGTGGCAATTCCTTCCCAAAACACGCTTAATTCACGACGGATGTGGTGACAAAAGGGTGGTAGGAATAGGTTTAGTCCAATGATTCATCAGAGCCGATGGAATCTTCCCAAGGACAATTCCCTAGATAGAATTAGAAGTCCTAGGAAAGATGGAGAAAGAATGTGAACGTAGCTGAATGCCGACCAAGTACTTAAGCTAGCACTGGAACAATCACAACAAGGTGTTAGTGATGACGTATTGGTAAGCATTGAAGGGGTTGAAGAATGAAAAAGAATTGTAAAGATAAAGGGTGTAAAGAAAGAAGCCCTCCTTACAACTTTAGGCAGAAACCGGGTCAATACATATGCTATTGAGGTCATTTTTGCTAATGATTCTCGGTATTGAAGAAAGACATCATGGACCCAGTGATGCAATGCACAACCCTTCCCAGCTAACTCAAATATCTCTCAAAAGGTATTTGTTTTAATCACACGGAGATCAACACGTTATCTATTGGTTTATTCACTCCGAATAGACTGGTATTGAAAAGGTGGCACTCCTCTCCAGCCATCGCTCACTAAATCAAAACGCACAATCGAGTCTAGAGCCAAGAGATCATCAAAAGTCTCATTAGGACACTTTTCATTTATTCCTTGCTTTCTCACACACTGTGAAAAGTAAGAGATTTTCATGAGTCCTACGCAATATTCCTGTAATATTGCCAGAACATCCGAGTAATACGTAAGTATTACAATGAAGATGGAAATCCTGCTTGAGCCAACATCAAACAAGCTCATGGTAGGTTACACGTGCGATTCTTTTAGAATCAATCTTGTGAAAAACTGGAAGGTAACAGTGGTTTAATTCTTAATTGAACTTAAACTCGTTCCAGGCCTCTTCGCATTATCATATGATCTTGCCAGAACACTCAGAGTGACTCTTTATTGACCACAGTGACGAGTGGAAATCCTTCTAGTGTCAACATCAAACAGCACTTGGTAGGTGACGTGCAAGATTCTTTATGAATTAAGCTCGTGACAACTGGAAAGCAACGATGGTGAAAATCTTAATTGAGATTCACTTGTTCCAGGTTTCATGAATTGACGGCTTTTAATCACAAGGATAATTTATCCAAGTGATTCACTCTTTATGTTCGCAGTCAGCTTTGGACGGTCGAATAAAGAGAACGGGTTTACCCGCGAAATCCTGTCAGGAAGTTACTTAATTGAAACTATCCGTCACGGGTACGATATCTAATATCGTTCAACGGTCTTCACCGACCGGAGGTAAAATGCTACCGAATTAGAATAAAATGTTCAAAGCCATTTTATTCGTGTCGTTGCTGTGTACCTGTCAAAGACGGTGGCGTTGCTGTGTACCTGTTGAAGACGGTGGCGTTGCTGAGTACCAGTGAAGACGGTGGTGTTGAGGTGTACCTGTAGAAGTCATTCCCACATGCTTATGTCTTTCTGCATCAAAGTTTAACAAAAATTCAAGAAAGTACAAGATAAAGTCTTCCGCTGTACCAAACTCTGAAACTTTCGAGAATTCAACAAAAAGACATAAGTGTGTGGAACATGGAGTCACGAGAAGGCAAATTCACAAGAAAGGCAAAGATCGCACGTGAAAGGCCAAAAGAACATGTTCCAAGCAAAAAGGTTGATATCATTCAATACATATTCACAAAAGAAAAGAAAAAGAAAGAAAAGAAGACTACGAGCTCAAGAACAGAATCTAACATGCTAGATTAGGACTTTGTAAACTTGGAGTGACCTCCCTTTGGGGGAGATTGTTGGAAATACGTTTTACGCATTTAGAAAGTCTCGGTCACTCCAACCATGTAGTTATAGGCTCGTAGTTAAGTTAAGTAGTATTTATTTCATAGCCCGACCCATGAGCATGTTCATGGGCCGGAAGCCCAAGTCCTTTAAGGACTTGGGGTATTTAAACCTCTTTCCACCATGGAAAGAGGTGTTGGTTGTTTTATTCTTTCACTTTAATATATGTGTTTTCTTCCATTTCTCTCTCTAACTTTCTCTCTCTAGAAAAACATCAACCCCCTTATTTCACAAGATTATCATTGTTCTACAGAAGATGACTTTTAATGCTAAGGACACTGCTGGATTTGATAAATCCAAGGTTGAGTGTTATAATTGTCATCGAATGGGACACTTTATGAGAGAATGCAGATCTTCAAGAAGATCTGATGCTGGAAAACCCTCAAGCCAAATCATCAAGGCTCAGGATTCCAAAGCTATGGTTGCAATGCAAGACGTTGATGGTGTTGGCTTGGACTGGAGCTATTTGGCCAAGGATGAGGAAGAGAACAAAGCTTTGGTTGCAGAAAAGGAAGAAGAAGAGCATGTTCACTATGCTCTCATGGCACACTCCTCATCTTCATCAGACAATGAGGTATATGATGATGCATTTTGTAGTAAGGGTTGTCGTCTAAACACTAAAAAACTTAACAAAGAAGTTTTAAATTTGACAACAGATGTGGTTAATGAAAGATGCAAGTTATCTAACTATCAACTTGCTCTTACTCAAACTGAAAAGACTGTAGCTGAGTATAAGAAAATGGAGTTTGACCTAAAAGATTAAATTAATATTTTAACTCATGATTTAAATGCTAGTATTGAGATTAGAAACATCATGGAGAGAGCCAATGGTGCTTTATAGGATAAGTTAGATGAGGCTATCAAAAATAAAGAAAATGTAGATCTTAATATTCAAAGATTTGATAAAGCCTCACAAACCCTAGAAAAATGTGTTAGTGAACAAAGGGATTCTAGGGATATGACTGGGATTGGGATGAAAGAGTATGCTGGTGTTCCACCACCTGCTGGGAACTTCTATGGTATCCTTAGAAAGGATTTGTCTTGGACTGGTATACCAGAACTCCAAGAAGAGGAATTTATTCCTCTACCAAGAGTTCTTACCCCAGTAGAGGAATACAAGCAGAAGTTGACTGATTTGGACCAATGGAAGAAAGCTAATTGTAACACCCCCAAATTTATACAACTCAATACAGCGGAAGACTCGTTGGTGTTACGGGATATCACATTACTCACATCATAGACAACGCATAAAAATCGCGTCGTTTAATAATAAAGCGTTTCCATTCATAAATATCAAAGTTACATAGGTCCCAAGACATTGTACTTCATACAAGTTTTAGGTGCGGGCCATGAATTCTTGTTGTCTTCCCGAGAATTACCTTCAAGTACCTGAGATAAAACATGTTAAAAGAAAAGGTCAGCGATAACGCCGAGTGAATTCATAGAGTTTAATAAAACCCATCAATATAACCTCGGTATAAAATTATTATCGAAAATCATTTTGTACAAATCCATGTAGTAGGCCATAAAATAGCCAAAATCATTTTATACAAATCCTTGTCAAAATCATAATATAGGCTTTCGCCTTCAAAATCATTGTACGAACCAATGTCGTAAAAATATCATACAATACGTTTTATAACGTTGTATAGAGTTAAATAAAAACCGTTATATGAATATGGTTATATAAAACCAAAACACAAACATAATATCAATAGTATGACCCCATATTGCTAGTCAGGCAATACATCGTAATTCGATGCGTTTAGCAGTATTTCGTTAATTGGATTATTATAAGCCGCATGACATTGTTACCTTACTAAACCAAACAACGGGTAGCTAGCCCGAAAATCAATTTGCCCATCTAAATTAGCGTGTCGTCACAAAGGTCACGCTATGGAAATCTTCTCATACATAAATTCGCTTACCAATCAATGTGGCACGACGGGGATCAATCGTCAAGGCGCGAACTGGGGTGATCGTCCCCAAATAGTACTATTATATGCATAAGCGTCTATCAAATCCCGGTAGTTCATAATTCGTGCTAATGGGACTTTTAGTGACATAACCTAACTTTAATAATCCATTTAATTTCATCTATCGGGTCATTTAATCATTTATCGGGTCATACAATCGGGTCATACAGTCATTCGGGTCCAAATCAATAAACAAACAATCGGGACAAATGGTGTCCTATTTTATAAAAACTAACATGTTATCTCCCTCGCGGGTTTATAAAACATTTCATAAAAACATTTAAAAGAGTGCGAGGCTATGAACTCACGTTGATGTGTGAAGGCGGGTTATCGGCATTTCGGACGTACGGTACGTGCTTCAATCACGGAAACCTAGACAAATAATACTCGTCTTAGACTCATGTCCAATGACTTTATAAAAATAACAATTATGTATACATATGATGATTATATATATATATATGATGATCAAGTGGGTTTATATATTCTCATTCACTCATTTTTGTGTTTATGTATTGGTAACTTCTATACTAGTTTACTAGTTTTACCTATTTACATATTTTAAGTCCAATAAACTTATTATAAGTTCTTTAACTTGTATTAATCCATTTTATACTTGTATTATCAGTATTTACATTTTACATGTTGGGCTCAAATGGGTTAAGCCCAATAAATAAGTTTATAAGTGTTTTAGCCCATTTTATTGTATTATTAGTCCAATAACGTTAACTTAGCCCGTTAGTGTCCGTATGTTATATAGTTCGGGTTTTATCGGTTTTTCCTTGTTATATATGTTTATATATCAGTATATGAGTTTATAAAAGTTTACATTAGACGGGTCCAACCGTCTAAGTTTTATTTAACAAAAACGTTAATTTTACGGTAATAGCCGAAAAAGTCGTAAAAATCATGTTTATAGTTTTATAACTTATAAAACTTATCAAACTACAATTTTTATAAAATGTCCATTTATTTATCGTTATACATATTTATATAAATGTATTATATAAGTTAGTGGGTTTTAATTCACATTTTATACTATTTTTATTTGAGTGCTTATATAATACTATTATACTTTAGTTTCCCAAAATCTGATTTTTATTTTCATGTTCACCAAAACTGCCATATGTAGAGTTCTATATGGAGACAGAAGCTCAAATTTTTGTGACATAAACTACATGATATGTGCTCCATTTAACTCTGCTATAGCTACTGTTGAATCAGCGTCTAAGTATTTTCTAAAAATCGTCCAAAACAGTGAGCTCAGATTTGTACTCTAAACTTGTTTTGATCATATCTCACTCATTATAATGATTCAATTGCATGGCCAACTCTCACATGTGTAAAAGACATATTAATTACTGTATATCAATTAATATATGCCATTTTATCAGTTCATGACATGGTTCTTTACTGTTTTATACAGCCATCATTTTTAAGCATGATTTTAGCCTTGTTTCTTATAGGTTTTCATTTTTTACCCATGATTATCAACACCAAATCCCCACACGATACTTTTATCATCATATAATCATCATATACATATACAATAGGAAAGAAAATACATGATTACATAATCAAAATAACAAGAGGATGAGGAGAACAATCTTTATACCACCATGATGATGTAGGTTATGATCAAGACATGGATTTTGATCACATAACTTGTGATACACCAATATCATCTTATAGTCCACCAATCTTCATGAACTCCTTGTGGAAAATCATCCCTAATACTCCATATAAACGCCTACTTGGATGTTATAATCACCACCAATCAATAGGGTTTCAAAAGGGCTTCAACATGTGTGTAAATAACATAAGATTTCATGGTTACTTTTGATCAATGATGGTGGTTTAAGGTGGAAATGGGACGGCAACAAGGGAGAGTGAGAGAGTTTTGAGAGTGGTTTTGCATGTGAAAATGGAAGCTAATGGGAAATATGAGTGGTTTTGTTAGTTAGTTAGCTTACAATGTAAGCTCAAGTTACATGTGTAGCAAGTTTGTTGCAAGCTTGACACATCACAAATGTGTGTGTCCTTGTTTTAGCCGTGGGTTTGTGGCGGTGGGGCAATTGTCCCACTTGTCTCATCCCCATTTAAATACGGGTACTCCTCGATTCTAGTTTCCTCGATTTGCGTGCCCTCGGGTCGTTTTACGAAAAACGTTTTTATAAATTATGAATCAACGGCACAAAACGAATCTAATATAAATTGTCTCATCAAAAACGGAGTTCGAAAACGTAAATACGAAATCCTAGGGTTTCCGGTTTAGTCGTAAAGGACGTTAAATTAAAATCGTAAGTCCTAATCTCTTCTCGTAAATTTGTGAGTTTATGAAACAACACAAATTCAAAATCTCAAAATAATATTCACGGATAAATTTATTTCCTGAAATGTTGGAGTGTCACCAAAACGGTGTATGTAAACGTAAGCACGTAACGTAAAATCCTCCGGTTTAGACGTAGTCGATGCTACTTCAAGACGTAAATCCATATTTCTTCCCTAAAATAAGTGAGTTCTAAATATAACATTAAAATAATATTTTCAAATAATATTTGAGAATAAAATATCAACCATAAATTGACGGATTGTCACAGTATTTACCCCTAAACAGGATCTTTGTCCTCAAAGATCATCTTACCTTACTACTCGCTTCTTATAGAGTTAAAGCCATGTGGGTATTTCCTCCACATTCGGTCTTTTCTCACAAGTGTAATTCATTACAATACGCGAGTTTCATCAAACATAACTACAGGAATAAGATCAGGCTTAATGTTGACTTACTTTCTCTATCCATGATGTTCACGGGTTTTTGATGAATGCAACTTTTCGCCGATCTAAACTTTATTAAGGAATAGTCACATTTTCACTTGATAGGCATTTTATCAAGTTTGATATACGAAACATAATTCACGCAGCCCTTGAAGTCCTAGGGTAGATCCAGCTTATATGCCTTTCAAACCAATCATTTACATTATCTCAATGGTCCCATACAACGGGGACTTATATCCCATGATCTTCCAGATCATCAATTCATTTTTCCATGGTTAAATTTTTTGGCATAACTTCGCTACCCATCTGGCACTTCGAGATCTACATTTCATATTCACATAACCTCCTGCCCACTACCGGCAATCAATAATCAGATCCTAATTTCAACAATCATTTCAGATCTCACAGGTCGAGTATTTTGTAAGGTTGGGTTCGCCATCATAGGAAACCTTATACCTAAAAGACATGTCCAACTCACAGTGGGTGTATGTCGGGTGTCTTCATCTCAACTCCTGCTTACAGATGCTCTAATATATATCCTTACAAGATTCGATCTTGATCCTAATACGAGAATTATCAATGATAATCTCTCCAAAGGAAAACGATTTTACAGTCTGTTACCAAAGGTCAATCATTCAAGCATAAAACAGCACTTATAGAATTTTGTATCGTTACTTTACCTCATCCCTTCGATTGGGGTGGTACACAGTACTCTCATCAAGATTCGTTCTCAATGACTTCTGAGCAAATCTCTAGAAATTCGATGTGAAGCGAGGGTCTTGATATAGATGATCGATACAGGCACACCATGTTTACATAATTCCTTTAAATACAAAAGAGTTTATTTCTTCATCAAGATTCTATCATTAACAGGAATGATATTAGCAGATTTGGTCAGTCTGTCGATGATGAGCCAAATCGAATCAAATTTAGATGATGACCTTTTCAATAGTTAGACGTTTACTAATGTATGAGGCGATCTCTGCCTTCATAATTTGTCATTAGTACAACTTCTTCTGATAATGATACATTAAATCAGAAATGACAAGAATAGAATACTGATACAGTGATTTTCAATGGGTTCAATTTTATGTCTCTCGATATCCTCTCGAATTGATCTAGGCCTTAAGTGGAATGATTGTTCTTGGTTACTAAATAAAGAGGTTGGTTTTCTATTCTAATAATAAATGAAAATGAAAGTTTAAATCAAAGGCAATTACTTTAGTTAAGATTAACAAAAACTTGGTTGCAAATTTAAAGTTCAAATTAAAATTAAAGTTAAGATGTAAATTGTGAAAAATGAGTAAAGAGACAGTAAATAAACAACAGTAAAACAGTAACTAAACTCAAAAATAACTGATTCGGAAGTTTAGACCTTGATTCGGAACTATCTGATTCGGAAAACACTATTCACTCATTCGGAACTTGCTGGATCGGAAGTTTCTGATTCGGAACCTTCAGCTTGATTCGGAACTTTCCGAATGAAAAGGTTGATTCGGAACTTTTGCTTCGTCCGGAAGTCACTGGTTCGGAAGTTCTAAACTTCCGAATGAAGGGCTTGGTTCGGAACTTTATGACTGATCCGGAACTTTCCGGATGAAAGCTTGATTCGGAAGTTTTCTCTTGATTCGGAACTCTAATGCTTGGTTCGGAAGTTTCCGAATGAAGAACTCATTCGGAACTTTTTGGCTGATTCGGAAGTTTTGGAAACCCAGTTACAGAAATAGTGCAGCGAAGAACACGGAACATAAACTTTGATCAAAATCAAACCAATTACTTAGAAAGGATTTACCAAATTAAACACAAATCATTTAGACAATACAAGTAACAAATCCCACTAACAAAAACACAAATCCAAACAACTTTTGAAGATCAAATCAAGAAAAATAAAACTTAAGAACTTGAAGATAAAGATGAAGATGAACAAGATTAATTGGAAAGATTAAACAAGAACTTGGTATTAAATGATGGATGTTTTGACAAGATGAAACAAAGGTTAAAATTACAAGATTGAAGAACTAAAAATAAAAATCACCAATCACCCTAGTGGTGATGGTGTTAAACGAACCAGGAGAAAGAAAGAGGAGGAAGAAAGAAAAACTAGCTAGCTCTAAAATGTGTGTGGGATGGCCTATTTATAGGTGTTTCCTTTGGTTGGTGAGTGGGCTTTCTCCCGTTCTTCGTGTCTTTTCGTCTTTTCAGAAAAGTTTCCGTTTTCGATTCTGATTCGGGATTTGTTGTCGATTAAATTCAACTCGTCTTTTAATTTCTTCGTTTAATAGACTTGAGTTTCTTCGACTTATATAAATCTTCCATCTTTGGTCCTTTTCTTCGATAAATCTTTGAATAGGCCCAGCGACTTCAAATCTTTTGCATCTCTTGGACAATAGACTTTATCTTGAGTCTTTTTCTTCAGTAAAACCCGTGCAATCCCATGTTTTCTTCAATATTCATCCGGTTGGCTCTGAAAACACAATAAACACAAAAACCACGCATAATTCCAAACAAATGATATTAAATACGTGTTTTGGTCTCGTTTTAGCCCGAATTAAGTGGTAAAAGGATGGGTGTTTACACACCTATCAAATCCCCTACACTTAACCATTGCCATGCCCTCATGCAATGCTTAGTGATAAAGCAAGCTTACACTTTTCTCATAATTAATCAACCTTGGCCTTATTTAAAATTCTACTAAACAAAAATTAAAGAAATAAAACTTCAAAGATAACAAAGGGATAGAAAACCATTTTCATGTGAAAATAGCTACATGGAAATAACTTGTAGAGAAATCGATGACTTACATTAGGGCTTTGGTGCTGCGAAGATTTATCACCCTCAAGTTTCACGTTCCCCAAACTAAGCTTAAAAACGAGATCATTGTTATTATAAGTTAGCAATTCAAACACTTACACACATGGCTTAATTAAATGCTTAAACTCCCTTATTCCTAGGTGTATCTCTTATATTTTATTTTTGTCTTAGAATGATCATGAAGATGCATTTTTGGACTTATTTCGATAGTTGATTAGGGCTGAAAGCAAAGTAGGACGATTTGATCAATAGTTAGCTAAAGGACAAAATCTCTTAAAACTGCTTCTCGGGATATCAAAAAGTTCATATCTTGGCATAACTTGGTTCACGATTTGAGACCTTTCTCGGGCCGATATTTGGCATGTACTTCATACTTCATATCTTCGAGAGACGTTCTTGAGATAATGGTCTTCTCATCATAATAGAGTTTCTTCACTTGGAGACTTTTGAGGGGTTCTCCAACTTTGTTGACCACGACTTCATGATTATTTCTTCAATCTCTAATTGGGATTTTGAGATACAACGATCCGCCTCCTTTTCGGACTTGGATCTATTTATCCTCATACCTTGTTAGGGTCTTTTCGGATAGACTTCTCCATGATCTTTATGGGAGTTGATTGCTTTTCGTCGTGAGTCTTGATCCTTCATATTGACTTTAGGAATAATGCTTTTCACATCACTTTGGATCTTCAGCAATAAAATTGAATCCTCATGCCTTGTTAGGGCCTTTTCGGACTCGCCAATCTTCGCGCCCCGCTTCATAAGTTATGCCTTGGCTATGAACTCTTATCATTACCGAGCAACTTTTAAACGATCTTGGGCTAGAAGCTAAGTAACTTTTCAAATCGTAAGACCTTACTTATTGCAGATAAATTATTAGCAAGTGATGGGAGAATAGGCAAATAATTACACCAAGTGAGCTTGCGCAAGAATACCGACTTATAATTGACTCTATCATTTCTCGTCCTCCACAATTTAAAATCTCAAGTAATGAGACTCGTGGACACTTAGCCTAATAAACCAATTAAGGTCTATATGGTTAAGGATACTAGCTAGAATAAACTTGGATAAGTCTATTCGGGTTGAGTCAAAATAAACGCAACGGGCCTAATATGTCAAAGATCCCTAAACTAGCTACACCACTTTATTAATATTTTTGACTTTATTGCGGGATATATACATATGAAAGCAACAATAAAAATTTAAAAATTACGACTAAATGGCCAAAGTTAATAAAAGATTTGAAAAATGTTGAAAAATAGGATTTTCCGGTTAATTGAAGGCATTTTCATGGAAAAGTCCACTTAAAACTTCGATAGAAGTCCCCCCTACACTTAAGATAAACATTGTCCTCAATGTTTAAGCATGTGGGAGAAGTCTCCCCTACACTTATGACATTGTGCACGTTGATTAACTCAAGTTAAGGAAGAGACGACTAAAGTGATCAATTTCAAATGTGAGTATGAAGAAAATTGAATCACGATAGCTGTGAGATAGAACCGGATTTTGGATAGACACGGGAGCACGGTTCTTCAAAGATTCCCAGAGTGCACTTATCCCTGTAATCACATCACCACACAAACGCAAACACATATACAAGGCCCCCCTACACTTAGGGGATTAAAACATGCAAGGATAGATACTCGGGCTGCCTCCCGAAGAGCGCTTGTTTTTGATAACCGAGTCACGAGCCTGACTCGACCCAAAGTTAGTATATGGGGAACGTGGTGAGGGATGGAATCACCTCCTGAGAGGTGTCCTTACCAAAGTACAACTTCACTCGTTGGCCATTCACCTTAAAATTTGGTCCATTAGGTTGAGCGAGCTCGAGAGTACCATATGGAAAAATTTGGGCAATGGTGAATGGGCCGGACCAACGAGATTTGAGCTTTCCCGAGAAGATTTTCAACCGAGAGTTAAAAAGTAAGACTTTGTCTCCAACATGGAACTCTCGGTTTTTGATCTTAGAGTCGTGAATGAGCTTAGTTCTTTCCTTATAGATCAAAGAATTTTCATAAGCCTCATTCCGAAGTTCATTGAGCTCATTGAGTTGGATCTTGCGTAGGTCACCGGCTTTGTTTATATCAAAATTAGCCCACTTCAAGGCCCAATAAGCCTTGTGCTCCAACTCAATGGGGAGGTGGCACGCTTTCCCGTACACAAGACGATAAGGCGTACAGCCGATCGGGGTCTTGTAAGCAGTACGGAAAGCCCACAAAGCATCATCGAGTTTATCAGCCCATGAGGCACGATGCTCTCCCACAGTCCTTTCAAGAATTCGCTTCAGCCCTCGGTTTGATATTTCAGCCTGGCCATTAGTTTGTGGGTGGTAGGCTGTGGAAAGACGATGATTTACACCGTACTTAGCCATGACTCGAGCAAATTGGTCATTGCAGAAATGAGTCCCACGATCACTAATAATGGCGCGAGGCACACCGAATCTAGCGAATAGAGCTTTCAAAAAGTTACAAACCACCCTTGCGTCATTAGTAGGAAAAGCTTTGGGTTCAACCCACTTTGAAACGTAGTCAACGGCTACAAGGATGTATTTGTTTCCTTTAGATGACGGGAATGGCCCCATAAAGTCGATACCCCAAACATCAAAAATTTCACACTCTTGAATGAAATTCTGAGGCATCTCGTCTTTATGTGTGATTTTGCCTTGCTTTTGGCAAGCATCACATCTTTTGACCATATCGTGAGCATCACGATATATGGAGGGCCAATAAAATCCCGAATCAAACACTTTCTTTGCGGTGTAGTTGGGACCAAAGTGACCACCGGTGGGTCCTTTGTGGCAAGCATGAAGGATTTCAGACGCTGCCGGTCCATCAACACATCGGCGAATTATCAGGTCAGCACATTGTTTGAATAGGTAAGGGTCGTCCCAAAAGTAAGTCTTGATGTCGGTAAAGAACTTCTTCTTTTGCTGGGATGTCAACCCTTCCTTGAGAATTCCACCCGCCAAGTAGTTTGCAAAGTCCGCAA
The DNA here is from genome assembly GCA_025667525.1 of Glebionis coronaria. Classification (NCBI taxonomy): domain Eukaryota; kingdom Viridiplantae; phylum Streptophyta; class Magnoliopsida; order Asterales; family Asteraceae; genus Glebionis; species Glebionis coronaria. The sequence goes on from CM046874.1 coordinate 458,229,700, forward strand.
ACCACGGGGTTTCATTCGGCTTTGAGTTTATAGACATTAAGGTCTCCAAGGGAAAAGAATCATTGATTTCTTTGGTCGGATGATCCCCTTGGTATGGATCCTCAAGTCTACTAAGATGGTCCGCGGCTAAGTTTTCTGCTCCTTTTTTATCGCGGATTTCGATTTTAAATTCCTGGAGCAGCAAAACCCAGCGAAGAAGTCTTGGTTTGGAATCTTGCTTTGTCAACAAGTACTTCAACGCGGAATGATCGGTGTACACAATGGTGGTGGAGAGGACAAGATAGGGGCGGAATTTTTCAAAAGCATAGACAACGGCTAAAAGCTCTTTCTCGGTTGTCGTATAATGCAATTGTGCCCCAGTCATTGTCTTGCTAGCGTAATGGATCGGTTGGAAGTGTTTGTTCACTCTTTGTCCAAGAACCGCTCCAATAGCAAAATCACTAGCATCGCACATCAACTCAAAAGGCAGCTCCCAATTAGGGGTAACTAAGACGGGTGCCTTAGTTAGCTTATCCTTAAGCGAGTTGAAGGCTTCAAGGCACTCTTTGGAAAAGATAAAAGGAGTATCTTTTTCCAAGAGGTGGGTCATCGGGCGAGCGATTTGAGAAAAGTCTTTGATAAATCGACGGTAGAAGCCCGCATGACCCAAGAAACTTCTCACACCCTTCACAGTGGAAGGTGGAGGCAACTTTGCTATAACATCAACTTTAGCACGGTCTACTTCGAGACCGGCTTTCGAAATCTTATGTCCAAGCACGACGCCTTCTTTTACCATAAAATGGCATTTTTCCCAATTTAGAACAAGGCGAGTGTCTTCGCACCGCTTTAGCATACGTTCTAAATTGGCAAGGCAAGCAGAGAAGGAATCCCCGAAGACCGAGAAATCATCCATGAAGACTTCCATGGTTTGTTCAACCATGTCATGGAAGATAGCTAACATACACCTTTGGAAAGTCCCGGGCGCATTACATAAGCCAAAAGGCATTCTTTTGTAAGCGAAAGTGCCGTAGGGACAAGTGAATGTAGTCTTCTCTTGATCTTGGGGATCGATGGGTATTTGAAAATAACCCGAGAAACCATCCAAAAAGCAATAATATTCATTACCGGCTAATCGTTCAAGCATTTGGTCCATGAAAGGTAGAGGGAAATGATCCTTTATCGTGGCATCATTGAGTTTGCGGTAGTCTATACAAACTCTCCACCCAGTAACGAGATGAGTGGGAATCAACTCGTTGTGTTCATTGGGAACAACGGTTATTCCGCCCTTCTTGGGCACACAATGGATTGGACTAACCCACGGTGAATCCGAAATAGGGTAAATCATACCCGCATCAAGAAGTTTGATAACCTCTGTTTTGATGACTTCATGGATTTTTGGATTCACCCTTCGTTGGCTTTGAATAGTGGGCTTATAGTCGTCCTCCATGAGAATTTTGTGCGTGCAGAAGTGAGGATCAATTCCACGAATGTCTGAAATCTTCCAAGCAATAGCCTTCTTGTGATCTTTCAACACAGCGACAAGTCGGGCTTTCTCTTCATCCTTCAAATCCTTAGCAATGATGACTGGCGACTTCTTCTCTTCTTCGAGGAATGCATACTCAAGATGGGGGTGGCAACTCCTTAAGTTCCAAATCCGGAGGATTGTCGACGGGAGGCGTATTCGAAGTCGGAGTCTCGATAGCAATAATAGTGGGAGATGGAGGGGAAGGGTTGTCTTCTTTGAGGAGGTTTGCAATGAAACTGAGGTCTTCATCCCAAGTGGCAGTAGAATCGTCATTGTCTTGCTTCACATCTCCTAAGCTGGCTTCCAAATCTTTCCAAAGGAAATCACTCTCTCCAAATAGAGATAGTGATGAGTCGATAGAGGAAACGGTCTCAACATTGGGAAGAGAGGTAGGAATGTTTTTACAAGCATCCTTGAAGTGTTCTTCACAAGCTTCATCAAGAACGTCAATACAATTAACATTCTCGTAAGAAGAAGGTTGTTTAGATAACTTTCCCATGTTGAAGACTACTTTATCGTCACCCACTCTCATGATAAGCTCACCGGCTTCAACATCAATGAGAGTGCTACCGGTCCTCAAGAATGGACGACCAACAATGAGTGGCACACGTGGGTCCATCTCGTAGTCGACGACAACAAAATCGGCAGGGAAGGTGAATTTGTCGACTCCTACAATGACGTCTTCGGCTATCCCCACTGGATAAGCAACCGTACGGTTGGCCAATTCCAAAGTCATTTTGGTGGGGACTAGCTCTGGGAGAGATAATTGCTTCCAAACACTTAGAGGCATGAGATTAATACTGGCACCTAAATCGGCTAGGGCCATACAATTCTCTACTCCCGGGAAATTGCAAGGGATAAGAAAACGACCCGGATCACCAAGCTTGATTGGCAATTTCCTTAAGAGCACTGCAGAGCAGTTCTCATTAAGTTGGGTGTTGGCGAGATCGAGGAGCTTTTCCTTGTCGCTCAGAAGATCTTTAAACATTTTGGCATACTTGGGCATGTGAGCGAGAGCCTCAGCGAAGGAGATATTGAAATTCAGTTTCTTGAACATTTTTAGAAAGTTCGAAACTTGAATATCATCCTTGCTCTATTGCTTCTCTTTCCTCAACCTTGAAGGATAAGGTATATTGGAAGAAGAGGAAGGCTTTAAGGGAATAGGATCACTTACAACCACGGGTGGAGGAGGGGTAGAAAGAAGAGGTGGAGAAATTGGGGAAGGAGAAGGAGGAGGAATAGGAGCAGGCGACTCGTTCTCCTTAGTCACAACCACCGGTGGAGGTATAGGAAGCTCGGGTTCCTTGGTACCTTTACCACTTCTAGTAGTGATTGCTTTCATCTCCCCTCTTGGGTTCGCAACGGTGTTACTCGGAAGAGTACCCGAAGAAGAGGGTTGATTACCTTGGAAGAAACTAGCCATCATGTTCCTCAGATCAGTAGTCTGGCTATCCAACGTGTTTCTCATATCAGCTCTCAAATCATTTCCTTGCTTGACCAAGTCTGCCTTCAAATTGCGCACTTCCTCTTGGAGATTTCCCACTATCACATCATTGGTCCTCATATAGGTGGCGACCTCTTGGTGTAGTGCAGTGTTGGTTTGGTTCGAAGGAGCATTGTATGCAGGTGGTTGGTAAGCGGGTTGTTGGTATACTTGATTGTTACGTTGAGGTGGTTGTTGCTGCTTGTGAGGTGGGATATATGGTTGGCGAGGTTGTTGTTGTTGTTGAGCAGGGCGGTTAAGGTTTTGTTGTTGGTTTGGGTTGGTTGGAGGAAAGCCAGGTGGGGAAAGATAGTTGTTGCTGCGGTAGCTAAGCAAGTTACGGTCACCTTGAGGTCTAGCTTGATAAGCAGGTTGTTGGTAGGTGCCATATGCCGCATTCACATTCTCAGCAGGGTAATCTTGGGTGGCGGTACAAGTTGTGTAAGAATGGGGACCACCGCATATCTCACAAGGTTGGCTGACAGCGTTCACTTGTGCATTTTTGGCGTTGTTGCTGTTGTTGTTGCTGACGGTGTGGGTGACAAGCGATTCAAGAAGCGTGGTAATTTTGTCTAATCGCTTGTCGCTGTCATTAGTGCTAGCACTAGCAACATTGGTCCTAATGCTCTTGGTTTGCACACGAGACTTGTTCTCAATGATATCCCAAGCAGCATTGGAAGTCTTAGCCAAGAGATTACCCCCCGAAGCACTATTCAGTGAATCTTGGTCATTTATGCTTAAACCATTGTAAAAAGTATTTATTTGATGAACTTTGGTAAAACCATGTTGTGGCCATTTTCTTAAAAGATCTTTAAAGCGATCCCAAGATTCACTGAATGACTCGTCGTACTTTTGTTCAAAGGTTATAATCTCATTCCGCAAAGCGGTAGTACGAGAGGGTGGAAAAAAGTAGTTGATAAACTTTGTTTCCAAATCCGTCCACGAGAGAATACTCTGTGGCGGTTCCTTAGCAAGCCAATGACGGGCTTGTCCCTCTAAAGAAAAGGGAAAAAGTTGTAACCTTATCACTTCTTGTGGAACGCCATTGAACTTGACCGTGTTCGTGAGTTGTAGAAATCTCTTGATGTGATCGTGTGGGTCATCAATGGTTCGTCCAAAGAATGGTTGAGCTGAGACCATCTGGATAAAGCCTGACTTTAGCTCGAAATTGTTGGCGGCAATTGGAGGAATAACAATTGGATCCATGTTGCCATCGACATGAGCTTGCAGCAATTCAATCATTGGGCGATTATCCGGAAGGTGCTCATTGTTGTTGTTATTCATGTTGTTGAAAGGCGGGTTGTTGTTGTTATTATTGTTGTTCGGAGGTGGTATGTTATTGTTGTTTTGTACACCAGCCATGTCTACGTTATCGAGAGGCTCGGGCTCTTGATAGGACGTGGATCGAGTGCGCATACACCTGCAAAAGAACGAACAAGGAAAAACAAAGCGAAAATATTTTTGGTTTTTATTGTTTTTTAATTTTTTTAGGATTTTTGAAAATTTTATATTTTTTTAGTGTTTTTTTGAAAATTTTATGAAAAAGTAACGTTCACGGGGAACGGATCCCAAAATCCAATTTCTCACAAAAAACTTTTGATCTTAACGAGAAGAGCCGGCAGCGGCGCCATTTGATACAGTGATTTTCAATGGGTTCAATTTTATGTCTCTCGATATCCTCTCGAATTGATCTAGGCCTTAAGTGGAATGATTGTTCTTGGTTACTAAATAAAGGGGTTGGTTTTCTATTCTAATAATAAATGAAAATGAAAGTTTAAATCAAAGGCAATTACTTTAATTAAGATTAACAAAAACTTGGTTGCAAATTTAAAGTTCAAATTAAAATTAAAGTTAAGATGTAAATTGTGAAAAATGAGTAAAGAGACAGTAAATAAACAACAGTAAAACAGTAACTAAACTCAAAAATAACTGATTCGGAAGTTTAGACCTTGATTCGGAACTATCTGATTCGGAAAACACTATTCACTCATTCGGAACTTGCTGGATCGGAAGTTTCTGATTCGGAACCTTCAGCTTGATTCGGAACTTTCCGAATGAAAAGGTTGATTCGGAACTTTTGCTTCGTCCGGAAGTCACTGGTTCGGAAGTTCTAAACTTCCGAATGAAGGGCTTGGTTCGGAACTTTATGACTGATCCGGAACTTTCCGGATAAAAGCTTGATTCGGAAGTTTTCTCTTGATTCGGAACTCTAATGCTTGGTTCGGAAGTTTCCGAATGAAGAACTCATTCGGAACTTTTTGGCTGATTCGGAAGTTTTGGAAACCCAGTTACAGAAATAGTGCAGCGAAGAACACGGAACATAAACTTTGATCAAAATCAAACCAATTACTTAGAAAGGATTTACCAAATTAAACACAAATCATTTAGACAATACAAGTAACAAATCCCACTAACAAAAACACAAATCCAAACAACTTTTGAAGATCAAATCAAGAAAAATAAAACTTAAGAACTTGAAGATAAAGATGAAGATGAACAAGATTAATTGGAAAGATTAAACAAGAACTTGGTATTAAATGATGGATGTTTTGACAAGATGAAACAAAGGTTAAAATTACAAGATTGAAGAACTAAAAATAAAAATCACCAATCACCCTAGTGGTGATGGTGTTAAACGAACCAGGAGAAAGAAAGAGGAGGAAGAAAGAAAAACTAGCTAGCTCTAAAATGTGTGTGGGATGGCCTATTTATAGGTGTTTCCTTTGGTTGGTGAGTGGGCTTTCTCCCGTTCTTCGTGTCTTTTCGTCTTTTCAGAAAAGTTTCCGTTTTCGATTCTGATTCGGGATTTGTTGTCGATTAAATTCAACTCGTCTTTTAATTTCTTCGTTTAATAGACTTGAGTTTCTTCGACTTATATAAATCTTCCATCTTTGGTCCTTTTCTTCGATAAATCTTCGAATAGGCCCAGCGACTTCAAATCTTTTGCATCTCTTGGACAATAGACTTTATCTTGAGTCTTTTTCTTCAGTAAAACCCGTGCAATCCCATGTTTTCTTCAATATTCATCCGGTTGGCTCTGAAAACACAATAAACACAAAAACCACGCATAATTCCAAACAAATGATATTAAATACGTGTTTTGGTCTCGTTTTAGCCCGAATTAAGTGGTAAAAGGATGGGTGTTTACACACCTATCAAATACTTATACTTACAAGATGACTACATCTCAAAATCTCCATAGTTAGACAATCACAAGTGGTCTTTAAAACATTTAACGCCATCGGTTTCTCAATTCTAATGGTTCACATTAGCCGCGAACCCCTTTTTATTATCTATATTATCCTTCTTACAAGCATTGTTTATTTTATATTGTTCGTCAATTTATTTTACACCTTCATTATTAAGGAACACATCCTAATTGGTTCTTTATATTTTCTACATATTGCGTCAGTATCTACATTCACTTTCTCCTGATTGAAATTTATATAACATGACTGTATTAATTCAAAATTTCTTTCTTCGTATCTTCTATGTCTTAGTTCTATCTCAACTATTATTTTTATCAGTTTGCTTGATCCGACGTTTTAAAGCGTCGATAATTATTACACGTAAATTAACAATAAATATTAAGTTTTTATGTAACGTAAATGTTAAAAGTTTAAATTTCTTAGTCCGACCAATTATAATAAAATGTTCAAAACAAATTTGAATTTAATTAACACGATTTTTGTTGATTTATCGAAAATAATTAATAAGATTCGTAAATGTTTGAAAAATCTTTGTTTATTCTTTGGTAAAAATTTTCTTAGTTGAAAAGCAAAAATTGTCATTTCAAATTCTAAGTCATGGTTTAAATGGTTTCCTCAATCCCTCTTAGGTTGTCTTGAGGTATACACGAACATTTACCCCTAAACAGGAGTTTAGTTAAATTTTCTGGGTATAATGGAATAATCCCTCAAAATTTCTTTTCGATAAAAGATTTGTCAAAACACATTTGCACTTTCTTTTTGGTAAAATCCAAAGTTTCAAATGGCTCTAATTTTTGAAGAGTCAATATATTCCATTTTCTATTATCACATGGTCAAATAATATAAAGGATTAAGTCTTTAATCACATGTTAAATATTTAAGGTACATGTTTTTATTTTTCGGCCAATTCAGGGCAATCTATAAATAATTATTAACTCCTTCTTATTCTTATAAACAAACAAATGGTCCTTAATGATCGCAAGCATGAATTTATCAAATTACAGCCTTCACACGTGATTCACCAAATTTATGAATGCTACGTGTGTATTAGTCAATCCAAACGACATCATGTGAAACTCATAATGTTCATTACGAGTTCTGAATGTAGTGATTGGAATAGATAACCCTTTTCGCGGATGCGAAGTTGATGATAACCATGCCGTGGATCAAATCTTTAAAACATAAGCTAGAACCTTGTAAATGATCGAACAAATCTTCCATTTCGAGTTATGGATATCGTTTTCGATTGTCAATTTACTCAGTTCACAGTAATCTATAAATATAAGGAATGATAACACCATAGCTCTTCATGATGACGAGCTCGGTAGAATAAAATCTTTCTCCGACAAATCTCTCAGTTGTACGGTAATTCCTTTAATTCAGATGGTGCTGACGTACAGTGCACAAGCCACAGGTGCAGAACTGGGAATATAATCAATACCAATTTCAACTTGCCTTAATGGCAAAAGTCTAGGTAATTTACCAACAAATACCTCCTAAAGTTTCCGATAGTAGGAACATCTTTTAATAAATTCTTATTAGGTTCTTTCTAGATTGCAAGATCTATGACTAATTTATAACCATTCATGGTATAATTTCAAGTCTAAATGCAGGATATGGTCATCCACCAAGAATTATTTAGATCACTTTTGATAATCAACATCTTATCATTTAGGGGAATTCTATTCGAGTTCCCATCAATTAAGACAATGTCGTCATGTCATAATCAATCAATCCATTCTAATGGCACTACCAACTTTTCAGTTTTATTGCCGTCGATAAGATGTGAACTTCTCAAAAGACTAATAATAACTCATAATCCTTCGCAAATTCAAGGATATATAAAGATACAACTACTACTAAAAGAGTAAGGTCAACACATAATCTATGCGAGAGAATTTCAAATCAGATACAGACGATAACATTTAATGAATATCAATATATCCCATGTTTTCATAATTTGAGTACGTATTCGAAAGTTCCTCGGATCGTTACCCAGGTCATTCAAATGAATCTAATAAAAAAGAAATGATAAGAACGTCAATACATCCAGTCGGGTATCAACACTTGGTAATCAGATACTTTTCCTAAGAATCTCACTAAGGGAGAATTGGACAAGAAAGAATTGTCAATTGTCAAATAAGACAATTTCCACAGATGAGTAAATTCAACTCAGAAGAATAAATGGTACGGGCACATATGTAGATGTCTCTAACAATATGTCCCTATTTTGCACTTCTTGCAGATCTCATAAAATTTAATCTTTCACTATCTTTAAAGAAAATGTAGTGTTTATTCATTAGTTTTATGGTGACTACTAATCAGCCTTGCATGGTCCATTCCAAATTGTATGTAGGCGCGCAACTATATACAATTTCAAGATTAACGATGCAACACTCAGTTCGTCAAAATTTTATCGTCATGTTTATAATAAAAACATTTTCATGCTTAATTCTTAAATAAGAATCAAAAATAAATTTTCAAAGATTTTCTTTGTTATGAAAACAATTAAGTTTTCCAAGGTGTTTTATAAACAACTTCATTTCGATAGTGATTATTTACAAGTCTCACTTTAAATAATTCATGTGGTGATGAAAATCATTTTTTCCCAAGGGATACTATTGTATCTTATAAAAGCAATGAGTGATCTGCAAAAGAGTGATGGAGAGTCGTTCACCAAGAACTAACTACAATATAATAAGAAATGAGCTTAGCCAAATAATCATGAGGTTCATGATCTCGATGACACTCAAAAGAATAATCCACAACGTAACTCAATTCAAGATGAGTACTTGTTCAATGGTTGCATCACTAATGCGAACATTAGGGTGAAACAATAAAAGATAAATAACATCGATACATGTAGAATTTAGCAATCAAAGGTAGTCTTTTCATTAATCACAAACAAGTCAAATTGTACCGTAACACATTATGTGTCACTATGTCATACAATTCCAAGATCTCATCCTACCAACTGATGTCTCAGTTAAGTTAGGGATTATTTTTAAAAGATACCACAATGAATACTAATCTACAAGAGTCATTAGGTGTCCCACCTGTCCCGGAAGATCCATCGGTCCCAATTCAAAAGAAGATTTCTTTGATTTATTTGTTGGACACTGGGCATCCTCATTAGTGGACAATGGCTTAGGAACAACCTTTAACACAAACTAATAATCATTTAAAATAAATCACAGGACTTAACGACTTCCTCTTAACAATCTCATATTCCATACGGGTTAAATTTTACTTTATTCAAGTTTCAACCAATTTATACTTAATTCGATATCCTACCTCATTTTCCAATACTTCAGCTTTATCTTTAAACCTTAAAAGGGCGATAAAAGCTCAATATGATCAACACTTAATTTCCAATCCTATATCTCCTTTATCAATAATTATCAAATGAGTCACTAGTATGAAATGACTTGATCATTCAACTAGACTTATCGGAAAGGTACTAGTGGCATGAGGCTTTTGGGTGATGGTTCCAATTACAGCCTCAAGTGAAACATTCACCCTTTCGATTTCAATTTAAGAATTGGATGACAACAAATCAGTTGACATCTTTCTAGGCGGTAACGTTTTGTCAAACTCCACTCTATAAGGAAAGATCGTCATGGCATCGATATCATATTTAATCTCGCCAATTCTTTTTCAATATCACAATCAACTAATGTCTACATTTCTACAAATATTAACCATTTGTTGGAGTCATAAATATCCAAAACTTGGTTTGGATCCAGGATAGCTAGAATTCCTACGAGAATAGCTTCGATTAATTTACTAGGGGATTTAGGGTTCCTTGTGACAATCTACGTCGTATAAATACCTCGTATAAATATCAAAATAATCATCAAACAATCATGTAATAAAATTACATCATATATATATATATATATATATATATAATCCAAGTTATATATTAAAATAACACTTCTCAGTCTGGCCTTGTCGGTAACTCGTGAATTCTTCGGCACCATTATAGTCAAAAGATTTTTAGACATTTTTAGAAAAATGTTTATAGTTAAAAGATTTTGAAATGTTTTATTCAAAACCTTGGTTTTAAAAATCTTTCGTTCTCTATAACGAGAGCTCTGGTACCAAACTGTAACACCCCCAAATTTATACAACTCAATACAGCGGAAGACTCGTTGGTGTTACGGGATTGCACATTACTCACATCATAGACAACGCATAAAAATCACGTCGTTTAATAATAAAGCGTTACAATTCATAAATATCAAAGTTACATAGGTCCCAAGTCATTGTATTTCATACAAGTTTTACAAAGAATTTGAATGGAAATTATTATTTAGGTGCGGGCCATGAATTCTTTTTGTCTTCCCGAGAAATACCTTCAAGTACCTGAGATAAAACATGTTAAAAGAAAAGGTCAGCGATAACGCCGAGTGAATTCATAGAGTTTAATAAAATCCATCAATATAACATCGGTATAAATTTATTATCGAAAATCATTTTGTACAAATCCATGTAGTAGGCCATAAAATAGCCAAAATCATTTTATACAAATCCTTGTCAAAATCATAATATAGGCTTTCGCCTTCAAAATCATTGTACGAACCAATGTCGTAAAAATATCATACAATACGTTTTATAACGTTGTATAGAGTTAAATAAAAACCGTTATATGAATATGGTTATATAAAACCAAAACACAAACATAATATCAATAGTATGACCCCGTATTGCTAGTCAGGCAATACATCGTAATTCGGTGCGTTTAGCAGTATTTCGTTAATTGGATTATTATAAGCCGCATGACATTGTTACCTTACTAAACCAAACAACGGGTAGCTCGAAACTCAATTTGCCCATCTAAATTAGCGTGTCGTCACAAAGGTCATGCTATGGAAATCTTCTCATACATAAATTCGCTTACCAATTAATGTGGCACGATGGGGATCAACCGTCAAGGCGCGAACTGGGGTGATCGTCCCCAAATAGTACTATTATATGCATAAGCGTCTACCAAATCCCGGTAGTTCACAATTCATGCTAATGTGACTTTTAGTGACATAACCTAACTTTAATAATCCATTTAATTTCATCTATCGGGTCATTTAATCATTTATCGGGTCATACAATCGGGTCATACAGTCATTCGGTTCCAAATCAATAAACAAACAATCGGGACAAATGGTGTCCTATTTTATAAAAACTAACATGTTATCTCCCTCGCGGGTTTATAAAACATTTCATAAAAGCATTTAAAAGAGTGCGAGGCTATGAACTCACGTTGATGTGGGAAAGCGGGTTATCGGCATTTCGGACGTACGGTACGTGCTTCAATCACGGAAACCTAGACAAATAATACTCGTCTTAGACTCATGTCCAATGACTTTATAAAAATAACAATTATGTATACATATGATGATTATATATATATGATGATCAAGTGGGTTTATATATTCTCATTCACTCATTTTTGTGTTTATGTATTGGTAACTTCTATACTAGTTTACTAGTTTTACCTATTTACATATTTTAAGTCCAATAAACTTATTATAAGTTCTTTAACTTGTATTAATCCATTTATACTTGTATTATCAGTATTTACATTTTACATGTTGGGCTCAAATGGTTTAAGCCCAATAAATAAGTTTATATGTGTTTTAGCCCATTTTATTGTATTATTAGTCCAATAACGTTAACTTAGCCCGTTAGTGTCCGTATGTTATATAGTTCGGGTTTTATCGGTTTTTACTTGTTATATATGTTTATATATCAGTATATGAGTTTATAAAAGTTTACATTAGACGGGTCCAACCGTCTAAGTTTTATTTAACAAAAACGTTAATTTTACGGTAATAGCCGAAAAAGTCGTAAAAATCATGTTCATAGTTTTATAACTTATAGAACTTATCAAACTACAATTTTTATAAAATGTCCATTTGTTTATCCTTATACATATTTATATAAATGTATTATATAAGTTAGTGGGTTTTAATTCATATTTTATACTATTTTGTATTTGAGTGCTTATATAATACTATTATACTTTAATTTCCCAAAATCTAATTTTTATTTTCATGTTCACCAAAACTTCCATATCTAGAGTTTTATACGGATATAGAAGCTAAAAGTTTTGTGACATAAACTACATGACATGTGCTCCATTTAACTCTTCTATAGCTACTGTTGAATCAGCCCCTAAGTATTTTCTAAAAATCGTCCAAAACAGTGAACTCAGATTTGTACTCTAAACTTGTTTTGATCATATCTCACTCATTATAAAGATTCCATAGCATGACCAACTCTAACATGTGTACAAGACATATTACTTACTGTATATCCATTAATCTATGCCATTTTATCAGTTCATGACATGGTTTTTACTATTTTATACAGCCATCATTTTTAAGCATGATTTTAGCCTTGTTTCTTATAGTTTTTCATCTTTTTACCCATGATTATCAACACCAAATCCCCACACAATACTTTTATCATCATATAATCATCATATACATATACAATAGGAAAGAAAATACATGATTACATAATCAAAATAACAAGAGGATGAGGAGAACAATCTTTATACCACCATGATGATGTAGGTTATGATCAAGACATGGATTTTGATCACACAATTTGTGATACACCAATATCATCTTCTAGTCCACCAATCTTCATGAACTCCTTGTGGAGAATCAGCCCTAATACTCCATAGAAACTCCTCCTTGGATGTTATAATCACCACCAATCAATAGGGTTTCAAAAGGGCTTCAACATGTGTGTAAATAACATAAGATTTCATGGTTACTTTTGATCAATGATGGTGGTTTAAGGTGGAAATGGGACGGCAACAAAGGAGAGTGAGAGAGTTTTGAGAGTGGTTTTGCATTTGAAAATGGAAGCTAATGGGAAATATGAGTGGTTTTGTTAGTTAGTTAGCTTACAATGTAAGCTCAAGTTACATGTGTAGCAAGTTTGTTGCAAGCTTGACACATCACAAATGCGTGTGTCCTTGTTTTAGCCGTGGGTTTGTGGGGGTGGGGCAAGTGTTCCACTTGTCTCATCCCCATTTAGTTACGGGTACTCCTCGATTCTAGTTTCCTCGATTTGCGTGCCCTCGGGTCGTTTTACGAAAAACGTTTTTATAAATTATGAATCAACGGCACAAAACGAATCTAATAAAAATTGTCTCATCAAAAACGGAGTTCGAAAACGTAAATACGAAATCCTAGGGTTTCTGGTTTAGTCGTAAAGGACATTAAATTAAAATCGTAAGTCCTAATCTCTTCTCGTAAATTTGTGAGTTTATGAAACAACACAAATTCAAAATCTCAAAATAATATTCACGGATAAATTTATTTCCTGAAATGTCGGACTGTTACCAAAACGGTGTATGTAAACGTAAGCACGTAACGTAAAATCCTCCGGTTTAGACGTAGTCATTGCTACTTCAAGACGTAAATCCAAATTTCTTCCCTAAAATAAGTGAGTTCATAATATAACATTAAAATAATATTTTCAAATAATATTTGAGAATAAAATATCAACCATAAATTGACGGATTGTCACACCAACCCTACCTTGTTTGTTAAGGGTGGCATGCTTAGTGACAGCCCAAATGAGTCTACACCCATAAAAGTGACAAACCCAACCACTGGTAAGACTGTTGACCTTGGCTTAAACGTTGATAGAAAACCTAATATTAAATATGCAGAAATGTATAGAAAACCTAGGTCACCAAAAGGCTAAATTAGTGATAATGGGACAGGTTTCTTTTCCTCTAGACCTAGGGTTATGTCTAGAAAAGCCTGTTACACTTGTGGAAGTTTTTCACATTTAGCTTATAAGTATGTCAATGCTTCAAAGGTCAACGTTGATAAAAAGTCAAACACTATGTATCCCAAACCCTTTGTCCAGCAAAGTCCACAAGTTGTTAGACCAGCCCCATTCTTTACTAAAGGATCTAATACTTATGGACAAAGACCTTTTCAGAAGACCGATACATGGTCTAACAGACAATGGGTTCCTGTAGCAAACCCTAGGTTCAACGCTAATAAGGGAAATTTCAGCATTGACAAGAACAAATTAAACGCTGACAGGAACGTTGCCAGACCTAATAATGGAAAATATTTGCAACCAAAGGGAAAGGGGTCTAAAGATTCTTCTAGCTTGACATGGGATTTTTATGACTTGTAATAGATTTCATTATATTTCAAAGGTCATAACAAAACCAACTGGGGTTAACTGGGTGTTTAATCCAAAAAGGGATGAACAAGGGGTTGTCATCAGGACTAAGTCTGTTCTTGTTGAACAACCAAATGAATCCAAGTCTGCCCAGGCTTGGGTTCCCAAAGAAAACTAATTTGTTTTCTTTATGTGCAGGGCATTCAAAAGCAGGTTAATGATTATGGCTATTGGGATAGTGGATGCTCTAGGCACATGACGGGGAAGGAAGATTATCTGACAAATTTTATCCCCATTAAAGATGGTGACAAAGTGTACTTTGCAGGTGGATATGGAACTATCACAGGCAAAGGCACTCTTCTCACCAATAATTTGCGTTTTGAAAACGTGTTTCTTGTAAAATAACTTGACTATAATCTGTTTAGTGTATCACAAGTGTGTGATAACAAAAATAAGGTTCTTTTCACTAATACTGAATGCTTGGTGTTGAGAAAAGATTTTAAAATGCAAGATGAGAAATTCATTGATTATAGAACACCTAGGCATAAGGACATTTATAATGTGAATCTTAATGGAATTAGGATGAATAATAATTTGTCATGTCTATATGCTAAGGCTTCAGTTGATGAAAGTAATTATTGGCACAGGAGATTAGGGCACATTAATTTTAAGAATATAAATAGGCTTGCGAGACATGGTTTAGTTGATGGTTTGCCTGAAAAGGCTTTCCACAATGACCATTCTTGTGTTGCTTGCCTCAAAGGCAAACATTATAAGGTCTCATTTAAGTCTAAACAAGTGCAATCTAGTTCTAAACCTCTTCACTTGCTGCATATGGACTTGTTTGGTCCAACTAATATAGAAAGCTTAAATGGTAAATCTTACTGTTTTGTCATCACTGATGATTTTTCTAGATTTACTTGGACTTTCTTCCTTGCCTTGAAGAGTGACACTGCTGATACTTTGATTAACTTCATTACCCAAATTGAAAAGATGTCTGGTAATGAGGTTAAGATGCTTAGAAGTGACAATGGTGGTGAGTTTAGAAATAAGTTATTAGATGACTTTTGTTCCAAGAAAGGGATTACTAGACAGTTTAGTGTAGCTAGAACTCCACAACAAAATGGGATTGCTGAGAGAAAGAATAGAACCCTCATAGAAGCAGCCAGGACTATGTTGGCTGATGCTCACTTTCCCATTGCCTTTGGGCTGAGGGTGTGAATACAGCTTGTTATGTTCAGAATAGAACATTAATAGGAACAAGATGTTAACAAGATGAATTTCCCCAATGATTACTTGTATTAAATAATAAAACAAATAATCTCTAGACGTATATACATTAATCCCACGTCTAGAACACGAACTCAGCTTTAGGTTTACATTGTGAATGAATAATATGTAAAACCTACGTCCTATGTTTTCTTTATATACTAGAAAACATAGCTTACAAAGAAAGCTAACATTATAATAAAGACTTCACCAGCTTGTAGAATTGCTTCTTGTACATTTTAGTCCTTGTCTTCTTATTTTGTTTATTTTGTCACATCAACTCAATATTTGACCCAACAATCTTCCCCTAGTTGATATGACAAAACTAACTGCTTTCTTTCATGACACTAGTTCTTCAAGTTGCCATCTTCCCCTTAATTTATTACTTACTGTTGGGTCAAAATTATGAGTTGATGAATCAAAAACAACAAAATAAGAAGACAAGGGCTAGAGAGTACAAGTTGCAAAAGAACAAGCCATTGGAGTCTTTTTATTGTTTTAGCTTTCTTTGTAAGCTATGTTTTCTAGTATATAAAGAAAACATAGACGTAGGTTTTAGATAATTATTCATTCACAATGGAACCTACAACAAGCTTTGATCTCTAGGCATGGGATTCAATGTATACATGCCTAGAGTTGTTTGTGTTAATCTTTAATACAAGCACTTTGGGAGGAAATCCATCTTTGTTAACATCTTGTTCATGATCATTATTCTTATTCCGCTATGTTATCATATGAATGATGATCAACCTAGATGGAATGGTTTTTAACCATTGAGTCTAACGATCATTAGGACTCCACAATTGGTATTAGAGAGGGTGGCTCGTGATATCTAGGATCTACAAGGTGTTATGTTCGTGTTCATGTTGTTGTGAAGCGCTGTCCAGGATTAGCGACAGTTTTTGTGATGGGTTATCGACGGTCTATCAGATCTGTGACAGATTTGCAACGTTTTTGCGACATATCTTGTGTCGGAAAAGAATGGGAGAAAGGAGTAAGCAGATCTGCGACAGTTTACTGACGAATTAACTGTTTCTAAAGGTGCACTAAAAGAAACTTGTTCTTAGGGTTTTATTATAAACCCTAGTTCCTATAGATCTTCAAGTTGACGTGCTGTTGGCCTTGGGGAATCGATTCTTCATCGATGATGAAACCTAGCAACATGTTTTTTTAAGCAAATGTTTTTAGGGTTTGATATAAACCCTAGATCTGTTATGGGACAGAGCAAGCATGATGAAACCCTAGATCGACTTATAAAACAGAGAAGAGGTATTGTTGTGTGATCGTGATGTGCATGATGGTTGCTGATTTCATGGCTTTTAATAAACCATATTCGTTAATGATAAACCCTAGGTTTTAGGGTTTCATGGTTTTTCTTGATACGAATCTGCTTATCATATTTTGTTTCATGCGGCTTCAAGAAGATAAGGTTCGTTTATATGTCTTATTTGCTATTTGGAAGGAAGATAAGGCTGCTTTTGTTTAATAATACTGGACGAGATGGACACAGTCCAAGAGAAGATAGTACGTGTTTTTGTTTGAGCAAGAAAGAGTATATTTGAAAGCCTTTGTACAAAGTTATTTGTGCATACGTGATGTTCAAGAAACAGCAGCAGATCGTGTGTTGAGGGTTAACTGTGACTTTGGATCAAGGAGTCTCAATTACATGAGATGAATTGGTTCGATGCTGCCAAAAGATCTGTTGTTCATATCACGTGACTTACATGTGATATTCTTGGTATTCGCTGATCTATATTCGATATTATTGCTTTGTAAAAGCAGAAAGCATCTTTGGACGTGTGAGAAGAAAAGAAGGCTTGATTCCCATTGGCTGATACAACTACAATATTATTCGCGTGTGTATCAACAGCAGGAGGAACATATGGAAAAGATTTGGTCTTTTTTATATTTTGCTGAAAAGATAAGTATTGACCAAGTTATGGTATTCGTATGGTTGATACATGGGATTAAGAAGAAAAGGCAAAGATTGTGAAGTATTATTCGATTGATAAATACTTTATGGTTTGTTTTTACTTTGTGTTATCACGTGAAGATAAGATGGAGACCAACATGTCAGATAGCAATGATTGATTTTATGAATTTAGCCAAAAAGATGCCTACTGTTTGCTTTTGGTCTAAAGAAAAGGACTATAGTCACATGGGGTGGGATGTACAAGTATTTGCTGGTCAAAATAGTGTTCACACGGTTGAGTTCACATGATTGGCTGATGACAGTAGGTTATTTTCTAATCATGTATTATTATTATTTGTACCAACTCGTATATTTTTAGCCATTGATGGGAGTTATTTATCCGCTGACAGACACGCTGACACGTGAAAGCTAGACGCTGACACGTGTATGTAAGCCGCTGACAGCGTTGTACGCAACCATTGATAGAAAGTTTTGGAGATTTTTGGTTTGGAGTTCGGTTTATTCACAACAACTAGGTCTTAAAGGTATAAAGGCTCGTTTTATTTTCATTGATTACGAAGAAAAGTTCTTATTATTTGTTTGAACGAAGTAGATTTTCGTGAGTTTGTGTTCTATCATATCTTAAAGTCGTGAACTCCCAGTCATTGACTTTTAAGGTAACTTGTTCGTGCTTTTAATGGTTGGTGACGAAGACTTGTCATAACACTTGAAGGAGTTACATTATCGTGCTCAGTGTCTCACAAAGGATGAGAATGTTGACAAGGGATCGAGATCTACTTATACTTTGTGCCATGAGTATAAGTTCTTTGTTACATGTTTAGTACAAGACATGGAACGCAAGTTCGGGTTATTCTACTTCATCATCAAGTAAGTCGTAATTAGATTTCTTTATATGTAATCATTACGTAAAGCCTACAGAATTTGAAGATTCAAGAATGATTGACACAATTTAAGGGGAAACTAAATTGTTGAAGTGTTGGTCATTCAAATATGACATTAAGGTGAAGGTTTTTGCTACTGCTCATTAGTATTATTACAACTAATATAAGTTTTTTATTTCTCAAATTCATTATAATGCATTACTTGTGCTTCATGGAGGGAAATTTTAGAATTTAAAAACTTGGGTTAGAAGTGTGATATTGGTTAGTAGTGGTCGAAATCAAGGTTGCTTATATACAAGACCCCTATTTAGATCATGTCAAAAAGGGGAAGAAGTCTACACAATGCAATCTGTTGATCCTTGGTGTTATATGTTTTACAAAGAATGCGAGCTTAAGGGGAAGTGTTTTTCATCAACTAGGGAAAGACTGTTGGGTCGAAATTATGAGTTGATGCGTCAAAAACAACAAAATAAGAAGAAAAGGGCTAAAGAGTACAAGTTGCAAAAGAACAAGCCGTTGGAGTCTTTTTATTGTTTTAGCTTTCTTTGTAAGCTTTGTTTTCTAGTATATAAAGAAAACATAGACATAGGTTTTAGATAATTACTCATTCACAATGTAACCTACAACAAGCTTTGATCTCTAGGCATGGGATTCAATGTATGCATGCCTAGAGTTGTTTGTGTTAATCTTTAATACAAGCACTTTGAGAGGAAATTCATCTTTGCGGATACCCCTTCAAATGCTTCCTGGACGCATACAAGGGATACCATAAGATACAAATGGCAGAAGAAGATGATGAAAAGACGTCATTCCATACCAGCCAGGGTGTGTACTGTTACACAAAAATGCCGTTTGGACTAAATAACGCAGGGGCCACATATCAACGACTGGTTGATAAGGCATTTGAAATCCAAATAGGACGAAATTTGGAGGTGTATGTCGATGACTTGGTGATAAAGAGTCATACGGAGAGCAAGCTTATTCGGGACATAGAAGAGACGTTCTCTACCCTCAGAAGAATAAAGATGAAGTTAAATCCAAAAAAGTGCACTTTTGGGGCGAAAGAAGGCATGTTTCTAGGATACATGATTGACCCCAACAGAATTAAACCCTGTCCAGAAAAAACAGATGCGGTTATTCAACTCCAGAACCCAAAGACGAAAAAGGAAGTGCAATCGCTGAATGGGAAGCTCGCAGGACTGAACAGGTTCCTGTCCAAGTCAGCAGAGAAGTCTCTCCCATTATTTAAAACGCTTTAAAAGTGCATTAAGAAAGGAGACTTCAATTGGACGAAGGAAGCAGAAAAGGCCTTCAACGAATTAAAGGCGCATTTAGCTTCGCTCCCCATGTTAGTCGCACCACGACCTAAGGAAGAGCTGATAATATATTTATCCGCAACGCACGAAGTGATCAGCGCGGTGCTAATGACAGACAGGGACAATGTGAAAACGCCAGTGTAATTTATAAGTAGAGCGTTACAGAGCTCGTAGCTAAATTACACCCCGATGGAGAAATTAGTGCTCGCACTAGTATTCGCAGCAAAAAGTTTGCGCAGATATTTTCAAGCACACCCGATAGTGGTGATAACGGATCAACCCATAAAACAGGTGATCTCAAAACCAGATGTCGCAGATAGGTTCCAAAAATGGAGTGTTCTACTAGGGGAACACAATATTACCTACAGACCTCGCAATGCCGTGAAAGGACAAATCCTGGCGAACTTTATCATTGAAAACCCAGAAGAGGGTGCTCAAGGGCTGGATCAGAAGGAGGAAGACCAAGCCCCGTGGATCTTGTTCACGGATGGGTCATCCTGCACAGATGGATCAGGTGCGAGACTCATAATCACCAATCCAGAATGAATGGAATTCACGTATACATTACGTTTTGAATTCACAGCCACAAATAATGAAGCAGAGTATGAAGCGCTGACAGCAGGGCTAAGAATCGCAGCGAGAATGGGACTGCGCAATCTCGAAGCAAATGTAGATTCTCAGCTTGTAGCAAACCATATACTTGGTGATTATGAAGCAAAAGAGGACAATATGGTGCAGTACTTACAAAACGCCAAAGCATTGATTGAAGGATTCCATAGGTTTCAGATACACCAAGTACCAGGGGGGAGAACAACAAAGCAGATGCACTTAGTAAAATAGCTTCCATCAGTTTTGCGCACCTATCGAAGCAAGTCCTAGTGGAAATCCTGAAGGTCAAGTCAATTAAAGAGAAAGAGGTTGTGTCGGTCGTAGATGAAGAAGGCCCTACCTGGATGACACCGATTATAGATTATTTAACGAATGACTCACTCCCGCATGATGAAAATGAGTCACGGCGAGTGCGAAGACGTTCGAGGCAATTCGAAGTCGAAGATGGGGTCCTTGATAAGCGGTCATTTCTCCAGTCATGGCTAAGATGTGTAGGACCACGACAGACGCATTATATCATTAGCGAAATCCATGGGGGATCATGTGGAATGCATGCAGGACCAAGGTCCGTGGTGGCGACAACATTGCGCATCGGGTACTACTGGCCATCCATGCATACAGACGCGCAAACACTCATTAACAAATGCAATGACTGCCAAGTACACAGGCCAGTACCGAGGCAGCCTTAGGAGGAGCTCACGCCAATTACTTCCCCTTGGCTATTTTTCAAATGGGGAATCGATATAGCGGGGCCCTTCCCTGTAGCTGTGGGAGGAGTTAAGTTCCTCATAGTCGCGATGGATTACTTCACAAGGTGGATTGAGGAAAAAGTAGTCGTAACGATAACTGGGAATCAGGTGAAAAGGTTCGTATGGGACAACATAGTATGCCGTTTCGGGCTACATGGAGAAATAATCTCGGATAATGGAAAGCAGTTCGCAGAGAATCCATTCAAGGATTGGTGCGCGAACGTTTCGCATCGGTTGCCCACCCACAAACGAATGGACTTGTGGAGAGAGCAAATAGGAGTTTGGGGGATGGCATAAAAGCACGGTTGAGGGAACATAATAAAAAGTGGGTCGATGAGTTATCGCACGTTTTGTGGGCACATAGCACGATGATCAAGACGACCACAGGTGATACCCCCTTCGCCCTTACATACGGGACAGAAGCAGTCAATCCAGCTGAGATAGGATTGCAAACACTCCGCACAGCAGAGGTAGACATGGTTACTAACGATGATGAGCTGCGATTAAACCTAGACATAATCGAGGAACGAGGAGAGTTAGCAGCAATCCGAGAAGCTAAGTCAAAAGCAAAGATGAAAGGTTACTATGACTCTAGGGTACACAAGACCTCATTCAGACCAGGTGATTTTGTGAATCGCTCAAACGCGGCAAGTCGTGCTGAGAATACATGGAAGCTCGGACCAAAATGGGAAGGACCCTACATAGTGACAGACGCATTAGGAAATGGTGTGTACCGGCTGCACGACATGGATGGTCGTGACCTACAAAGACCTTGGAACATATGACATCTTAAGAAGTGCTACCTTTAAAAACAAAACTTCCTATGTGAATGTATTGTTTTTTCTTTTTATTATTTGTGTTCAAAAAACTTGCAAGTATTAATAAAACAGTCGTGGTCCCTAGCTAGTTTCACGACGCATTCTCAAAACATTGTTTTTATGTTACACATACTTTTTTCTTATTATATATTGCCTATTGGCGCACGTGTGTACAACGTTCATAGGAGGAATAAGAGGAATGAGCCTACCCTACTAATTAGACTCGTCGAGTAAGTGGGATGCACCCCCTTCGACCATGGATCGTGTATCCTTGTTAGGCCTCCTTGCTATTAATGTCGTCGTAGCAAGTTATGCAGCCAGTAAACTCTGACACTGTTAAGACACACTTGTGCACACCTAACAATGGGTCAGCCTCACCTGACCGTCCTTATGGTAGTAGCGGCATACCGCACGTAATGAGCTTCTCAAACCCATATGGACCATTTATAAGTTTACATTAGCTTATTATGCGAAATCATTAAAACATGCATTCTATAACAAAAGAAGGATAGTGTTTATTACGAAGCAAACATTTTAAAATACAAAGCACAAAAATGTGTTTACAAATCTCTAAGATGATTGGAGAGCAGATGGGTCTCGGAGGAGGATCTCTTTAGTTTCAGCAAAGGAGGGCAATAAGCAGTAGCGCGATGATCCTTAAGACTTTTTTCCATCCGGTCCAGTAGGCGTGAATCCCTCTCCAGCAAGGGCAATGGCAGCACAGGGATGGTAGGAGCAAGGTGGGCCGCACCAACAGAAGGCGATGCTTCTAAGTTTAGCAGGGTTTTCTTGGCAGTTGCACGACTCTCATGCGCTGCAAGGACCTCCGATAATAGCACTTCCTTCACAATCTTGAAGGGATCAAGAATATCCTTGGGATGCGCGAATATGGGCACAATCAACTGCTCCATAGATGGCTTTAGGTGAGCATCTGCCAATGATTCTGCGCCCTCTCTCTTATGGCGCGCCAAGGTGAGACCCTCCATTACCACTTCAATAGGCACTTCATGCTCCTTATCCTCCAAACTAAAAGAAGGCAGTGGACATACGTTCATTTCTTTCATAGCTGCGGTGAGTTTGGCGTTGACCTTTGGATCGTAGAAGGGCACCTCTGATAGTTCTCGATTCAGTAGCTTCTCCTTGTGTGCAGTCACCAAGCCTCTTGAAGTACCCTCATTGATGGCGGCTATGACGGACTGGGAGAATGTGGCTCGTAAGGTGGGGTCTTCCAGTGCAACCATTACAGCTAGGCGCAGACCATGGCACACTAACCACCGCTTCTCGGCTATCTCCTTCATTAAGCGAGAGTACAACTCCTCATCAAGCTCTATGCTCAGCCTCTTCAATTGGCAGCTGAGATCGCTTACATCCTCCTTCACCCTCGCACCCAGAGCATCAACATCAGCAACAAACCTGTCCTTCCCCTCCTCAAAGGCCCCCATAACAGCAACGTTGGAGGCCTTTATCTGACTAAGGTGGGCGCGCTCTTCATCCAGGGCTACAAATAACCTGTTTCTTTCTTGAGTTAAGGAATGGAGGAGGGCGGAATCTTTCCTTCCTCTCTCGGCTTCTTGGTCTATGTTGCAAATACGTTTTTACGTATTTAGGAAGATTCGGTCACTCCGACAATATATTTAGTTGTAGCTCGTAGTCTAGATATCTTACATTAAGTAAACAAGGAAAGGCCTAGTCCATGTTATGTATGGACGGCCCAAATGCAAGCCCAAGCCCATCTTATGGGCTTGGTATATAAACCCTCTCCTTTGATGGAGAGGGTAGTGTGGTTATTCATTTTTCACATAGTTCTTATAAGTTTCTCTCTCTAGAATTGTGTGTAATCCACCATCTCTCTATCTCTTTCTCTCTCTAAAACATAAGCAAGATTTACATATCCTACAAATGGTATCAAGAGCCATGGGATGATTGTATTGTTTATGTGTTCGTGTTCTTGATTTTTTGTAGCCTTTTGATCTATATAAACACACGTCCAATTTTTTCTTTTTTGTTTTTTATGGTTTTTTTTTGATACAAATCATCTACATAGTTGTGGTAGTGATTTGGTATTGTTACTTTCGCTAAAAACACAAAATTTTTGGGTGTTTTGATCTTTTTTTGGCTTAAAATCACGAATTGGTTGAGTTTTGTCTGAGAAAAGTGGGAATTATTCCGATCAGGTCATCGGAAAAGGGTTTATAGGACATTCCGATCAGTGTAATCGGAATAGGGTTTAGGGATTCCGATTAGGTACATTCCAATTAGGTATTCTGATTTGGTATTCCGATTTGGCACATTCCGAAAAGGGACATTCCGATTTGGCACATTCCGAAAAGGGACATTCCGATTTGGTACATTCCGATTTAGGACTTTTCGATCTTTGACATTCTGATTATGGTTTATTCCGATTAGGGACATTCCGATCAAGGTTATTCCGATAGGGCTTATTCCGACGGCTTTCCGACTGGTTTATCGAGGACACATTTTAGGGGATTTTAACATTGTTTCTCGACTTCAACTCACAACAACAAACACATTTACTTTCTTTCATTGATCGATCAACGTTTGTAAATCTTAACTTATTGAAATGGAGTACACATCTCTTACGGATAAGTCCATCCTCTCGGGTACGGATAATCGTCTACCAATGTTGGTGAAGACTATGTATGAGGAATGGGCTTCCCGAATGGAACTTTATATGTTGAACAAGGAGAATGGACATCTCATTTGGGCATCGGTGCTCAATGGACCATTAGATTATGGTACAATGACAGAAGGTACAACTACTCGTCCTCGCACAACGGGTGAATTGACTGGAGATATGAAGATTCAAGACAAATGTGATAAGTATGCTACAAACATCATTCTCCAAGCCCTTCCTCCAAATGTCTACAAACTCGTCAGCAAACATAAAGTTGCCAAAGAGTTATGGGATAGAATTCGTGTTCTCATGCAAGGCACCTCGTTAACTAAACAAGAACGAGAGTGTAAGCTTTATGATACTTTTGATAAGTTTGCCTATGTGCCAGGGGAGACTCTCAATGACTACTATCTGAGATTTACCCTATTGTTGAATGAGCTCAATATCTATGGCATGACAATTCCTACCTTTCAATTGAACACCAAGTATTTGAACACTCTTCCTTCAGAATGGAAAAAATACGTGACGGATGTTAAATTGGCTAAGGACTTGCACAACACCAATGTGGATCAACTTCAAGATTTTCTTCAACAACACGAATGCCATGTGATCGAGGCTCGGTTGTCTACACCTCAAGTTCATGATCCACTTGCCATGTATGCTTCTCAACAAAACATGTCTTATACTTATCAAAAACCATCATACTTGCAGCAGCCACCACACACACCTATCAGCAACCATCTTATCAACCACCAATGATGCCACATCAAGCATTTCAACAAGGTATTCATCAACAATCTTTTCAGCAGCAACCACCATATCAGACATCACCATCACAAGCCAACACTTCTCCAATGGGCTATAATCCTCAGCAAGGATATTTTCCAATAGAAGCACAACCAGCACAAGCTTTCTACTCTAATGAACTTCCACCAATCCAAGCACCGGTCTTTACTCCAAATGATACGCCAGCTGATGTTCTAAACCATCTCACAGCCTACTTGTCAAAACTTGTTGCAACTAGAGGATTTCCACCAACAAACAATCAGCTCCGCACCTTATCAAATCCTCGACAACAAGCCACTTTTCAAGATGGTCAAGTGACGGTGCAACCTATTCAGGGAAGGCAAAATTCATATGGACCTCCTACAAGGACTGGGAACACTCAAGCTGTGAATTCACAAGCTAGTGGAAATGGGAGTCCTATTGGTCCTAAAAAGGTTGTGACTTGCTACAATTGCCGAGGACAAGGTCATATGGCTAGGGAATGCACTCAGCCGAAAAGGAGGAGGGATGATGCATGGTTTCGTGAGAAGATGTATTTGGTTGATGCTCAGTCTAAGGGGAAGATTTTGGATTCAGAGGAGTTAGCATTTCTTGCAGACCCAGGGGCAGCAGATACTGAAGGCATTGCAGTCGTTTCCACTTCTAATGCAGCTTATCAAGCAGATGATCTTGACGCATATGATTCGGATTGTGATGACATTCACTCTGCTCAAGCTGCTCTCATTGCTAATCTCTCTCACTATGGTTCTGATGTCGTCAGTGAGGTACCAACCACATCTAATAATATTGATGATAACCAACATCAAGTTGGGCATGAAAATGACAACCTCGAACAGCATTCGGGAACTAGTAACTCAAATGATGTGGTACCCAATCCTACACATTTGAGTGAACCTCAACCAAATGCTACGACGGGTATGGAATCTAATGCTCAACATGATTTGGTCATGGTGCCTAAACATATTATTGATCAAATGCATATGGCCCTCAAACAATCCGTAGATACCAATTCCACCCTAACTGCTAAGCTTGCGTTGCATAAAGAAAAGGTCAAAACTTTTGAAATGGTCCCTCAAGCAGAGAAAATAACATGTTCTGAATTTGACCAATTTCGTTTTGAAAAGATTGAACACTTGAAAGAAATAGAATCATTAAAAGCTAATATTTCCAATGAATTAAAAGCAAAAGAGTCGGTTTTCAATGATTTTCAGAAACTTAAAATGGATTTCGAAACTCTCGAGTCTAAAAAGGTTGAATCAGAAATTAATGCTACCAAACTTCTTAAATTCAAGGAACAACAACTTTTAAAACAATACGCTTCCACAGAAAAGGTTCATATTTTAACTAAATCATTTAAAGAAGTCGAACTTAAACGTCTTCAAGATTTACCACCTAATCTCGGTTATGCAAAACAAGCTCAGGAATATATTCCGTGTCTTTGTGATATGACCCTAATTGGCAAATCGAAAGAAGCACCTTTTGTTCGTAGTACTGAGGAGACACAGTCACATGCGGATGAAACTCATTCTAAAATGCTTTCAAAATTTCATACGATTGATTATGATAAGTATAACAAAGATCAATTGTCTAAAAAGACTCGCATTCGCTTACAAAAGGAATTAGTTGAATTGACAGTTCTTGTGCCCCAAAGTTTGTCAAATGAAAACCTTCCTAGTACGTCTCCTACACTTGTCAAAACGGATTTAACGAAGTTAATTCCACCGGTAAGTAAGGCGTCCGTTAATTTAAATGCGGTACACCAACACTTAGCCGATTTTAACATGGTCATTTTAGAACGTACGACGACTTCGGCCATAACGGAAGGTGAATGGAACTTTGAGCACACTAGAGCTGCGTTTCGAGACGAAATTGTTCCGTTTGTAAAGAACGTTAAAGCTTGTCTTAGTACTCTTGATCAAGATTTGCTTTTTGAAATAGAAGAAGTTAGACGTGTTTTCAATGAAATGGATGATGCTTATGAAAACAGTTTACTTGACAAAGAACGGGTTTCACGCCAAAATGATCAGCTTCTGAAGCAAGTGATGTCTCATGATATAGTTTCCGTCTGTGTGAATAAAAGTGTTGATAATGATTCTATTGTGCATAATGTTGAATCTGTGGATAATGTGGTAGATAGTACTTGTCACGAATCTGACGCTGAATTTTTAAAGCTTCAAGATTCATATTCTTCGCTTTCAAAACGTTTTGATGAGATTGAAACACATTGTATTTCGCTTGAATGCAAGCAACAATTTATTCAAGAAATCTTTGAAACGTCATTAGAAGGTGTTAATATCGATGATGCAAACTTTGAAAAGATTTTTCAATTGAATTTACAATCAAAACAGCGTCAGCCAAGTGACAAAGTTGCTAAATCTTTGCCGATAGAAATAGAGATATCTAAGGAGCTTAACTGTGTGAACGTACTTGAGGCCGCTGAGAAATTTAACTTGATCTAGATAATCGAGTTTCCAAGATTTTGTCCAAAGTTGATAACTTAAAACAGAAAAATACACAACTCTTCGATTCAGTAAAGCCCGCATGTGCTAATACCACTGCACAAAATCAATCCTTGATTGAACAATTGAATCGAAAGTCGGTGAAAATATCTTATTTGAGGGAACAAATTTGTGATAAAAATATGGTCTTGGCTGAGTTAAAGGAAACACTTCGTACTCTAAAAGGTAAGAATGTTGTGGATAATGCAGACACTATCTCAGCACCGTCCTCTAGTGCAATAAAAAGGAACCTTATAGCCGTCACACCATTTAATAAGGGCCCTAGGACTAAACCATCTCAAACTTTGGTCACTAAAGATAAGGCGGAATCAAAACCAGCTTCTAATATTCCCGTGTTGCCTTCTACAGGAGTAAGCACCACTACTAAGGCTCAAAGATCTAAGCTTAAGAGAAACAAGAAGAATGATAGGATCTTGCCCCCATCTAGTAGTCAAGTGAAGAAGAAAGTAGAAGCCCATCCTAGGAATGTTATTTCTGTTTTGAATAAAAAGAATCATGTAGCTAAACCTAAAGGCTCTGCGGTTGTGCAGCGTTCTAAGCCTAGTGTGAATTCTAATTTGAAATGTTGGAATTGCAATGAATGTATGTTTTCTAGTCGTCATGATTCTTGCCTTATTGACCATGTGAATGAGATGTATGCCCGGAAAAATGGATTAGAAAGGAAACCGACTGGGAAAGTGTTAACCCAAGTTGGTTGGATGTTGCGCCCCACTGGTAGAACTTTCACTATAGTAGGAAATATGTGCCCTTTGACTAGGATCACTTCCACTAAAGCGAAGAAAGCGTGCCCTTTAACTAGGAGTACCAAGGCTACCAAAACACAAGCGTGTCCTTTAACTAGGAACACCGACACTACCGTAGGAACCAAGTGCCCTTTAAATAGGTCTACTCCCACTGTAGTGCCCGCGGATAATCCAAAACCTAAGAAAGATGGAACTGTAAAACCTGTTAGTGCTAAAACTCACATTAGAAAACGTAGGAAATCTAAGGGTCACAAACATGTTAGCAATTCTGATAATCTTATATTTGTATCTGCTAACATTCAGGAACCAATAGTTTCCAATGCATTGTCTACTGTTGTTATTGAAAACAGGTGGTCCAAATTGTTCTCTGGTTGCTCCAAGCATATGACCGGAGATCGCTCTCAGCTCAGAAATTTCGTCAGCAAGTTTCTTGGTACGGTTCGATTTGGAAATGATCATATTGCAAAGATAATGGGTTATGGTGAATATCATATTAGGAATGTTATAATTTCAAGAGTGTATTATGTGGAAGGTCTCGGTCACAACTTATTTTCTGTGGGACAATTTTGTGATGCAAACCTAGAAGTCGCTTTTCGAGAGCATACCTGCTTCATTCGTAATTTGGAAGGGGTTGATTTATTGAAAGGTACCCGAGGGAATAATTTGTACACTTTGTCTCTACAAGACATGATGGCTGCTTCTCCCGTATGTCTTCTCTCCAAAGCATCAAAGACTAAGTCATGGTTATGGCATCGACGGTTATCTCATCTTAACTTTGACGCTATTAATCATTTGGCGAAAAACGAACTTGTTCGTGGTCTTCTTAATCTATCATTTCACAAGGATCATTTGTGTTTCGCGTGTACAATAGGGAAAAGCACTAAGAAGTCATACAAACCCAAGACTGAAGACACCAACCAAGAGAAACTTTATCTTTTGCATATGGATCTTTGTGGACCAATGCGTGTTGAAAGTCTTAGTGGCAAAAAGTACATCCTCGTCATTGTCGATGATTACTCTCGGTTTATGATAGGTGTGAAAACACCCATCCTTTTACCACTTATTTCTTAATAAAACAAGACCAAAACGCGCGTTTAATATCATTTGTTTGGAATTATGCGTGGTTTTTGTGTTTATTGTGTTTTTAGAGTCAACCGGATGAATATTGAAGAAAACATGGGATTGCACGGGTTTTATCGAAGAAAAAGACTCAAGACGAAGTCTATTGTCCAAGAGATGCAAAAGATTTGAAGTCATTGTGCCTATTTGAAGATTTATCGAAGAATAGAGCCAAAGATGGAAGATTCATATATGTCGAAGAACTCGAGTCTATTAAACAAAAGATTATAAGACGAGTTGGAATTATTCACCGACACTTCTCAAAATCCAAAGTCGGAAACGTTTATTTAAAAGAAACGTAAAGACTAAAGAAGAAAGAAGAAAAGAAGCCCAAAACCAAGCCCATTCACAAAGCCCACAAGAGACACCTATATAAAGGATTCCACTTCACAATTTGGAGAGCTAGTTAGTCTTAGTTTTAGTTTTTTCATTTCTCTAGTTTTTAGAGAGAGAAAGTTCCAAACTTTCTCTCACTAAACTTTTTTTTTGTTTTCATCTTTTAAATTTAAGCTTTCTTTAATCTTTGTATTTTAGATTTCATTAATCTTATTCAAGTTAAGCTTTTAAGTTCTTTAATCTTCTTCTACTTTTCTTAGTTTACTTAACTCCTTGATCCGATTGTTTAATTTCATACGGTTTGGATTTGTGGATGAGTTCGTGATCAAAGTTTAATCTTTCTTGTTTCTTTTTAAGCTTTCACACGTATAAGTTATAGGCCTTCTATGCTTATTGGCTTATTGCTTGTTTTAGCTTATTGGTTTTCGGATTTCATCAAGGTTTTGGTCATTCAAAAGCTTCGTTTATTAAGTTTATGATTTTACGTTTTCAAAATTTGTCAAATTTAATCTTTTTGAAGTGTTTGAGTCTCGGTTAAAATAGCTTATTGTATGTGCTTATTGAGGTTTCAGCTTTTCACCATTTTCTTGGATTTGCATTTCATCGCAATATAAGGGTTATACATATTCCGACGGATTTACTGCTTTTGATCGCAATAACCCTCAAGGGTTCTTCTTTGCGATCGGTTGACATCTACCCCTTATTCCGATCTGGATTGCGATCGCATATTCCGACGGGACTAAGGTCCTTTTTAAGTCGAAACTCTGGCCAATTTTAATTTACTATATTCCGATCTAGAACTTTCCGATAGCTACATTCCGACCGACATCATTCCG
Organism: Glebionis coronaria; assembly: GCA_025667525.1. Classification (NCBI taxonomy): domain Eukaryota; kingdom Viridiplantae; phylum Streptophyta; class Magnoliopsida; order Asterales; family Asteraceae; genus Glebionis; species Glebionis coronaria. The sequence continues at coordinate 458,260,605 of CM046874.1, forward strand.
ACAGCCATCATTGCGATAGACCATATTCCGATAGCTTTGATTTTTAGTATTCCGATGGATTGTTTTGACACTTATTCCGATGGAGCATTCCGATCTGGGATTCCGATGGACTAGTTTTAATCACATTCCGATAGATAAGAGTTTTGATATTCCTATAGCTTAAGGTTTTAAGTTTTAAAGTTTAGCAAAGTTTTTAAGTTTTAGTTTAATTAAGTTTTCAAAGTATTTTTTTTCTAATCTTTTCTTTACGTTTTCAAGCTTTTATTTTTAACTCGTCAATTTAGTTTAATCTTTCAAAGCTTAAAATTTACTCAGCGTCACTTACATTTATTTGCTATTAATTTAAAATAGATAAACAAACCAACCCCCTATTTTGTAACCAAGAACAATCATTCCACTTTGAACCATGATCAATTCGAGGAGATACCGAGAGAACTAAAACTGAACCCATACTAAACGCTTGTATCAAATGGCGCCGCTGCCGGCTCTTCTCGTTAAGATCAACAGTTTTTTGTGAGAACTTGGATTTTGTGATCCGTTCCCCGTGAACGTTACTTTTTCATAAAAAATTTCAAAAACCCAAAAAAATATAAAATTTTCAAAAATCCTAAAAAAAAAAAAAAAAAAAAACCATAAAAACCAAAAATATTTTTTCTTTGTTTCTGCCTTGTTAGTTCTTTTGCAGGTGCATGCGTACACTATCAACGTCTTATCAAGAGCCCGAGCCTCTCGAAGACTTAGACATGGCCGGTGTACAAAACAACAACAATAACCCACCTCAAAACAATAATAATAACAATAACAATCCACCTTTCAACAACAATAATAACAACAACAATGAGCCTGTACCGGATAATCACCCGATGATTGAACTTCTGCAAGCACATGTAGATGGTAACAATGATCCAGTTGTCATACCCGCGTTTGCAGCCAACAATTTTGAGCTCAAATCCGGCTTTATCCAGATGGTCTCTGCTCAACCATTCTTGGGGCGTACCATTGATGATCCACATGACCACATCAACAGATTCCTACAACTCACGAATACGGTCAAATTCAATGGTGTTCCACAAGAGGTAATCCGTTTACAACTTTTTCCCTTTTCTTTAGAGGGACAAGCCCGACATTGGCTTGCTAAGGAACCGCCACAGAGTATTCTGACATGGACGGATTTGGAGACCAAGTTTATCAACTACTTTTTTCCACCCTCTCGTACTACCGCTTTGAGGAATGAAATTATCAATTTTGAACAAAAGTACGATGAGTCTTTTAGTGAATCTTGGGACCGTTTCAAAGACCTTTTGAGAAAATGCCCACAACATGGTTTTACCAAAGTGCACCAAATTAACACTTTTTATAATGGTTTAAGCATGAATGACCAAGATTCACTAAACAGTGCCTCGGGGGGGTAATATTTTGGCTAAGACTTCTAATGCCGCTTGGGATATTATTAAAAATAAGTCTCGTGTGCAAACCAAGAGTGTTCGGACCAATGTCGCTAGTGCTAGTACTAGTGACAGCGATAAGCGACTTGACAAAATCACTGCGCTTCTCGAATCGCTTGCTACCCAAACCGCAAGCAACACCAACAGCATAAATGCTAAAAACGCTCAAGACGCTCAAGTCAATGCTGTTAGCCAACCATGTGAGATATGCGGGGGTCCTCACTCTTACACCACTTGTACCGCCACCCAAGACTACCCTTCTGAGAATGTGAATGCAGCATACGGTACCTATCCTCAACCCGCTTATCAAGCTCGTCCTCAAGGTGACCGTAACTTGCTTAGCTACCGCTCTAACAACTATCTCTCACCACCCGCTTTTACTCCTAACAACCCAAACCAACAACAAAACCTCAACCGCCCTCCTCAACAACAACAACAATCTCGTGGACCATACATACCACCTCACAAACAACAACATCCACCTCAAAGAAACAACCAAGTTTATCAGCAACCTGCTTATCAACCACCCGCATACAATGCTCCTCCCAACCAACCCACCGCATTACACCAAGACATTGGAACCTACATGAGGACTAACGATGTGATCATGGACAATCTCCAACAGGAAGTGCGCAACTTGAAAGCAGACCTAGTGAAACAAGGGAACGATCTGAGAGCTGATATGAGAAACACTTTGGATAGTCAAACGAATGACTTAAAGAACATGATGGCTAGTTTCTTCCAAGGTAATCAACCCTCTTCTTCGGGTACTCTTCCGAGTAACACCGTTGCGAATCCAAGAGGGGAGATGAAAGCAATCACCACTCGCAGTGGCAAAGGTACCAAGGAACCCGAGCTTCCTATACCTCCACCGGTGATTGTGACTAAGGAAAACGAGTCACCTGCTCCTATTCCTCATCCTTCTACTTCCCCAATTTCTCCACCTCTTACTTCTACCCCTCCTCCACCCAAGGATGTGAGTGATCCTATTCTCCCAAAGCCTTCCGCTTCTTCCGATATACCTTATCCATCTAGGTTGAGGAAAGAGAAGCTCAAAAGCAAGGATGATATTCAAGTTTCGAACTTCCTCAAAATGTTTAAACAATTGAATTTTAACATCTCCTTCGCTGAGGCTCTCGCTCACATGCCTAAGTACGCGAAAATGTTCAAAGATCTTCTTAGCGACAAGGAGAAGCTTCTTGATATTGCTAACACCAAACTTAATGAGAATTGCTCTGCAGTGCTCTTAAGGAAATTGCCAACCAAGCTTGGTGATCCGGGTCGTTTCTTAATCCCTTGTAACTTCCCGGGAGTAGAGAATTGCATGGCCCTAGCCGATCTAGGTGCCAGTATTAATTTAATGCCTCTAAGCGTTTGGAAGCAATTATCTCTCCCTGAGCTAGTCCCCACCAAAATGACTTTGGAATTAGCTAACCGTACGGTTGCTTATCCAGTGGGGATAGCCGAAGACGTCTTTGTAGGAGTCGGCAAATTCACTTTTCCTGCCGATTTCATCGTCGTCGACTACGAGATGGACCCTCGTGTGCCATTAATTGTTGGTCATCCATTCCTAAGGACCGGTCGCACTCTCATCGATGTTGAGGCCGGTGAGCTTATCATGAGTGTGGGTGACGATAAAATCGTCTTCAACATGGGAAAGTTGTCTAAACAGCCTTATTCTAACGAGAGTGTTAATTGTATTGACGTTCTTGATGAGGCTTGTGAAGAACACTTCAAAGATGCTTGCAAAAGTATTCCTACCTCTCTTCCCAATGTTGAGACCGTTTCCTCTATCGATTCATCACTATCTCTATTTGGAGAAAGTGATTTCCTTTGGAAAGATTTGGAAGCCACCATTGGAGATGTGAACTTAGCTAATGACGATTCTACCACCAATTGGGATGAAGATCTCTGCCTCATTGAGAACCTTCTTAAAGAAGACAATCTTTCTCCACCATCTCCCACGGTTATTGCTATCGATGCTCCGACTTTGAAGACGCCTCCCATCGAAAATCCTCCGGATTTAGAACTTAAGGAGTTGCCGCCCCATCTCGAGTACGTGTTCCTTGAAGAAAACAAGAAGTCGCCCGTCATCATCGCGAAGGACTTGAAAGAAGAAGAAAAATCTCGCCTCATCGCCGTGCTTAAAGATCATAAGAAGGCAATTGCTTGGAAAATTTTTACATGGGTGAAATTTCTTAAAGCAAAAAATGAGGCACCTAAATTCATCATCGGATTTCTCAAGATGATTCAAGTGCGTCTCAACACTACTGTCCGACGCATTCGTACAGATAATGGAACCGAATTTGTGAATCAAATCTTGCGTGATTATTATGAAGAAGTTGGCATATCTCATGAAACATCCGTTGCACGCACTCCACAACAAAACGGTGTCGTTGAAAGGCGAAATCGTACACTTATGGAAGCTGCTCGAACGATGTTAATTTACGCAAAGGCTCCATTGTTTTTATGGGCAAAAGCAATATCTACAGCAGTGTACACCCAAAACCGGTCACTAATTCGTAAACGCCACGGTAAAACACCTTATGAGCTTCTCCATGGAAAAGTACCAGATTTATCATATCTTCATGTATTTGGTTCTCTTTGCTATCCAAATAATGATGGTGACAATGGGAAAACTTCAACCAAAGGCTGATATTGGTATTTTCATTGGTTACGCCCCCGCAAAGAAGGCATATCGAATCTACAACCGTAACTCTCGCAAGATCCTCGAAACTATGAACGTTGATTTTGATGAGCTGACAGCAATGGCTTCTGAGCAAAGCAGCTCTGAACCCGTGATAGGTGTGTAAAAACCCATCCTTTTTACCACTTAATTACAATAATAACCGAGCCAAAACGTGTATTTTATGTCTTTTATGTCGGAATTATGCGTGGTTTGTGTTTTTGTTGTGATTTAGGACGAAAAGGTGAAAAGTGGAGAAAACACGGGCATTTACGGACTTTTATTGAAGAAAAAGATGAAAGACGAAGTCAAAAAGTCAAGAGTGCGAAAAGAACGGAAGTCCAAGACCAATTCTGAAGATTTATCGAAGAAAAAGTCAAAAGACGGAAGTTTACTAAAAACCGAAGAACTCAAGTCTTATTTATTGAAGAATTAAAAGACGAGTCCAAAGAAATACCGAGCCAAAAGTCATTAAAGTCCAAGATTTAATGAAGATTAAAGGCTTAAGGACTAATGGTGCAATTAAATGAAGATTAAAGGCTTGAGGGACTTAATCATGCAATTAAGAACAAAGGAAAGAGGGGAGGAAGCTTCCTAGGCACTCCTTAACCTCCCCTATATATAGATTAGATGAGATTAGCATTTTTCTTTGTTGGCTAATAGTGACAGTTAGTTCTTCCACTTTTAATTACCTTGTCATTTATTTACTTGTCGAATTTAAATACTTGTCTTGCACCTTAATTACCATTTAATTTCAAGTAAGTTTTTTCTTTTAATTCTTGTGAATCTTTATCTTTATTGTTCATCTCTCATTCTACCTTTCTTAATCTTTGATTTTTATTGTTTATGTTCATGTTCTTGATTTTTATTGATTTATTTAAGTGGGTTTTGATTATCTTGATCTTTATTGTTAGTTTTGTTGTTTTGGATTGTTTGATTATCATTAATAGACGTTTATTTGTTAGTTTGATTTAATCTTGTGGTTGATTTTGCCTAGATTTGATTAGATTCGAGTTATATCTTGTTCCCTGTTCTTCGGGGTGTTTGTTTTCTGCTTCTGATCTTTCCCAGGTAACTCAAGCCCAACATTATTCCGAGTAAGCCGAATATTCCGAATAGAGCAAATATTCCGAATAGGGAAACTTATTCCGAATAGGGATAATATTCCGGATAGAGGAGGTCATTCCGAATAGCAAGGTATTCCGAATAGGGTAACATTCCGAATAGGAAACTTATTCCGAATAGGGCTAATATTCTGGATAGAGGAGATCATTCCGAATAGCAAGGTATTCCGAATCGGGCTAACATTCCGAATAGGGAAGGTATTCCGGATAGGCAGATTATTCCGAATAGACCAATATTCCGAATAGAGAGGATTATTCCGGATAGGTGACATATTCCGAGTAAGCCATTTATTCCAATAAGGGTATTATTCCGGATAAGCTGATTTTTAGGTTTCTTTAATTCCAGTTTTTAATTTTCTGCTTCTAATTTCGAGCTTTATTTTTCCCGCCTTTTTCCTTACTCGCACTTTAAGTTTATTTGCCTTAGATTTATTTTAGCCTTGCCTTAGTTTTAAGTTTTAGTTGCGTTTTAAGTTTGCCTTAGTTAGATTTAAGTTTGCGTTATTTACATTTAGTGCCCTTTAATTTCCGTCACGCTTTAAATACTTGCCATTTAGTTTAAGTTAGATTTAGATTTACTTTAATGTCATTTTACATTTAAGTCTTTGCATTTTAATATACTACAAAGACGCACTTTTGTTTCACCAAAGAACAGCTGAGTCACACATAGAACCTAGATCAATTCGATTAGACCACGAGAACTTAACTTTCTTAATTTAAAAAAACGTGCATTAAAATGGCGCCGCTGCCGGCTCTTTTCGTAAAGATTAACGGTTTTCTATGAAAGACGCGCTGCTTTTTGGGATCCGTTCACTTGTGAGCGTTATTTTCTTGCTTAAAAAATTTATAAAAAAAAACCATAAAAATTAAAAAATTGATAAAAATATCCATAAAAATTAAAAATTTCAAAAATCAAAAAAGATTTTACTTTTATTGTGTATATATATTGTCTCTGTGTTTGGTATTGTTTTCTTTTGCCTTTGTAGGTGTATGCGTACTAGATCTTCTAATTATCAAGAGCCCGAGACTCGAGAAGATTTAAATATGTCAGGTGTTAACAACAATAATCCACTGCACCTCAACAATAACAACAATGTTCTTCCACAGCCCGATCTTCGGACAATGGAGGAGCTTTGTCAACCTACCATGTTTGGACGAGGAGGACCGATTGCGCCGATGCAAATAACGGCTCCGGAGTTTTCGTTGAAGCACCACATGATTCAGCAAGTGCAAACTAATCCATTCGCCGGAATGCCTGATGATGATGCCAACAAACACCTCGACAAGTTCATTACAATCACCCAAAGCATGAAGTTCCCTGGTGCCACAATGGATGTTCTTCGCCTACAACTCTTCCCACATACTCTATCACATCATGCCGAGAAATGGTTTGATCGTCTCCCGAAGAATTCTATTCACACTTGGGATGACATGACTCAACGCTTTTTGTCGCGCTACTTTCCACCATCCATGGTCACGAGCCTTCGCAATCAAATCAGCGGTTTCATGCAAGATCCCGATGAATCTCTCTTTGATTCTTGGGAAAGATATAATGTCTTGATTGATCGTTGTCCAAACCACAACATGCTTCCAGTCACATTGATTGATACTTTCTACAACGGTTTGACTTTTCGAGATCTTGATACGATTAATGCAGCCGTCGGTGGCACATTTATGAAAAGGAGACCCGAGGAGTGTAGAGAGCTTATTGAGAACATGACTACTCACCACAAAAACAGGGATTCCTCTGCTTCTTCAAGGAACAACCCGAGAGTCAATGTTTCTTCTACTTCAGCAAACCCTGATATGACCGAACTCACCCGCATGATGCCTGAAATGAGCAAAAGTATCTTGCTTCTCTCTTCAAACCAACAACAACAAGTTAAAGCGGTTGCACCTTCTTCTGAAACATGCGGCGGTCCACACTCATACAAAGATTGTCCTTCTACACAAGGAAATCCGGAAAATATGTATGCAGCTTACGGTAATTATTCACCAGAAAATTACCAAGCTCGGCCTCAAGGGGATAGAAATTTGCTGAGTTACCGGTCAAACAACTACCTTTCACCCGGTTTTTCTCCTCAAAACCAAAACCCCGCCAACAACTACAATAGAATCAACCAAATACCACCAAGAGCTTCTAATCCTTATCACCCACCCACTCAACAAGCCCCACCCATAAATCCCGATGTTGAAGCCATCATGAGAACCCAAGGTGAGCAAATCAAGAATCTGCAGAGCCAAATTATCAATCTTAAAGGAGATATCACCAAGCAAGGAAATGAGATTAGATCCGAGCTTCGAGATAATATTCAATCCTCCTTCAGCAATCAAACAAATGATTTGAAGAATATGCTTGCTAGTTTCTTGCCCGCCGCTCAACCTTCTACTTCGAGTTCTCTACCTTCAAACACCGTCACCAATCCGCGAGCAAATGTGAGTGCTATTACTACCCGTAGTAGAATTACCATAGTCGATCCACCTATCCCACCCCCATCATCTACACCTCCTCCACCACCATTTATCCCTACTCCTTCTACACCTAGTATTAGTACACCATTACCGTCTCCGCCTCGTCATGACGATGTTCCTAGGAAGGACCCTTCAACATCTCAACCTTTAACTACTGCACCTTCACCACCCAAACCTAATATCCCATATCCTTCTCGCTTAGGCAAGACCAAAATGCTAACCAAGGATGACTCTCAAGTGTCGAGCTATGTGAAGATGATCTCTCAAATGAACTTCAACATTAGCTTTCTCGAAGCACTTGTCCACATGCCGAAATTTGTCAAAGCATTCAAGGAATTGCTTAACAAGAAGGAAAAGTTGATTGAGCTCGCCAACACACGCTTAAATGAAAACTGCTCTGCAATTATTCTTAAAGAACTTCCGGAAAAGCTTGGAGATCCCGGTTGTTTTGTGTTGCCTTGCGTTTTCAACAAAACTGAAGAATTTACTGCCCTAGCTGATCTCGGGGCCAGTATTAATTTGATGCCTTTGAGTGTTTGGAAAACACTATCATTTCCCGACCTTACTCCAACGAAGATGACTCTTGAACTTGCAAATCACACTCTCGCTTACCCCGTTGGTATTGCCGAAGACGTGTTCATCAAAGTTGGCACATTTACTTTCCCGGTCGATTTTGTCGTTGTTGATTATGAAATGGACCCTCGTATTCCTTTAATACTTGGTCGGCCATTCTTGAGAACCGGACGAGCTCTAGTTGATGTTGCCGAAGGTGAGTTAATCTTAAGAGTCGGGAATGATTCACAAGTTTTTAAAATGGGGAAGCTTACAAGAAAATCCTTTGGACGAGAATCTGTGAATATGATTAATGTGCTTGATGATTTTGTCGTCTACAACAATCCTCTATTCGACTCTTGCATTGATAATCCACTTTTTCAAGACGATGTGGATGATTCTCTATCCAGTTTGGACGCTTCTACCATTTATGATTCTCCACCGATCTTTGATGCTTATGATGATGATGATTCTAGCTCAGATTCGGATGATTTTGATGATTGTACTTCCGAGTATCCCGACCTGCCTACATATGATGATTTTGATGAGGCTGATACTCTTTCGAGTGATTCTTCACATGATGAAGATCCTCCGCCATCACGCGATCCTACTTTGGACGATTACTCTTTTGAGGAAGACTTCTCTGAATTTCTCAATACTTACTTCCCTCATGAGAGTGATGATCCTCCTTATGATTTTGAAGATTATCATCTTGATCCTACCTTGGATTTGAAGAACATTCTTTCAAAGGAGAAGAAACCGGTCGGCACCAATATCCGCAGCACATATGATTTAACACCTCTTTGTCCCCCTTCTGAGGACGAGGTTGTGCTTCTTCGCGGATCTTCTTCACATTCTGCTGAGCCTGAGTGCTATTTTCTCTTAAAGGAAACGGTGTTCGACCCCGGTATCGATATTCTGCAGCCATCTCAGTATCCACCTGATGAAATAAAAGGAAATATTTTTGGAACTTATGGAAATCTGCTTGCACCACTTCACCCTTGCTTCCACCGTGCTCCATCGCTGCTTAAGGGAACCTTGCCTACTCTTCTTTGGCTTGCCTTGTTCGCCTTAAGCCTGTGCTATTTGATGGACGAAAACTATGTCTTTGATCCCAGTGGATATGTTTCATGCTTCTTCCTATGATGATCAAGGTCGAGTCAGGCTCACGACTCGGTAATCAAAAATCAAGCGCTTCTTGGGAGGCAACCCATGCATCTATCTTTTAGCTTTCTTTATCCTAAGTGTAGGGGAGACCCATTGGTTTGCTATTTCCTCTCCTCTCTTAATCAGGGATTCGAGCTTCAATGATCCACTCTTGATGAATCTTGACGACCCGTGATTCCGTGTTCCCATTCTTCCCGGTTCTATCCTAAACTCTTTTCGATTCACTATTTTATATTTTCTCAATATTAAAATAGGAATCTCTTTAGTTGTCTTTTCCTTAGCAAGATTTAAACAACGTGCACAATGTCCTAAGTGTAGGGGAGTTTACTCCCAAATGCTTAAACATTGAGGACACTGTTTATATTAAGTGTAGGGGGGACTTCTATCGAAGTTAAGTGACCCTTTTACTTGTATTTGTCCTCGTTTTAACCGGAAAATCAATTTTTCGACGTTTTTCAAAATTTTTGATCTATTTTGGCCTATTAGTTTTTCCCTTTGTATAGTTATTTTCTTTCTTTTCTAGAATAATCTTTAATAAAGTGGTTTTAATTTTCAAAACGTTGTGAATCTTTTGACTCAACCCGAGTTTACTTATCTAAGTTACTCTAACTAGTATCCTTAACATGTTTAAGTCAAGTTTTGCTAGACTTTTATATAGGGAGCTATAAAACGCGAAAGTCTTAACTCTCACAGGTTAAGAAAGAGAACTTTTCGCAAGTTCCTATAATTGATCCTAGAGAGTCGTTTATCAAGGGAACTTTAAAACGCGATTTCTAAACTTGAAAAAGTCTAAGAATTTGCAAGATCCTATAGGCGACTCGAAAACCCAAAACTTTGATTTAATAGGCTAAGCATCCACGAGTCTCATTCCTTGAGATTTTAAACTGTGGAGAACGAGAGATGATAGAGCCAATTATAAGTTCGGTATTCTTTCGTGAATTTATGTGAGTTAATTATAAGCCTATTCTCCCATCGCTTGCTAATAAATTTATCTGCAATAAATAAGGTTGTACGATTTAAAAAGTTACTTAGCTTCTAGCCCTAGATCGTTTAAAAGTTGCTCGGTATGGATTAGAGTTCATAGCCAAGGCATAACTTATTTAAGCGGGATGCGAAGATTGGCGAGCCCAAAAAGGTCCTAACAAGGCATGAGGGCTATATTTTGTTGCTAAAGATCCAAAGTGATGTGAAGAATCATTTATCAAAAATCAATATGAAGGATCGAGACACACGACGAAAAGCAAAAATCTCCCCAAAAGTCATGGAGAAGTGTATCCGAAAAGACCCTAGCAAGGTATGAGGATAAATAGATCCAAGTCATAAAAGGAGGCGGATCGTTGTAAATCAAAGTCCAAAATAAAGATTGGAGAAAAATGAAGAAGTCGTGGTCCAAGTATGAATCTCTCAAAACTTCAAGTGAAGAAATTCCTATATGAAGAGAAGACCATTATTTCATGAACGTCTCTCAAGGTTTGAAGTATGAAGTCGCTGCCAAATATCGGTCCGAGAAAGGTCTCAAATCGCGAAGCGAGTTAAGCCAAGATATGAACTTTATGAGGTCCCGAGAAGCAGTTTTAAAAGATTTTGTCCTTTAGCTAACTATTGATTAAATCGTTCACTTTATTTTCGGCCTAATAAACTATCAAAATAAGTCAAACAATGCATCCTCGTGATCATTCAAGACAAAAATAAAATATAAGAGATACACCTAGGAATAAGGGAGTCTAAGTAAATAATTGGCCCACATGAGTTCGTGTTAGTTTGCTGACTTATAATAACAATGATCTCGTTTTTAAGCTTGGTTTGGAGAAAGTGAAAACTTGAGGATCATGATCATTCACCCAAGGTATGATTTTGATTTCTTTAGTTTGAATGTTTGTAATTTTCTATCTCTTTAATAAAGGCCACTATGGATTGATTATGATGAAAAGTGTAAACGTGCTTTGTAACTAATGCATTGAATAAGGACATTGCAATGGTCAAGTGTAGGGGATTTGATAGGTGTGTAAACACCCATCCTTTTTACCACTTAATTACAATAATAACCGAGCCAAAACGTGTATTTTATGTCTTTTATGTCGGAATTATGCATGGTTTGTGTTTTTGTTGTGATTTAGGACGAAAAGGTGAAAAGTGGTGAAAACACGGGCATTTACGGACTTTTGTTGAAGAAAAAGATGAAAGACGAAGTGAACAAGTCAAGAGTGCGAAAAGAACAGAAGTCCAAGACCAATTCTGAAGATTTATCGAAGAAAAAGTCAAAAGACGGTAGTTTACTAAAAACCGAAGAACTCAGGTCTTATTTATTGAAGAATTAAAAGACGAGTCCAAAGAAATCCCGAGCCAAAAGTCATTAAAGTCCAAGATTTAATGAAGATTACAGGCTTAAGGACTAATGGTGCAATTAAATGAAGATTAAAGGCTTGAGGGACTTAATCATGCAATTAAGAAGAAAGGAAAGAGGGGAGGAAGCTTCCTAAGCACTCTTTAACCTCTCCTATATATAGATTAGATGAGATTATCATTTTTCTTTGTTGGCTAATAGTGACAATTAGTTCTTCCACTTTTAATTACCATGTCATTTATTTACTTGTCAAATTTAAATACTTGTCTTGCACCTTAATTACCATTTAATTTCAAGTAAGTTTTTCTTTTAATTCTTGTCAATCTTTATCTTTATTGTTCATCTCTCATTCTACCTTTCTTAATATTTGATTTTTATTGTTTATGTTCATGTTCTTGATTTTTATTTATTTATTTAAGTGGGTTTTGATTATCTTGATCTTTATTGTTAGTTTTGTTGTTTTGGATTGTTTGATTATCATTAATAGACGTTTATTTGTTAGTTTGATTTAATCTTGTGGTTGATTTTGCCTAGATTTGATTAGATTCGAGTTATATCTTGTTCCCTGTTCTTCGGGGTGTTTGTTTTCTACTTCTGATCTTTCCCAGGTAACGCAAGCCCATCATTATTCCGAGTAAGCCGAATATTCCGAATAGAGCAAATATTCCGAATAGGGAAACTTATTCCGAATAGGGCTAATATCCGGATAGAGGAGGTCATTCCGAATAGCAAGGTATTCCGAATAGGGTAACATTCCGAATAGGAAACTTATTCCGAATAGGGCTAATATTCCGGATAGAGGAGATCATTCCGAATAGCAAGGTATTCTGAATAGGGCTAACATTCCGAATAGGGAAGGTATTCCGGATAGGCAAATTATTCCGAATAGACCAATATTCCGAATTTAGAGGATTATTCCGGATAGGTGACATATTCCGAGTAAGCCATTTATTCCGAATAAGGGTATTATTCCGGATAAGCTGATTTTTAGGTTTCTTTAATTCCAGTTTTTAATTTTCTGCTTTTAATTTCGAGCTTTATTTTTCCCGCCTTTTTCCTTACTCGCACTTTAGGTTTATTTGCCTTAGATTTATTTTAGCCTTGCCTTAGTTTTAAGTTTTAGTTGCGTTTTAAGTTTGCCTTAGTTAGATTTAAGTTTGCGTTATTTACATTTAGTGCCCTTTAATTTCCGTCACGCTTTAAATACTTGCCATTTACTTTAAGTTAGATTTAGATTTACTTTAATGTCATTTTACATTTAAGTCTTTGCATTTTAATATACTACAACGACGCACTTTTGTTTCACCAAAGAACAGCTGAGTCACACATAGAACCTAGATCAATTCGATTAGACCATGAGAACTTAACTTTCTTAATTTCAAAACTGCGTTCATTAACCCGCACTTCATGAAATGGGACCCAGTAACATTAGTTCTGGTCTTGTCCCAAATAACCCTACTTCATCATCATTTACACCACCTTCTAGGACTGAATGGGATACGTTGTTTCAACCATTCTTTGATGAATTCTTTACTCCTCCAAGTATTGTTGCTCCAGAACCTGAGGTAATAGCTCCGGTAACCGAAGTTGTCGCTCCAGCAACCGAAGCACAATCAGATACGTCTGCACCTACAATTGGTCAAGATGTACCATCAACAAGTAATTCTCACCTAACACCTGTTTCAACTACCCATGTCATGCCTATTGATGATGAAGAGGATGATGATGATCACGATTTGGAATTCGCTCAAATGCGTGAACTTCCATTCTTTGGTGTACCAATTCCCGACCCTAATCAAGCCGGGTCGTACACCTTAGAGGAAGCTCCTTCTACAGTTTACTCCAATCCACGGATTCGTGAACATGATAGCAAGTGGACAAAGGATCATCCTATAGATTCTATTATTGGTGACCCTAATCGTCCGGTATCCACACGAAGTCAGTTACAAGAAAATGGAATGTTTTGTCATTTTGATGCTTTCCTCACTGAAGTTTAACCTAAGACATGGCAACAAGCTTTTACTCAATCCTGTTGGATAGAAGCTATGCAAGAAGAACTCAATGAATTTATACGTCTTGAAGTATGGGAACTTGTCCCATGCCCGGATCAAGTACAGTTACTTACTTTAAAATGGGTTTACAAGGTGAAACTCGATGAGTTAGGCGGAATATTGAAGAACAAAGCTCGACTAGTAGCTCGTGGATACAAGCAATTATTAGGCATCGACTTTATGGAATCCTTTGCACCTGTTGCCTGTTTGGAAGCTATTAGACTATTCCTCGCTTATGCAGCCCACATGAATATGATCGTCTATCAGATGGATGTGAAGATGGCATTTCTCAATGGTGAAATCAAGGAAGAGGTCTATGTTCAACAACCGGATGGTTTTGTGAATCCTAAATATCCTAATCATGTGTACAAGCTTAAGAAGGCTCTCTATGGATTGAAGCACGCTCCTCGCGCATGGTATGATCTATTGTCACAATTCCTCATTACGCGAGGCTTCGCTATAGGCAAGGTGGATCCGACGCTGTTCATTCAGAAACGAGGTAAAGATATGATTATGGTAAAAATATATGTTGATGATATTATATTTGCAGCCTCGACCCAAATCTTATCCGATGAGTTTGGGACACTCATGTCTTCCAAGTTTAAGATGTCAATGATGGGAAAGGTATCATTCTTCTTAGGTCTTCAGATATCTCAGAGTCCCAGAGGCATCTTTATCAATCAATCCAAGTATGACCTTGAATCGCTAAAGAAATATAAGATGGAATCTTGCGACCCTGTGGATACTCCAATGGTGGAAAAATCTAAGCTTGATGCAGATCCACATGGAGTTGCTGTTGATCCGACACTTTATCGTGGAATGATCGGTACTCTTCTGTATATCACAGCTAGTCGACCTGATCTTCACTTTGCTATATGTATGTGTGCTAGGTATCAAACTAGGCCTACTGAGTTACACTTAGCTATTGTTAAAAGGATCTTTCGATATTTTAAAGGAACCATTAATCGGGGAATTTGGTATTCGAAGGACTCTTCGATTCAACTTATGGCATATGCAGATGCGGATCACGCGGGTTGTCAAGATACAAGGCGTAGCACGAGTGGAACTTTGCAACTACTAGGAGATCGACTAATCAGTTGGGCATCGAAAAGGCAGAAAAGCGCTACAATCTCAAGTACGGAAGCAGAATACATAGCTATGTCCGGTTGTTGTGCTCAAATTCTTTGGATGAGATCGCAATTAACCGACTATGGTCTAGGTTTCAACAAAATTCCGATGTACTGCGACAACAAGAGTGCAATTGCCTTATGCTGCAACAACGTTCAATTCTCCCGGTCGAAGCATATTGACATTCGCTACCACTTCATCAAGGAGCAAGTGGAAAATGGAGTAATTGAGCTTTACTTTTTCCGATCTGAGTATCAATTGGCGGATATTTTCACGAAGGCTTTAGATCGCGCTCGAATTGAATTTTTGGCCGACAAGCTAGGAATGAGAACCTTCTCGCCTGAGACTCTTAAGGAATTGGCAGATGAAGCGAAAGAATAGTGATGGTAAACTATTATCCGTATCCTTGGTGATCATCTGTATATATTGTTTATATTTTTATCCACAAAAGCAAAATACAAAAATATAAAACCATATAAAAACCATAAAAATTGAAAAATCATAAAAATCCAAAAATATTTTGACTTTACTTTTTCAAAGGCATGTCTTTTGGTACAATAATATTTACGGCCTTAGAAATGTCGATTAATATTGACACGGCGCCAAAAATAGAGTTCGTACAAAAGTTGTAAATATTTCATAAAACATGCCCTTATGGCTTGTAGTTATTTCAGACTGCAACCTGGTTTTCACATTAAAGTCAAGTATTTCTTATGAAAGGTTTGGCTCACAACGGGAATTAATTTTCTCTGGCAAGGTTTACTTTAAAACCTTGTAAGGGATCAAGTTTACTTTATAACTTGGTCTAACACAAATCTATGTACGCCTCAGTGCATTTATTTGTTAAAACAAGAGAAGTCTTGTTTTTATGAAGCTCTCATCTCTACAACTATAGCAATCTACTATTGGTATCTACATACTCGACGATGCGACTACTCAACCGACGACTACAACTCTTTCAATAGAACACGGGTCGACAATTGAGGGGGAGCAATTGTCAAGCATTCAGAATCTTTGATGCCTAAAGTGCCAAGTTCACAAGTTGGTGTCAAGACAACAATACCAATCGTACACGTGGTGTCGAGAGATGACTTCAGACGTGACGAGGCGACCAACATATGCTGACAAGAACCATTTGATCTTATCATATGATGTTCTCATCTATCAGGTCCAACCTTGTCAATTATTTTCTAATATGGTGAATATGTGATCATGTTACAAATCGATATCATATCTCATACATTTGGTATCATGAAGATAAAACGGACGCGCATTTTTCTCCCCAAAACCTTTGTTAAAACTTCATTAAATCAATTGATATTAAAAACAGAGAAAATGGGATATTATCACAAATGGTTTCACTTAATGTGCTGGCTCATCACGACATATGCGAAATGTTTTCGAATATCGTGGCATATGTTAAGGGGGAGAAAAATGGATTTTCATGGTGACATATACTTACCCAAAACCCATTTCTTTCACAACGATGAAGATTGTGGTGACATAAGGATGGTAGGATAGGTTAATTCCAATGATTCTTCTAGAACCGGAGGAATCTTCCCAAGGACATTCCATAGCTAGAAATAGTAGTCCTTAGGAAAGATGGAGAAATATTGTGAACGTAGCTGAATGCCGACCAAGTACTTAAGTTCGCACTGGACAATCACAACAAGGTGCTAGTTATGACGTATTGGTAAGCATTGAAGGGGTTGAAGAATGAAAAAGAATTGTAAAGATAAAGGGTGTAAAGAAAGAAGCCCTCCTTACAACTTTAGGTAGAACCGGGTCAACACGTATGCTATTGAGATCATTTTAATGATGCTCGATATTGAAGATAGACATCATGGACCCAGTGATGCAATGCACAACCCATCCCAGCTAACTCGATATCTCTTAAAAGATATTTGTTTTAATCACACGGAGACAACACGTTATCTATTGATTTATTCACTCCGAATAAATTGGTATTGAAATGGCGGCACTCCTCTCCAGCCTCCGATCACTAAAACCCAAAATGCACGATCGAGTCTAGAGCCATTTGAGATCATCAAATATCTCATTAGGACATACTTCCATAGTTCCTTGCTTCTTCACACACTGTGAAAAGTAAGAAAGATTTGAAGAGTCCTACGCAAAATCTTCATGATCTTGCCTGAACATCCGAGTAATACGAAATCATTTACAATGAAGATGGAAATCCTTCTTGAGCGAATATCAAAAAGCTCATGGTAGATGACTTGTGCGATTCTTTATGAATCAAACTTGTGATAACTGGAAAGCAACAGTGGTTTAATTCTTATCTGAATTTAAACACGTTCCAGGCCTCTATGCAATATCTTAGTGAACTTGCAAGAACACTCAGAGTGATACCTTAGTGTTCACAGTGATGAGTGGAAATCCTTCTAGTGTTAACCTCAAACAGCACTTGGTAGGTAACTTACAAGATTCAATATGAATCAAGCTTGTGACAACTGGAAAGCAACGATTGTGCGATTCTTTAATGAATCAAACTTGTTCCAGGAATCAGAATTGACGGCTTCAATCATGTGGATAATTTTATCCAAATGATTCACTCTTTACGTTCGCAGTCAGCTTTGGACGGTCGAGTAAAGAGAACGGGTTTACCCGCGAAATCTTGTCAAGGAGGTTTTTAATTTAATCTACCTGTCACAAGTACGATATTTTATATCGTCCAACGGTCTTCACCGACCGGAGGTAAAATGCTACCGAATTAGAATGAAATGTTTAAAGCCATTTCGTTAGTGTCTACTTATGTTACGGCATTTGAAGACGGTGGTGTTGCGGGATCCAAGAAGAAGTCGTCCCCGCATGCTTATACTTTATTTACTTAATATCTCATCTAATTCAAGAAAGCCTAAAAGTTAAGTCTTCCGTTGTATTGAACTCTGAAGCTTTCAAGAATTACAAAGGTATAATTATGTGGGACGTGAGGTCACGAAGAGGCGAAGATCACAAGTGATGGATGCACAAGATCAAGGCAAGAGATTAATCCTCAAGATTGATATCAAAGATCACATAAGCATGTTCACCAGAAAAGAAAAAGAAAAGAAAGACGAAGACTACGAGCTCAAGACAAGCATAGTATGCTAGGTTTATTTTATTATTGTAACTTGGGTAACTCCCTTGTTTGGAGTGACCTCCCTTAGGGGGAGATTGTTAGAAATACATTTTTATGTATTTAGGAAGATTCGGTCACTCCGACAATATATTTAGTTGTAGCTCGTAGTCTAGATATCTTACATTAAGTAAACAAGGAAAGGCCTAGTCCATGTTATGTATGGACAGCCCAAATGTAAGCCCAAGCCCATCTTATGGGCTTGGTATATAAACCCTCTCCTTTGATGGAGAGGGTAGTGTGGTTGTTCATTTTTCACATAGTTCTTATAAGTTTCTCTCTCTAGAATTGTGTGTAATCCACCATCTCTCTATCTCTTTCTCTCTCTAAAACATAAGCAAGATTTACATATCCTACAGTCTATCTTTTCTTGCATATCGCCAAGAGAGGAAGATTTTTCTTCAGTAACCTGCCTCAACTATTCCTCTGTCGTACGGAGTTAGGCAGACAATTCAAGGAATCTCTTCTTGAGGTACGATGTTAAAGTCACATGCTGCGCCGCTAGATAACTTGCCTCGTCGGCTAAGACAGAGTCACTCATCCCTTCAAGTACTACCTTTCGGCCAGGGGGCACGGTGTTGTCTAGGAAGCTTGCGTAGTCAGATGCGCTTGTGAGATTAGATGATGCGGGGAGCTCCCAGTCAGGCACAAAGGTAGGATCCTGGGCGAATTCATCCTCTCCTGCTGATGAAGCCTCTTTTTGGGGGGAGGGTGTTGTCTTGGCTTTTGCAGAAGATCTTTCCTGTTCGTCGCTGCTGCGTAAAAATAATAGTTAGACGGACGTTTAAAGTATGATCGCATAGAAATGTAGTGGGGAATGAATAAGTCTACGCTACCGTATAGAAGGAAATTGTTACCTCAGATTGATGATCACGGGGGGAGTGTGTGGAGGGGTCTTTGCAAGGTTCTCTTCAAACTCTTCCTCTGTAGTGCGCACCCCTGTCCAGGAGGGACCAGCCCTGGTGCGTGCGACTTTGTGTGGAGATGATGGGGGGCTTCTGCGTCTTTTTCGTAAAGAGATAAAGCCCTCTTCCTCAAACTCATCCGTGGTTTTTTTTGGCATCTTTGGTATATTCATCTGACGACAACGAGGAGCTAAGAAATTGTGGTTGTTGTTGTTGTGTGGGTGGCTGCTGTTCTAATTGTTGCATTGGTGGGAATGGCGGTGGCTGGTCGGCGCCAGGGCCTTCGCTCCCTTGGGCGGTCGATGGCTCTTCAATCTACAAATCCATGGTATTCCTTTGTGCGCGATCATGAAGTGATTCTTCATTTTCCTGTTGAGGGCGAGACAACACCAGCAAATTTTCGGGAAACGCTTCACGGACAAGAAGGTTCTGATGAAGGCGGGAAGGACCACTAACCCTCGTCACTCTCACTGCGGAACACTATTACCATGTGCTTACCATAGATGGGTACGCGGCTTAGGCCAAGAGTGACTAACACACTCTCCGGGTAGGGTTGTTGTTTAGAGTCTCCGCATCTGCAGCGTTGTAGGAGTCGGGGCCAGGTAAGGGGTCCTTCCTCATGGTGTCAGTGGTCAAGAACGGAAAGTGGAAGGGAAAGGCGGCGTCATCAACCCAAAAGAATATGTCGGTCCAATTCCTGAAAGAGTCTATCGTTCCATCAAAACATTACATACCACCCTTTCGCTTAGCAAAAGACACCCAGCCATTGGCTAAATTCCGTTGGTAGAATACGCGGAAAAGATCTACTGTGGGTTCTATGTCTAGGGTGCGGCATTTTATTTCGAAATTCGAAATTTTTGCTGCCCCTATGCAATGTAGCTGGGAGACGTGGGTCTCGTAGTGTATTAATACACTCAGAAGAAAGCACGACATGGGTATACGCTGGTTTGCGTAATCGAAGTAACGGGTGTACAACCCTATCTTCCCTGCGGGGAACTAACTTATATTATGTTGGGGAAGGAACTTCTGGGTGTAGATAAATGGGTATGTAGAATTTAGAGGTAAATCGATCTAGCTGATCAATGGTCAAGATGAACGTGATATTGGTTAGCTGCTTCACCATGGTGCTGTGTATACAAAATATAGTGGTCACGCGGATTACCTTAATAAGTGATCTGGTGATGATGGTAAATGATAGAAGCGTTAACGGTGGTTTGAAGGTTTGTAGAGGGTGAACAATCAAAAGGAGGCGTGATGGATTTATATAGGCTTCCTTAGTTTTACTGTTCATGGTCAGATGTGTGCCACGTGTCCCCCACTTGCTAGATCTAACGGTAGAATATGAAGGGGTAACTATGATGTGGCACACACTTTTTCCGAGTACCGAGGAGGTTAGGTGAAAGGGGGGATATTTGTCTTCTTGGCGGGAATGTTCAAAATCTGAGTTTACGCTTGGACTACGCGACTGTTTATGTTTAGTTATAGTCTAGTAGCCGCAGATTGTACCTACGACCACTAGACTAGGGGGACATGATGATGTATAGTCCCTAGTCGGGCTGGATAGTCCGACTCACGGGTACTACCCGCATCCATCAGGAATAGATTGGATACTTGTGCGATTTGCGCACATAGCCCATAAGGCCTGGTAAGCCGCTGTCGCACAAGAGGTTAATTACTTAGCCAGGTCCTCGTCGCGGTGCGACAGGATCAGATCGAATATAACTTATATTATAGTTATATTCGCCTAAGGAAAAGGGATATACACTTGCCTTGGTTAGATAATTAAGATCAAGCCATTTCGAGTCATTATCTCTTCCTTAGGCCGTAAGAACAGGGAGCCCAACCTGCACTATCTCGAGTATAAAAGGAACCCCTCCGGTTCCACAAAGGTATGATATACACAATACCTTAAACGCTAATATACTCAAACCAATTACTTACTCTTACGCTGGAGTCTAATCGTGGGTAACAAACCCACGGTAAGCCTAATGGTGTCTGTTTAGTGCGCATGGTCCCAAAACAAGTTTCACTTGGTGCGAGAGCCGGAGTCCACAAGACCCCAAATTAAGCCTAATTTGGGTTAAGCTTGGTCTACCCCAACTTTTGCATCAACAATCAAAAAGAAAGAAAACACGGGATTTCACGGTCATTTATCGAAGAAAAAGCCAAAGATAAAGTCAAAGGACCAATAAGTGCCAAAAGAATGAAGTTTGGAGGGCTAAAGAAGAAGATTTGATGAAGATTTTACAACAAGGACCATTTTTGCCAATCTCCAAAGTCCTCCACTAATAAACTTTATTGAAGAGCACAAAATTACGAAGCCAACGGTCCTGACCTCGCGTCGTAACTCTTTGCGGTTTGTTTTCTATGAATTTTTAAAGTTTATTAAGTTTTTAAATTAAATAAATAATTTTTATTAATTAAATAATATAAAATAATATAAATAAATTAATTTCCGAAAATAAATAAAATAAAGTTTTTATTAAAATTTATATTAATTTTCGTAATATATTTATTATTATTATTATTATTATAAACCATCACTTTATTAGAAACAAAAAGGGATTTTGTTGGAAATACATTTTACGTATATAGAAAGTCTCGGTCACTCCAACAATGTAGTTATATGCTCGTAGTAATGTTAAGTTTCATTTATCAAATAGCCCGACCCATGAGCATGTTCATGGGCCGGAAGCCCAAGTCCATTAAGGACTTGGGGTATTTAAACCTCTTTCCACCATGGAAAGAGGTGTTGGTTGTTCATTTTCTACTTTTCATATTACAATTTTCTTTCACTTCTCTCTCTAAGTTTCTCTCTCTAGAAAAACATCAACCCTCTTGATTCATAAAGATTATCATTGTTCTACAATTGGTATCAGAGCTATGGGATGAAATAAAGATTGGTTTTGTGTTGTTCATACCTTTTTAAGTGTGTTCATGTGTTTTTGATTGATTTTTCCAAAAGTTACAAATTTTTTTCGTGTTCTTTGATTCCAAGTGATCTACATATCTTCTAAATAGTTCTAGTAACGATTTGGTGATATTCGTTTGGTTAGAATCACGTTTTTCAAGGTAAAAATCCTTTCTTTCTTAGTGATCTCAAGTCTCGGACTGTTTTTTAGGGATACGATCTGACTTTGTGTTTGCATAAACCCTGGGGGTTTCTACTTGCGATCCTTAGTCACGATCCATTGTTGCGATCATAACTTAGATCCACGCTACGATCCATCATTACGATCAAGTAGTACGATCTATAGGTACGATCCACCATTACGATCAAGAACCCATTGCTTAGTACGATCCATCAGCACGATCCATAGTACGATCAGGTCGCTACGATCCGGGTAAGATCACGTTCGCTACGATCAGGGTACGATCACTCTCGCTACGATCAGGGTACGATCAGTCTCACTACGATCAGGGTACGATCCGTCTCGCTACGATCAGGGTACGATCTCTCACTACGATCAGGGTACGATCAATCTCACTACGATCGGGGTACGATCAATCTCACTACGATCGGGGTACGATCAGGATAGGGGAGTACTATAGCTCACTAGGATAGGGGAGTACGATCGCAACACGATCTGGGAGTCCGATTAGAGTACGATCAGCCATAGTTTATCAACACTTAGAGGATTTTCCATCTTTGTTTTTATTTGGAGACATTAGCAAAAACACACAATCAAAAGATCTTAATATCTTTTGTTACACAACATTAAAACACATAATCTTATTTCATTGCTTGATCATATTTGATAATCTTGTTTCAAGGGATCACAAAATGAATACACATTCGCATATGCCGACAATGACCTCTCTTACCGATATCTCAATCATTTCGGGTACCGATACTCGCCCACCTTTGCTCATCAAAGATTTATTTGAATCATGGAAAAGTCGCATGAGAACGTACATCATGGGCAAACAAAGTGGTCGACTTATGCTACAATCAATTGACAAAGGTCCATTAGATTGGGGAGAGGTTACCGTCAACAATGTGACAAGGGCAAGGGAGTATCATGAGTTAACCGATGCCAACAAAATCATTGCAGATGCCGATGAAAGGGCTGTTCAGACAATTCTTCAAGCCCTTCCACCCGATATTTTTAGAATGGTGAGTGAACATAAAGTGGCCAAGGATCTTTGGGATCGACTTGCGGTTTTTCTACAAGGGACATCTCTCACTAAACAAGAACGAGAGTGTCAACTGTATGATTTGTTTGATAGGTTCAAATACATTCCAGGGGAGACTCTTCATGATTTTTACTGGCGTTTTACCACTCTGATGAATGACATGAATGTCTATAATCTTAGGATTGAACAGTTTCAGTTAAACACCAAGTTTTTGAACACATTACCACCTGAATGGAGTCAATATGTCACAGATGTCAAAATGATTCGTGATCTACACAAGTCCAATTTAGATCAACTATATGCTTTCTTACAACAACATGAGAAGCATGTGATCCAAAACCGAATTTCTCAAGGACCTTATCATGAACCAATGGCATTATTGGCAAACCACCCTACAATGTCATACCACAACTCTCAGCTTGCTTTAGGACACAAATCTTCATATCAACCTGTGTATCAAACACCAAGCTTCCCACAGTACTCGATTCTGCCACCGTCGCCAACATCTTATCACCAACCAGCAACCTCATCATCACAAGGAGATTCACACCCATTACCTTATGCTTCACACCAGTATTCACCATAACAACCTCCCACCAACCTTGCTAGTACCTATCCACAACTTGAGGCTCCTCAACCTCATTACTCACAACAAGTCAGTGCTCCAACCAATCAGACTGTAGCTCAAGCAGCACCAGCTTTCTACTGTAAAGATGACATCCCTGTCCCTGAATTTAGACAAGGAGATAGCCCTACTGAAATCCTTGCTCTGATGTCTGCTTATTTAAGTCAAACATTGAACAAACGAGGTTACCGAGGTCCAACAACAACTAACAATCAGTTAAGGAACTCGTCTAACTCTCGAAAACAGGCAACAATTCAGGACGGAAGAGTCATGGTACAACCACTTCAAGGGAGATCGAATTTGTTTACTGCTGGTGCACGTTCATCTACAACTACTGCTACAAGGGCAAACAGCACTGGTAAAATGAAGGTGGTTATTTGCTACAACTGCAAAGGGGAAGGGCACATGGCCCGAGAATGCAAGCAGCCTAAGAGGAAAAGGGACGACATATGGTTTATGGAGAAGATTTACCTGGTGAATGCTTAAGCCCAAGGTCGTGAGCTTGATGAAGAAGAATTGGCATTCCTTGCAGATCCGGGAGTAGCGGAAACTGATGGTCTCACAACAGTCATCACCAACAATGCTGCATATCAATGTGATGATTTGGATGCATATGACTCTGATTGTGATGATCTTAACACCGCCAAAGCAGCTCTTATGGAAAACCTTTCACTATATGGAGCTGATACCATTTCTGAGATACCAAATACTGCTACAGATACTAGTATTGTACCTTATCAAGTTGAGCAAATGTCTGAGTATTCGGAACAGCCTCCGGTGGTTAGTAACTCAATCGACGAGACAAACAATGATAGCAATATCGTTGCAAGTCCTCAAACTTTGAGTGAACCACAACCGGGAGCTATTACGACTACCAATTCGTCTGCTCAACATAATTTGGTTAGGGTCCCGGCATCTTTGCTTAGCAGAATGAATAATACGATCCTTGAAACCCTTAATGCTAATCAGACTTTATTGTTCGAGCTTGCTTTGCATAAGGACAAGGTTAAAACCTTGGATACCTTAACCAATCCTCAACTTGATAGGTTTAGGAAAGTTCAAATGGACAATCTGCTAGAAATTGAGAGTTTAAGAGCAAATCTTTCGAATGAACTTAAAGAAAAAGAGTCAGTCGTTACTAATATTCAACAACTTCAAACGGATTTTGAAATTCTTGAGTCCAAACAGCTTGAAATGGAAATTAAGACGTCTGAAAGAATAAAAGAAACGGAAATTAAGCTTTTAAAACAATATGCTGCTTCACATCTAGTACACTTGTTTCATGCATCATTTAAAGAGTTCAATCTATCACGTCTTATAGACTTACCACCTAACCCGGGGTATGCAAAGCAAGCGCTTAACCACAACCCACGACTTTATGATGCAACAAAGTTAGGATTGGTATTAGATCCGATTGTGTTCTCAAATGATTCTGAGAGTATGACACCATATGATGAGAAGCGGTTAAAATTACTTTCTACATATCCTGAATATGATTATGCTCAAATGAATGCAAAAAATGCCACAATAGATCTTAGAATTCGTTTTAATATGAAAAAGAGAACTCTCCAAACATCCACTTTCATGCCTACTAGAGAATGCCTTAGTATAATTCCTACACTCGTTAACTCGGACAAACCAAAGGAAATTCTTAAGAATCTTCCACCGGTTAGTACGGTAAAGCTCAACTTGGAAGAGATTGGGCAGTACCTTACCGAGTTTGACAAGATCATTTTGGAATGTACGACTTCAACGGCTCAAACCGCTGGAGAATGGGCGTTCGAACACATGAAAACGGTGTTTGAGAAAGAGATCGTTCCGTTTGTGGACCATATTAAACAAGGAGTCTATGATCTAGCGTGTAATTTAAGTTTTGAAATTGGTGAAGTTCAAAAAGTTTTCAATAAAATGGATGATGCTTATGAACAACACTTAATTGAAAAGGAAAAGATTTTATCAGAATATGACCGCTTTTTAGAATATATGGTGTCTCTCGAAGTGATGCAAGTTGTTACTGTTAAATATACTCATGAAATTTCATCTACTGTGAATATTTGTGATGATGTGCATGAATTTGTGAATACTGTTGAACATGTGAATACTGTAGAAAATCATTCTTGTCATGAATCCAACGCTGAATTTTTAAAGCTTCAAGATTCGTATAATACACTCTCAAAAAGTTTTAATGAGCTTCAACAACATTCTATATCTCTTGAAATTGAGAATCAATCTAAAAATTAAACTCTTTCAAAACTAAATGATGGTGGAAACTCCGTTAAGACAAGTGACAAGATGATTCAGATGGTTCAGAATTTAGAGGAAGAGATGATGAGAATTAAGAGAGAATTAATAGAAACAAAAACGGAACTAGAGGCTGCAGAGACTAAAAATCATGTCCTAGAAAATAGAATTTGTAACACCCCCAAATTTACACAACTCAGTACAGCGGAAGACTCGTTGGTGTTACGGGATATCACATTACTCACATCATAGACAACGCATAAAAATCGCGTCGTTTAATAATAAATCATTTCCATTCATGAACAACAAAGTTACATCGGTCCCAAGTCATATTATTTCATACAAAGTTTTACAAAGTATTTGAATGGAAAATATAGTTTAGGTGCGGGCCATGATTTCTTGTTGTCTTCCCGAGAATTACCTTCAAGTACCTGAGATAAAACATGTTAAAAGAAAAGGTCAGCGATAACGCCGAGTGAATTCATAGAGTTTAATAAATTCCATCAATATAATATCAGTATAAAAGTATTACTGAAAATCATTTTGTACAAATCGTTTTGATAGGCCATAAAATATCCAAAATCATTTTTATACAAATCCTTATCGAAAATCATAATATAGGCATTTGCTTTAAAAATCGTTATACGAGCCAATGTCGTAAAAACATCATACAATACGTCTTATGACGTTGTATAAAATCAAATAAAAGTCGTTATATGAATATGGTTATGAAAACCAAAACACAAACATAATATCAATAGTATGACCCAGTATTGCTAGTCAGGCAATACATCATAATTCGGAGCGTCTAGTAATATTTTGGTGATTGGATTATTATAAGCTGCATGACATTGTTACCTTACTAAACCAACAACGGGTAGCTAACCCGATACCAATTTTGCCCATCTAAAGTAGCGTGTCGTCACAAAGGTCACGCTATGGAAATCTTCTCATACATAAATTCGCTTACCAATCAATGTGGCACGACGGGGATCAACCGTCAAGGCGCGAACTGGGGTGATCGTCCCCAAATAGTACTATTAAATGCATAAGCGTCTACCAACTCCCGGTAGTTCACAATTCATGCTAATGGGACTTTTAGTGACATAACCTAACTTTAATAATCCATTTAATTTCATCTATCGGGTCCTTTAATCATTTATCGGGTCATACAATCGGGTCATTCAATCATTCGGGTCCAAACCAATAAACAATCAATCGGGACAAATGGTGTCCTATTTAATAAAAACTAACAAGTTATATCCCTCTCGGGTTTATAAAACATTTATAAAAACATTTAAAAGAGTGCGAGGCTATGAACTCACGTTGATGTGGGAAGACGGGTTATCGGCAATTCAGATGAACGGTACGTGCTTCAATCACGGAAACCTATATAAATAATAATCGGTCTTAGACGTTCGTCCAATGACTTTATAAAAATATCAATTATGTATACATATGATGATTATATATATATGATGATCAAGTGGGTTTACATATTCTCGTTTACTCATTTTAGAGTTATGTGTCGATAACTTTTATACTAGTTTTCTCGTTTTACCTATTTACGTGTTTTAGGTCCAATAAGCCTATTATAAGTTCTTAACTTGTATTAATCATTGTTATACTTACATTATCAGTATCTACACTTTACAAGTTGGGCCTAAATGGGTTAAGCCCAAATGATAAGTTTATAAGTGTTTTAGTCCATTTTTGTTGTATTATTAGTCCAATAACGTTAATTTAGTCCGTTAACGTCCGTATTTCTTATAGTTCGGGTTTTATCGGTTTTTACTTGTATTATTTATCTATACATCAGTATATGACTTTTATAAACTTTACATTAGACGGGTTTGGTCGTCTAAGTTTTATTGGCGAAAAACGTTAATTTTACGGCGATAGCCGAAAAAGTCGTAAAAATCAAGTTTATAGTTTTTATTACTTATAAATATTATTTTACCACCATTTATATAATTTACCCATTTAATTAACCTTTTATACATTTATATAAATAAGTTTTATAAGTTAGTGGGTTTATACTTTTACATTTTATACATTATAATGTGAGTGCTTATATAATAATAATAATAAACATTATTTCCAAAAATCTGATTTTTATCTTTACTTTCACCAAAACTGCCATATCTTGAGTTCTATATGGAGATAGAAGCTCAAATATTTATCACATAAACTACATGATATGTGCTACATTTAACTCTTATAGCTACTGTTGAATCATCCTTTAAGTATTTTCTAAAAATCGTCCAAAACAGTAACCTCAGATTTATACCCTAAACTTGTTTTGATCATATCTCACTCATTATTTTGATTCCATTGCATGGCCAACTCTCACATGTGTACAAGACCCATAGCTTACTGTAAATGGATTCTACTTCGTCATTTTATCAGTTTACCATATGGTTCTTTACTGTTTTTATACAGCCTATTATTTACACAAGATTTACCCATTTTTACTTATAGTTTTTCATCTTTTTATCCATGATTATCAACAACAAATCCCCACATAACATTTTTATCATCATATAATCATCATAAATATATACAATAGGAAATAAAATACATGTTTACATAATCAAAATAACAAGAAGATGAGGAGGACAATCTTTATACCACCATGATGATGTAGGTTGATCAAAACATGGATTTTTGATGGAGAAACTTATGATGCACCAAGACCATCTTCATGACCACCATTCTTCATAAACACCTTGTGGAAAATCAGCCTTAAGACACCAAGGAAACTCCTCCAAATGATGTTATAATCACCACCATTCAAGAGAGCTTCATAAGGGCTTCAATATGTATGCAAATAACAAGAGATTTCATGGTTAATTTTGATCAAGTGATGGTGGTTTGTGGGGAGTATGGACGGCAAGAAGGAGGGGAGGAGAGAGTTGTGTGTGTGGTATTGCATGTGAAAATGGAGAGAATGGTTTGGAGAAAGTGGTTTGATGGTTTTGTGTAAGGTTAGCTTACAAGCTAAGCCTTACATGACAAGTGTATAACTTGTTTAAAATCTTTGACACCTAAAGGTGTTACTAGATACTTAAGGCCGGTTTTGGGAGTGGGGTGGGACAAGTGTCCCACTTGTCTCATCCCATTTATTTACGGGTACTCCTCGATTCTAGTTTCCTCGATTTGCGTGCCCTCGGGTCGTTTTACGAAAAACGTTTTTATAAATTATGAATCAACGTCACAAAACGAATCCAATAAAAATTGTCTCATCAAAAACGGAGTTCGAAAACGTAAATACGTAATCCTAAGGTTACCGGTTTAGTCGTAAAGGACGTTAAAATAAAATCGTAAGTCCTAATCTCTTCTCGTAAATTTGTGAGTTTATGAACCAACACAAATTTAAACTCCAAAATAATATTTACGGATAAATTTATTTTCTGAAATGTCGGACTGTCACCAAAGACGGTGTATGTAAACGTAAGCACGTAACGTGGAATCCTCCGGTTTAAACATAGTCGATGCTACTTCAAGACGTAAATCCAAATTTCTTCCCAAAAATAAGTGAGTTCATATTGTAACATTAAAATAATATTTTCAAATAATATTTGAGAATAAAATATCAATCGTAAATTGACGGATTGTCACAGCATTTACCCCTAAACAGGATCTTTGTCCTCAAAGATCATCTTACCTTACTACTTGCTTCTTATAGAGTTAAAGCCATGTGGGTATTTACTCCACATCCGGTCTTTTCTCACAAGTGTAATTCATTATAATACGCGAGTTTCATCAAACATAACTACGGGAATAAGATCAGGCTTAATGTTGACTTACTTTCTCTATCCATGATGTTCACGGGTTTTTGATGAATGCAACTTTTCGCCGATCTAAGCTTTACTAAGAATAATCAGATTCTCACTTGATAGATATTCCATCAAGTTCGATATACGAAACATAATTCACGCAGTCTTTGAAGTCCTAGGGTAGATCCAGCTTATATGCCCTTCAATCCCAACTTTTACATCATCTCAATGGTCCCATACAACGGGGACTTATATCCCATGATTTGTCAGATCATGAATTCATTTTTCCAAGGTTAAAATTTTTGGCATAACTTCGCTACCCATTTGGCACTTCAAGATCTACATTTCACATTCACATAACCTCTTGCCCACTACCGGCAGTCAATAATCAGATCCTAATTTCAACAATCATTTCAGATCTCGCGGGTCGGGTATTTTGCAAGGATAGGTTCGCCATCATAGGAAACCTTAAACCCAAAAGACATGTCCGACTCACAATGGGTGTAAGTCGGGTGTCCTTATCTCAACTCCTGCTTACAGATGCTCTAAGATTTAGATCCTAACAAGATTCGATCTCAATCCTAATACGATGATTATCAATGATAATCTCTCCAAAGGAAAACGATTATACGGTCTATTACCAAAGGTCATTCATTCAAACATAAAACAACACTTATATTACTCTGTATCGATTTGGGATGGTACATAGTACTCTCATCAAGGTTCGTTCTCAATGATTTCTGAGCAAATCTCTAGAAATTCGATGCGAAGCGAGGATCTTGATTTAGATGTTCGATACAGGCACACTATGTTTACATAACTCTTTTGCATTTATCATTAACGGGAATGATATTAGCAGATTTGGTCAGTCTGTCGACGATGACCTAAATCGAATCAAATTCAGATGATGACCTTTGCAATAGCGAGACGTTTACTAATGTATGAGGCGATGTCTACCTTCATAATTCGTCATCAGTACAACTTCTTCAGACAAGGATACTTTTAGTCGAAAATGACATACATATAATACTTATACTTACAAATTCCAACATAACTATATCTCACAATCTCCATATTTAGGCAACCATAAGTGGCCTTTTATACATTCAGCGCTATCGGCTTCTCAATTTTTAATTGTTCACATTAGCCGCGAACCTCTTTTATAATCTATATTATTCTTCTAATAAGCATTGTTTATTTTTATATCGTTCCGCAATTTATTTTGCACCTTCATTATTAAGGAACACATCCTAATTGGTTCTTTATTCTTTTTACATAATGCGTCGGTATCTATATTCACTTCTTATGATGATGTAATTATCATGTCCACAATTCATTCAGATATTCTTTCTATATTTTGCGTCATTAATTATGTTCACTTTCTCCTGATGAAATAAATATCACAACCGTATTTATTCAAAATTCTTTCTTCATATCTTCTATGTTTTAGTTTCGTCTTTACTATCATTTTTATCTGTTTTACTCAATCCTTCGTCTAAGGTGTCGATAATTATTATAATTAATTAAATAATTAATAGTTAATTTTTATGAAGCGTAAACGTAAAAGTTTTAAATTTCTTAGTTCGACCAATTATATAAAATGTTCAAAATAAATTTGAATTTAAT
The DNA here is from genome assembly GCA_025667525.1 of Glebionis coronaria. Classification (NCBI taxonomy): domain Eukaryota; kingdom Viridiplantae; phylum Streptophyta; class Magnoliopsida; order Asterales; family Asteraceae; genus Glebionis; species Glebionis coronaria. The sequence goes on from CM046874.1 coordinate 458,292,023, forward strand.
TAACAAGATTTTTGTTGATTTATCGAAAATATTAATAAGATTTGTAAATATTTGTAAAATCTTTATTTATATTTTGGTCAAAGTTTTTTTAGTTGAAAGCATAAATTATCGTTTCAAATTTCAAGTAATAAGTTCTATAGTTTTCTCAATTCTTCTTAGGTTGTCTTTAAGGTATACACAAACATTTACCCCTAAATAGAAGTTTAGTTAAATGGTTTGTGTATAAGGGAATAATCCCTTTTAAAAATCCTTTGTTAAAACATTCGTCAAAACATATTTCCATTTCTTTTTGGTAAAATCCAAAGTCTTAAAAGGGTTCTTAATTTTTGAAGAGTCAATTTATATTCCATTATCCTTTTAATCACATAGTCAAATCATGTAAAGTATTAAGTCTTTAATCACGTGTTAATTATTCAAGGTTCAGGTTTACACTGTTCGGCCAATTCAGGGCAATTTATAACTAATTATTAACTCATTATTATTCTTATATACAAACAATTGGTCCTTAATGATCACGAGCATGAATTTATCAAATTACAGCCTACACACGTGATTCACCAAATTTATAAATGCTACGTGTGCATTGGTCAATCCAAATGACATCACGTGAAACTCATAATGTTCATCACAAGTACCGGATATAGTGATTGGAATAGATAATCTTTTACGCAGATGCGAAGTTGATGATAACCATGCCATGGATCAAATTGTTAGAACCTTGTAAATGATCGAACAAATCTTCCATTTCGAGTTATGGATTTCGTTTTCGATTGTCAATTTACTCAATCACAGTAATCTAATATAAGGAAAGATAACACCATAGCTCTTCAGGATGACAGGCTTGGTATAATAAAATCTTTCTCCGACAACGCTCAGTTGCATGGTAATTCCTTTAATTTAGATGGTGCTGACGTACAGTGCACAAGCCATAGGTGCAGCACCGGGAATATAATCAAATACCAAATTCTACTTGCCTTAATGGCAAAAGTCCAGGTAATTCACCAACAAATACTTCCTAAAGTTTCAGATAAGATAAATATCTTTTAATAAATTCATATTAGGTTCTTTCTAGATTATAATATCTATGACTAATTCACAACCATTCACGGTATAATCTCAAGTCTAAATGCAGGATACGGGCATCCGTCAAGAATTATTTAGATCACTTTTGATAATCAACATCTTATCATTTAGGGGAATTCAATTCGAGTTCCCATCAATTAGGACAATGTCGTCATGTCATAATCAATCAATCCATTCTACTAGCATTACCAACTTTTCAGTTTCATTGCCGTCGATAAGATGTAAACTTCTCAAAAGACTAATAATAACTCATAATCCTTCGCAAATATGGAGACATAATTACTATTAACAGAGTAAGGTCAACACATAATCTACGCGATAGAAATTTCAAATCAGATACAAACGAAAACATTTAACGAATATGAAATATTCCATGTTTTCATAATTTGAGTACGTATTCGAAAGCTCCTTGGATCGTTACCCAGGTCATTCAAATGAAATCAAATCATAAGAAATGGTGAGAATGTCAATACATCCAGTCGGGTATCAACACTCGGTAATCAAATATTTTTCCTAAGAATCTCACTACGGGAGAATTGGACAAGAAAGAATTGTCAATTGTCAAATAAGACAAATTCCACAGATGAGTAAATTCGACTCAGAAGAATAGATGCTATAGGCACATGTGTAGGTGTCCCTAACACTATGTCCCTATTTTTCACTTCTTGCAGATCTCATAAAATTTTTAATCTTTCACAATCTTCAAAGAAAATTTAGTGTTTATTCATTAGTTTTATGGTGACTACTAATCAGTCTTGCATAGTCCATTCCAAATTGTATGTAGGCGCGCAACTATATACAATTTCAAGATTAACGATGCAATACTCAGTTCGTCAAAATTTTATCATCCATGTTTATAGTAAAATCATTTTCATGCTTAATTCTTAGATAAGAATCAAGAATAAATTTACAAAGATTTTCTTTGTTATGAAAACAGTTAAGTTTTCCAAAGCTTTTCATAAACAACTTCATTTTGATATCAATCACTTATAATTCTCACTTTGAATAATCCTTATTTTGATGAAAATTTAATTTTCTCAAAGGATACCGTTTTAACTTTATAAAAACAATGAGTAATCTGCAAAAGAGTGATAAAGCTTGTTCACCAAGAACTAACTACAATACGATAGGAAATGAGCTTAGCCAGATAATCATGAGGTTAATGACCTCGATGGCACTCAGAAAGAATAATCTACAACGTAACTCAAATCAAGATGAGTACTTGTTCAATGGTTGCATCACTAATGCGAACATTAGGATGAAGCAATAAGAGATAGATAATATCAATACATGTAGAATTTAGCAATCAAAGGTAGTCTTTTCATTAATCACGAACAAGTAAAATTGTACCGTAACACATTATGTGTCACTATGTCATACAATTCCAATATCTCATCCTACCAACTGATGTCTCAGTTAAGTTAGGGATTATTTCAAAGATACCTTAATGAATATTAATCTACAAGAGTCATTAGGTGTTCCACATGTCCCAGAAGATCCATCGGTCTCAATTCAGAAGAAGATTTCTTCAATTTATTTCTTGGACACTGGGCATCCTCGTCAGTGGACAATGGCCTAGGAACAACTTTTAACACAAACCTACAATCAATTAAAACCTTATAATTCAATCACAAAACTTAACGATTTCCTCTTAACAATTTATTATTCCATATGGGTTAAATTTTACTTTATTCAAATTTCAACAAATTTTATACTCAATTCGATATCCTACCTCAATCTCCAATACTTTCAATCTTATTCTTAGGCCTTAATAGGGTAATAAAAGTTCAATATGAACGACACTTAATTCCAATCCTATAACTCTTACAGCAACAATTATCAAATGAGTCATTAATATGAAATGACTTGATCATTCAACTAGACTTCTCGGAAAGGTATTAGTGGCATGAGGCTTTTGGGTAATGGTTCCAATAACAGCCTCAAGTGCAACATTCACCCTTTCGATTTCAATTTAAGAATTGGATGACAACGAATCAGATGACATCTTTCTAGGTGGTAGTGTTTTGTCAAACTCCACTCTATAAGGAAAGATCGTCATGACATTGATATCAGTTTTAATCTCGCCAATTCTTTTTCAATATCACAATCAACTAATATCTACATTTCTATGAATATCAACCATTTATTGGGATCATAAATGTCCACAACTTGGTTTAGATCTAGGATAGCTAGAATTCCTACGAGAATAGCTTCGACTAATTTACTAGGGGATTTAGGGTTCCTTGTGACAATCTACGTCGTATAAATACCTCGTATAAATATCAAAATAATCATCAAACAATCATGTAATAAAATTACAACATATATATATATAATCCAAGTTATATATATATATATATATTAAAATAACACTTCACAGTCTGGCCTTGTCGGTAACTCGGGAATTCTTCGGCACCGTTATAGTCAAAAGATTTTTAGACATTTTTAGAAAAATGTTTATAGTTAAAAGATTTTGAAATGTTTTATTCAAAACCTTAGTTTTAAAAATCTTTCGTTCTCTATAACGAGAGCTCTGGTACCAAACTGTAACACCCCCAAATTTACACAACTCAGTACAACGGAAGAATCGTTGGTGTTACGGGATAGCACATTACTCACATCATAGACAACGCATAAAAATCGCGTCGTTTAATAATAAATCATTTCCATTCATGAACAGCGAAGTTACATCGGTCCCAAGTCATATTATTTCATACAAAGTTTTACAAAGTATTTGAATGGAAAATATAGTTTAGGTGCGGGCCATGAATTCTTGTTGTCTTCCCGAGAATTACCTTCAAGTACCTGAGATAAAACATGTTAAAAGAAAAGGTCAGCGATAACGCCGAGTGAATTCATAGAGTTTAATAAATTCCATCAATATAATATCAGTATAAAAGTATTACTGAAAATCATTTTGTACAAATCGTTTTGATAGGCCATAAAATAGCCAAAATCATTTTTATACAAATCCTTATCGAAAATCATAATATAGGCATTTGCCTTAAAAATCGTTATACGAGCCAATGTCGTAAAAACATCATACAATACGTCTTATGACGTTGTATAAAATCAAATAAAAGTCGTTATATGAATATGGTTATGAAAACCAAAACACAAACATAATATCAATAGTATGACCCAGTATTGCCAGTCAGGCAATACATCGTAATTCGGAGCGTCTAGTAATATTTTGGTGATTGGATTATTATAAGCCGCATGACATTGTTACCTTACTAAACCAACAACGGGTAGCTAACCCGATACCAATTTTGCCCATCTAAAGTAGCGTGTCGTCACAAAGGTCACGCTATGGAAATCTTCTCATACATAAATTCGCTTACCAATCAATGTGGCACGACGGGGATCAACCGTCAAGGCGCGAACTGGGGTGGTCGTCCCCAAATAGTACTATTAAATGCATAAGCGTCTACCAACTCCTGGTAGTTCACAATTCATGCTAATGGGACTTTTAGTGACATAACCTAACTTTAATAATCCATTTAATTTCATCTATCGGGTCCTTTAATCATTTATCGGGTCATACAATCGGGTCATTCAATCATTCGGGTCCAAACCAATAAACAATCAATCGGGACAAATGGTGTCCTATTTAATAAAAACTAACATGTTATCTCCCTCGCGGGTTTATAAAACATTTATAAAAACATTTAAAAGAGTGCGAGGCTATGAACTCACGTTGATGTGGGAAGACGGGTTATCGGCAATTCGGATGAACGGTACGTGCTTCAATCACGGAAACCTATATAAATAATAATCGGTCTTAGACGTTCGTCCAATGACTTTATAAAAATATCAATTATGTATACATATGATGATTATATATATATGATGATCAATTGGGTTTACATATTCTCGTTTACTCATTTTAGAGTTATGTGTCGATAACTTTTATACTAGTTTTCTCGTTTTACCTATTTATGTGTTTTAGGTCCAATAAGCCTATTATAAGTTCTTAACTTGTATTAATCATTGTTATACTTACATTATTAGTATCTACACTTTAAAAGTTGGGCCTAAATGGGTTAAGCCCAAATGATAAGTTTATAAGTGTTTTAGTCGATTTTTGTTGTATTATTAGTCCAATAACGTTAATTTAGTCCGTTAACGTCCGTATTTCTTATAGCTCGGGTTTTATCGGTTTTTACTTGTATTAGTTATCTATACATCAGTATATGACTTTTATAAACTTTACATTAGACGGGTTTGGTCGTCTAAGTTTTATTTGGCGAAAAACGTTAATTTTACGGCGATAGCCGAAAAAGTCGTAAAAATCAAGTTTATAGTTTTTATTACTTATAAATATTATTTTACCACCATTTATATAATTTACCCATTTAATTAACCTTTTATACATTTATATAAATAAGTTTTATAAGTTAGTGGGTTTATACTTTTACATTTTATACATTATAATGTGAGTGCTTATATAATAATAATAAACATTATTTCCAAAAATCTGATTTTTATCTTTACTTTCACCAAAACTGCCATATCTTGAGTTCTATATGGAGATAGAAGCTCAAATTTTTATCACATAAACTAAATGATATGTGCTACATTTAACTCTCCTATAGCTACTGTTGAATCATCCTTTAAGTATTTTCTAAAAATCGTCAAAAACAGTAACCTCAGATTTATACCCTAAACTTGTTTTGATCATATCTCACTCATTATTTTGATTCCATTGCATGGCCAACTCTCACATGTGTACAAGACCCATAGCTTACTGTAAATGGATTCTACTTCATCATTTTATCAGTTTACCATATGGTTCTTTACTGTTTTTATACAGCCTATTATTTACACAAGATTTACCCATTTTTACTTATAGTTTTTCATCTTTTTATCCATGATTATCAACAACAAATCCCCACATAACATTTTTATCATCATATAATCATCATAAATATATACAATAGGAAATAAAATACATGTTTACATAATCAAAATAACAAGAAGATGAGGAGGACAATATTTATACCACCATGATGATGTAGGTTGATCAAAACATGGATTTTTGATGGAGAAACTTATGATGCACCAAGACCATCTTCATGACCACCATTCTTCATAAACACCTTGTGGAAAATCAGCCTCAAGACACCAAGGAAACTCCTCCATGGATATTATAATCACCACCATTCAAGAGAGCTTCAAAAGGGCTTCAATATGTATGCAAATAACAAGAGATTTCATGGTTAATTTTGATCAAGTGATGGTGGTTTGTGGGGAGTATGGACGGCAAGAAGGAGGGGAGGAGAGAGTTGTGTGTGTGGTATTGCATGTGAAAATGGAGAGAATGGTTTGGAGAAAGTGGTTTGATGGTTTTGTGTAAGGTTAGCTTACAAGCTAAGCCTTACATGACAAGTGTATAACTTGTTTAAAATCTTTGACACCTAAAGGTGTTACTAGCTACTTAAGGCCGGTTTTGGGAGTGGGGTGGGACAAGTGTCCCACTTGTCTCATCCCATTTATTTACGGGTACTCCTCGATTCTAGTTTCCTCGATTTGCGTGCCCTCGGGTCGTTTTACGAAAAACGTTTTTATAAATTATGAATCAACGTCACAAAACGAATCCAATAAAAATTGTCTCATCAAAAACGGAGTTCGAAAACGTATATACGTAATCCTAAGGTTTCCGGTTTAGTCGTAAAGGACGTTAAAATAAAATCGTAAGTCCTAATCTCTTCTCGTAAATTTGTGAGTTTATGAACCAACACAAATTTAAACTCCAAAATAATATTTACGGATAAATTTATTTTCTGAAATGTCGGACTGTCACCAAAGACGGTGTATGTAAACATAAGCATGTAACATAGAATCCTCCGGTTTAAACGTAGTCGATGCTACTTCAAGACGTAAATCTAAATTTCTTCCCAAAAATAAGTGAGTTCATATTGTAACATTAAAATAATATTTGAGAATAATATTTGAGAATAAAATATCAATCGTAAATTGACGGATTGTCACATAATTAATTCTATACTAGGAAAGCGTGAAAAAGTAAGGCAGGGTGACTCACAAAATTCTGGTTCAATAGAACAACGCCTCGCTTTTAATGCGACATAACAAAAGTCATTAATTGACAAACTGAACAGGAAATGTGAGGAATCCTCTGACCTAAAAATTCAGCTCATAGACAAAAACATGGTTATAGCAGAATTAAAGGAGACACTTCAACTCAAAGGACGAGCAAGTGTTGATAATTCAGCTACTGTCTCTGCCTCGACCTCTAGTGCTCCCAAACCCAACCCACGTGTGCTATATCGGGATCCTAAATTTAGGAAAAGTCCCACTAAGTTTGCCACATATATGAAAAATGCTTTAGAACATGCTGATCTAGCTAGAGAGATTATTGATGAAATGCGTGAACGTGATCCCACAAGTCACAGCGTATATGAGCTTTTATTATATGTGGATCGCGTTCAAGACTGTTTAGCATACTTAGAGTACATTGGGCAACCGATATCTGTACCATCTAAACAAAAAACCACCATTGATATTACTCCATTTAATAAGACCCCAGGAGCTAAGCCCGTTTTAAACACACCCATCAAGGCTAAGTCAAAATCTGTAACTAATGTTCCCTTGGCTTCTACAGGAGTAACTGTGTCTACTAAGGCTAAAGGATCTCAAGACAAGAAAGATAGGATCAAGCCTTCCACTAATAGGACTGAGAAGAAGAAAGTAGAAGTGCACCCTAGGAATGTTATTTCAGTTTTAAATAAAAAGAATCATGTAGCTAAGACAAAAGGTTCTCTTTATGAGTGGAAACCTAAGCAAAATGTGAATTCTAATGCGAAATGTTGGAATTGTAATGAATGCATGTTTTCTCAGCGTCATGATTTATGCCTTGTTGATTACGTGAATGAAATGTATGCTATTAAGAACAATCTTGAATGGATTCCAACAGGGAAGAAATTCACCCAAGTTGGGTGGCAATGGAAACCCACTGGTAGGACCTTTACTGCTAATGGAACTAAGTGCCCTTTAACTAGGATCACATCCACGGAAGTTAGGTCTAAGCGTCCTTTAAATAGGAACACTAGCACTAAGAAATGGAAAAAGCGCCCTTTAACTAGGTCTGCCCCCACTATTGTGCCTACCAGTGGTAATGTCCCCAGTCAAAAAGTACATCAGAATACTAGACAACTAGAATCTAAGCCAACCCCTAGTAAGAAAATCTGGAAGCCTAAAGTTTCGTCTGATAGCAAATCTAAGATAATTATATCTGTACCTGCTAACTCAGAAGAACAATTAGAATCCGATACATCGTCTATGTTTGGTAATATTTTCAGGTCTTCCAAATTATTCTTTGGTATTGGGACTCGGGGTGCTCCAAACATATGACTGGAGACTGCTCGATGCTCAGAAATTCCGTCAGAAAGTTTCTAGGAACGGTTAAATTCGACAACGACCATATTGCATAGATTATGGGTTATGGTGAATACCAAATTGAAAATGTCACGATTTCAAGGGTTTATTATGTGGAGGGACTTGGTCACAATCTATTCTCAGTAGGACAATTTTGCGATTCAAAACCTTGAAGTGGCCTTTCGACAACATACTTGCTTCATTCGCGATCTTGCAGGAAATGATTTGTTAAAGGGTTCTCGAGGGGATAATATCTATACTTTGTCTATTCAAAACATGATGGACGCCTCTCCTGTTTGGCCTACTCTCCAAAGCATCTAAGACCAAGTCATGGTTGTGGCATCGACGGTTATCTCATCTTAACTTTGATGCTATTAACCATTTGGCAAGAAACGAACTTGTTCGTGGTCTTCCAAAACTTAAGTTCGACAAGGATCATTTATGTTCCGCATGTTCATTGGGGAAAATCACCAAGAAATCTTACAAACCTAAAGCAGAAGACACCAACCAAGAACCACTGTATCGTTTGCACATGGATCTTTGCGGGCCAATGCGTACGGCTAGTGTGAGTGGTAGAAAATACATTCTCGTCATAGTGGATGATTTCTCAAGATTTACATGGGTAAAGTTTTTAGCATCCAAGGATCAAGCACCAGAGTATATCATTACTTTCTTAAAGATGATCCAAGTACGTCGTAATGCTACTGTTCGCCGTATTCGGACTGATAACGGCACTGAGTTCGTTAATCAGACTCTTCGAAATTATTATGAAAAGGTTTGTATTTCTCATGAAACATATGTGGCTCGCACTCCACAACAAAATGGTGTCGTTGAAAGACGTAACCGTACACTTATGGAAGCTGCTCGAACTATGTTGATTTATGCGAATGCTCCTTTATTCTTATGGGCTAAAGCAGTGGCAACCGCATGTTATACCCAAAACCGCTCCATCATTCGCAAACGTCATGGTAAAACTCCATATGAGCTACTTCATGGACACAAACCCGATATTTCATATCTTCATGTGTTTGGTGCACTTTGCTATCCAAATACAAATAGTGAGAATCTGGGAAAACTTCAACCGAAGGCTTATATTGGAATTTTCATTGGTTACTCGCCTACAAAGAAAGCTTACCGAATTTATAACCGTCGTCTTGGCAACATAGTAAAAACTTTGGATGTCGATTTTGATGAGCTGACAGCGATGGCTTCTGAGCAACACAGCTCTGAACCCGCATTACACGAGATGGGAACCGGTACAATCAGTTCCGGATTAATTCCCAACAATCCTATTTCTCCATCATTTATACCACCAACAAGGTCCGAGTAGGATAAGTTATTTCAACCTATGTTTGATGAATTCTTCGATCCACCAAGTAATGATTCTCCAGCACCTGTAGCAGTAGCTCCGATTCCTGAAGTTGTTGCTTAAGATAATGGAAATCTATCCGAGGCATCTACTGTTACTCTTGAACAAGATGTCCCATCCCCCACCAATTCTCAAACAACACCTGAATCATCACCCCCACTCGTTCCTAATGATGTTGAAGAGGACCTATATGATCACGATCTAGAATATGTTCACTTACAAGAGCTTCCCTTCTTTGGTTCACATATACCTGAAGACCCTACCGGTGCGTCTACCTCAGAGGAAGCTCCTGCAATCGTTCACTCCCGACCACCACGGATTGAAACTCACAACAGTAAATGGACAAAGGATCACCCAATCCGCAATATTATTGGTGACATCGATCGACCAGTCTTAACACGCCATCAACTCCAAGAACATGCATTATATTGCTATTTTGATGCATTTCTTTCAGACACTGAACCTAAAAACTGGCAACAAGCCATGACCAAATCATCATGGATTGAAGCCATGCAAGAGGAACTTAATGAATTCCAACGTCTTGAAGTGTGGGAATTAGTTCCGTTACCCAGCAACGTTGAAATCTTGACATTGTTGTGGGTATACAAGGTTAAGCTCGATGAGTTAGGTAGTGTGCTGAAAAAGAAAGCTAGATTGGTTGCTAGAGGTTACAAACAAGCTTTGGGTATTGATTTTGAAGAATCCTTTGCTCATGTTGCACGATTGGAGGCAATTAGATTATTCCTTGCTTATGCTGCTCACATGAATATGATCGTCTACCAAATGGATGTTAAGACGACATTTCTCAATGGTGAATTAAGGGAAGATGTCTATGTAAGCCAGCCGAATGGATTCGTCAATTCAGAGTATCCTAATCACGTGTAAAAGCTCAAGAAGGCTCTTTACGGGTTGAAACAAGCTCCACGCGCGTGGTACGATCTCTTATCGTCGTATCTCATCTCCAAAGGCTTCTCCAAAGGCAAAGTGGACCCAACATTATTCATTCTCAAGGAGGACAACGACATGATACTGATACAAATTTATGTTGATGATATAATATTTGCTGCTACTAATCAACGTTTGTCTAACCGTTTTAAGAAAATTATGTCCACACGCTTTAAGATGTCGATGATGGGAAAAATTTCATTTTTCTTAGGGTTGCAAATTTCTCAGAATCCCAGAGGCATCTTCATTAATCAATCAAAATTTGCTCTTGAATCCTTAAAGAAATATCACTTTGAAAACTGTGACCTCGTGGATACTCCAATGGTGGAGAGATCCAAGTTAGATGAAGATAAGGAAGGGATAGCTGTCGATCCTAAACTTTACCGTGGAATGATCGGCACCCTTCTCTATCTGAGTGCTAGCAGGCCTGATTTGCAATTTGCTACAGGCATGTGTGCCCGGTATCAGGCTCGGCCTACCGAAAAGCACTTACATGTTGTGAAAAGGATCTTTCGGTATCTAAAAAGAACACTTCATCGTGGTCTGTGGTATCCGAAGGATTCCTCTATTGCACTAATTTCATATGCAGATGCAGATTATGCCGGGTGTCAAGATACCAGACGTAGCACTTCTGACAGTGTGCAACTTCTTGGAGTTAGACTTGTTAGTTGGGCATCAAAAAGGCAGAAAAGCGTTGCGATATCAAGTACCGAGGCTGAATACATTGCTATGTCCGGATGTTGTGCTCAAGTTCTTTGGATGAGGTCACAATTGACTGACTACAGTCTTGGATTCAACAAAATCCCGATGTACTGTGATAACAAAAGTGCAATCGCTCTATGCTGCAACTACGTTCAACACTCTCGAGCAAAGCACATTGACATCCGCTACCACTTCATCAAGGAGCAAGTGGAAAATGGAGTGATCGAACTGTACTTCGTCAACACTGAGTATCAGCTGACAGATATATTCACATAGGCCTTAGATCGAGGACGTATCGAGTTTTTGATCGAAAAGCTAGGCATGAATTCATTTTCACCAGCGACACTTAAGGAGTTGGCAGAAGAATCTGAAGAATAGTAGTGGTAAACTATTCTCAAGTATCCTTTGATCGTGGTTTTGTATATTATCGTATATATTTAAACCAACAAAAGAAAAATACAAAAATATAAAACATAGAAAAGCCATGAAAAATATAAAACATAGAAAATCCATAAAAAATATAAAATCAAGAAAATCCAAAAATATTTTTCGTTTTCAAATCGGGCATGTCTTTTAGTACGGTAATATTTACGGCTTTAGAAATGTCGATTAATATTGACACGACGCCATAAATAGAGTCCGTATAAAAGTTGTACAAGTTTTAAAACATGCCCATTATGGCTTGTAGTTATTTCAGACTGCAACCCGCTTTTCGCATTAACGTCACGTATTTCTTTTGAAAACGTTGGCTCACAACGGGAATTAATTTTCTCGGGCAAGGTTTACTTTAAAACCTTGTTAGGGACCAAGTTTACTTTATAACTTGGTCTAAAACAAATTTGTGTACGTATCAGTGCACTTATTTTGTCTAAATAAGAGAAATCTTATTGCCACCAGAATCGTTCTTAAAATAATTAAACCGGAAAAAGTCTTCTCGTATATTTGTTCTTCTAAAAACAATGACTACAGTTCTTTAAATAGAAAATGGGTCTATGTTTAAGGGGGAGCAAATATTATATTGCTTTTGGAATAAAAAATTCATCTTCACAAAGGATTTTCAGAAATTATAAACCGACCGTTCTCATCTCTATATGCTTTGTTATTCTTATATGGTTTGAGGATTTGCCTGTTTGAAATTAAGCTTTAGGAGTTAGTTGTCGTGTTTGCTTTCTAAGATAAGACGTTACATGTTTAGGTATTAGCTATTTCACGTGTTGTCACATGTGTTGGTTATACATCTTACACCTTGGGGGAACACAATTGCAAACTTGCAACTAAGGGGGGACCTAATTGAAATTTATTGCAACATAGTTTGACTCAGTCAAATAAACAACCCCCCCCCCCCACACTTTGTTCGTCTGTCTTCTCAACAAACACACATATACTTGACAACCCCGTCCGCCATTGTTAAGAGCTTAAAAACACCATCTTTTGTGCCTCCTTTTGTATCCGCCCTAGGTATAACTATATTCATCTATGCTTATGATTTTTAAATGTTTATATATTCTGCTCATCTCATTAAACTCAAACAAGTATCTATTCGAATCTGAACCAATTTAGGGTATCTAGATTATTGATGAAAATGAGTTTTTAGAACTGGGATATGTTCATATGGCCTAGATAAACATTGGTTATTAACAGATTGGCTCATAACATCGTCCTTGTCCCAAAATCACTCACTTAAGATTTACCTCGGTTTTATCACCAAAGAATACGATCCATGGCTACGATCGATTCTTATCGCATTGACTGCGATGGCCTTTATACGTTCCCTTCGCTGCGATGACTCATTGCGATGGGCCTGTTGCGATGGTCTGTTGCGATGGATCGTTACGATGGTCCGTTGCGATGGATCGTTGTGATGGTTCATTGCGATAGATCGTTGCGATGGTCCAATGCGATGGATCGTTGCGATGGTCTGTTGCGATGGTCCGTTGCGATGGATCGTTGCGATGGTCCGTTGTGATGGATCGATGCGATGGGCCTGTTAGGATGGCTCCAATGCGATGGGTAGGATGCGATGGGTAGGATGCGATGGGATAGGATGCGATGGGGTAGGATGCGATGGATAGGATGCGATGGGTAGGATGCGATGGGTAGGATGCGATGGGTAGGATGCGATGGGTAGAGTGCGATGGGTTGGCATGATGGATATAGTTCGATGGACTTAATACAATGAGTTCACTACGATAGGTACAATACGATGCATTGTTTCAATGGACAAAATTTGCAAGTTTGTTAAAACATATTAAGCACTATCGTGACTTTAGTTTTGCAATGCATCTGCTTTGAATATCTTTTAGCTTGTGATATAGGTCTATATTGTTGTTACACTTGTTACGCTGGTTATGGATTTTAAGAGTTTTGCATATGCCTAAGACTTTCTTATGATATCTGCCTAGTCTTCACTCCCACTTTATTAGGCTTTAAGTAAATTAGGGCCTTTAAAACGAGACCAAGTCATATTGAAATTGAATAATTTTATCTCATAAGAATACTTGAACGATTTCTTATCACAAAAGGTCATCTTATTTAATAAGTCGACTATTCTGTAAACAAAAGAGATACAAATTACTTATTCAATGTCTTGTGTTTTGCATCCAGGCCATGGAAGACAATGTTTCATCGTTGTCTAACTCTGTGTTCAAGCCTACTGAAATCTGGGTTGAAGTTACTCCTAAAATTACTGAAGTAGTGGTTGAAACTGAACCAAAACCTACTGAAGTTGTGGTTGAAATCCCACCAAGACTAATTGAGGTTGTGGTTGAAACCAAACCTAAACCTACTGAAGTTCTGGTTATGACAACCAAGAAATCCAAATATTTCAAGTAACTTATGCTAGGTTGTGACTTCATTAGAATAAATTGTCTTTGGCATATCTCTCTAATTTAGATGTGATTCTGCATGTATGAACTTTGTCCTTATGAACAATGCTTGTATTTTGTTACTCAAACATGTATGGTGACATTTGTTGTGATTTATTTCCAATGTTTAGGATTTACATAGTTTATGAGATATATATATATATATATATATATATATATATATATATATATATCAAGTGTGCTCGTATTAATCTAAAAGAAGGAAAATGTCGATAACCGAAGAAGAACAAAAACAATTAGATCTTATCCTTGTTCCACTTAATGCTCGAATGCAACATGCACCAAACAATTTTCGTCTGAGAGACGATTTTGATCCTTCTTTGGCGGCATTCAAAATCGCAACAGACATCCTAGATTGTTCACCAATAAAGGATGCATTACGTGTCACTGCATCAGTTCCTGAAGTATACATGCATGAATTTTGGGCAACTGCCTCAATCACACAAGCAAAGCAATTGTCAAAGAAGATAATCTCCTTTACTCTGAACAACAAAGCCTTGACATTTGACCTGCGTCAGTTTAGGCAACTATTTAAGCTTCCAAAGCTCGCAAAAGGGGAACACTTTGTGCCAGATCCAGATGCAGAAGAACTACTTAGAATAATCCGAGAATTGAACTATGAGGGTGAAATTGGTTTTCTTTCTCAGTTTAACACGTCACATATTGGACAACCTTGGAAAGCAATTGTCATCACCTTAGTAAAGTGCCTTACATCCAAGATTCGCGGATCAGACGCAATGCGACCCACTCAGGCAGTTATCTTTTGGGGTCTCTACACTGGATCTAAAGTGGATTATGCTTTACAACTTTGGGAAGAATTTTGTCATCAATTCACAAGTTCCAAGAGAAAAGCGGTGCATCTTCCATTTCCAAGATTCACAAAACTCATTATCAATCACTTCATGAAGAGTGACCCATATATTGATCATCGCGGGAACTTCTTCTACCATACTCAAGATGATGACGATGTGTTAGACACTATGACTGCGGATAATCAATTCACAAAATATAAACTCAGACCAGCTCAAGTGCCAGCAATCATGATGAATGACGGTATAAGGGAAAGTGATCACTACAGAGAGATGCTTAAAGATATTGAAGCACAGTTTATACGAGCAAATGCAGATCCTTCCGAAAAACAAGCAGAGACGCAAAAAGGAAAACGAAAGAAAAGAATTTCCAAGCGCCAATCGACTGTTTCATCAAAAGACAAAGGCACAGGGAAAGAGCATTTAGTTGATGAAGATGCTGACGATGCTGAGATGACCCAAACAGAGGAAGAACAGGAAGAAATACCACTTCGAAAGACAAAGAAAGCAAATAAGACCAAGGGTAATAGTGTTGCTTCCGAAGAACCTGCTCAACAACAGATTTCTGAAGCCAAACGACTGCGTATTGTTCTTCAACAAAGAAGATAGGAAGCTTTTTCCACAGGCTCAGGTTCAAGAATGTTTGAGGACTTAGCAGAATTCGGCAATCCTGATGCTGACTTGGCATATTATGAAGATCCTATCGAGGAAGATGCTTATGAAGATGCTGATAACTACCACCTTGAAAGTCGTGAGCCAAGTGAAGAACGTGAGAGTAGTGCAGACACAGATACAAGTATGATGTATCGAGACACCAATATTACCACTTCTTTACCAGAACCAACTCACATGGTGTTAAACGATGATGCTCATGCAACTCTCATACCAGAGACTCAACTTCAAAGTATGTCTACTTCTGGTTTTGATGACGTTTTAAAATATCTTAATCTGGAAGGGGAGGGCGTTGAGGTCACAAACACTGACCCGTCAACAAACGAAGCAATGATGGATGTTCCCATAACTACTGTTACATCCACCACCACTCCACCATTATCCACCCCGGTCATCAGTGAGGTCATTACACCAGTTATCACCCCGGAACCTGCTGCACAACCAGTATCAACCACCATCATCACCACTGAATCTACACCGTCATCCGCAGCTGAACAACTTGTATCAACCACCGCCCCAATCACTGTATCTACATCAACACCTATCCTTCAACAACCAGTATCATCCACCACCACTTTAACAGTTATGGTTACACCTCCACCAGTAGAACCACAAGTATCATCCACATCCAATCCCTTCCTCACAGTCAATGATCCACTAATCCAGTCTCTTCAACAACAGCTGGAGGCTCAAGCTACACAAATAGCTACATTGACTGAAAGGATCACCACTCCTCCCAAGGAACCACAACATGATGAGCCTACACTTCAGAAACTAATAGACAGAGTGTCTATACTTAAAGCAAAACACAAATCATTTCTTAAAGAGAAGAAAACCCGTGACAAAGAAAATGCTGCTTTTCTTGGGTCAATTGACGAGCAGATGACCACGATCATTCGACGAGAAGTCAAGTCCTATGTTGATCAATAGCTACCAAATCTTCTCGGTAATGGTTTATCTACACTTCAACTCATGACAACGTTACAGAC
Organism: Glebionis coronaria; assembly: GCA_025667525.1. Lineage (NCBI taxonomy): Eukaryota > Viridiplantae > Streptophyta > Magnoliopsida > Asterales > Asteraceae > Glebionis > Glebionis coronaria. The sequence continues at coordinate 458,308,875 of CM046874.1, forward strand.
ACGTCTGCTAGAATTGAAAGCTCATAAATCGAAATACAAACGTAAAGTTCTGCAATATCTCAACAAAGCAATTCTTGAAGAGAAACCTGAGACACTACCGACTCTGAGTCTGACGATGAAGACGATCTAGAGGAGGAAGAAGATGAGGGTAACGATGAGGAGGATGAAGGAGACAATGAACAAAATGAGGAAGAAGATAAGGAAGGAGATGAGGAGGAAGAAAAGGATGAAGAAGAAGAGGATAAGGATGACGATGAAGATAAGGACGAAGATACAGGTGACGATGAGGATGACGATGATGATAATGACGACGGTAATGGAACCACCAAGGGTGATCAGAATGACGAAACAGGTACTAATGCCGAAGAGCCTAATAAGGATGACAGTGACAAAGCTACTGAGAAGGGTTTAGAGGAAGCTGTAGAAAACATTGCTGAAACCGCTGAAAAGACAATAGAGTCTACTGTACCAGAAACTCAGCAACTCGATACAGGTATATCTACTGCACCAGCTTTTACTACTGATTCTCACAATGAATCTGTAGCATATATGCAAGCAGAAGAACCGACAGAGCCATTGCTTAAAGAAGAACCTCACGGTGATATACCGGTAATGCAAGATCAACCTTCCACACCATATGAAGATCCGCACAACAGTGATATGGAAGTTGAAGATCTACATATACCAGAACCAACGTTTGTTGAATCTTTAATCATCGATGACACAGTACAGGAGGAACTTTGGCTAACAAATGCAGCACCTAAACATCCTTTTGCCACTGCAACTGAAATGGAGATGACTCAATTCCTCAATAACCCTATCGATTTCTCGGCCTTTCTACGGTATTCTCATGGGCAACCGACAATGACTCCAGATTTGATCAAAATGGCAGCTGCAAACGTGGACTTCTTTGATACGTTGAAGATCAGCCACAATGAAGCAGAATATCATTTGAATGAGCTTACCAAAGAAATGAGAGCGACAACTACAGGAATTCAAACTCCCGTATTGCGACCTCTTACACCAATGGTCATTGCCGGTTCTACAACAATACCAATAGAACACTTTGTTTCTCACGATCTTGAATACCTTGAGAATGGAGCAAAGAAATATGCCACGTCACTCACTATGGTTAAGGCGATTAACTTGGAGAATGTTCCATGGATAGAGGATAAAGTACCTGGAACCATATGGAGAAAGAAAGTGCTCCAGTTCTATGACACTTATGCAGCACTTGGCATCTCTCACTGGAATACGAAGAAAAGACTTGCCTACAACCATTTCCACCGTCCTAAAAGAGGTTCTCCCATTGTATCAACACACAGGATCAAAAGTATTCAAGGAGCAACCACTCAGACGGTCTTCGGCTATGATTACTTGAACGTAATCATCTTCAAACGTACTGATGAGAAAGAATACCGAATTGATGAAAGTGATCTTCAGTACCTTCAACTTGTAGACATCGAAGATCTCCTGCTGCTATTGGCTCAAGAAAAAGTTGACCACTTATCACCTGAGATTGTAATTGCCTTGAGTTCCAACTTTCGCCAATATGCTAGGAAAATCGTCATTCAGAACCGGGTGGAAGACTTTTAACTTGGTGTAGAAAGCTATCAGAAGAAGCTAAACCTGGAACGTCCCCATACGACTCCACTCAGTAACTTCCATAAAAACAAGAAGGTGTACATGGGGACAACCACACCGGAAGCAAGCATCTTCTACCCAAATGAGACTGGCATCATGCAGTATATGCGATTTTCCGAACTACACAAATTCAGCGATGGCACGCTCAAGCAAGTTCGAGATGATCTGACGGTTCTCAATGACAAACAACCGCTTCCAGCAGTCACCTACACCTGGACAAGCCAGTGCATCAAGGGAGAAAAGTACGCAATCAAGAAGATTGAAGAACTTCTCAGGAAGCGCCGGTTGTTACGAAGCATAGAACGATTCGTCGGTGGACGACCATATGGAGCTCACCATCGGTTCACGGAACGAACCAATTAATTTTGGTTCGTCTTATAACAGGTCAACTCCATATGTATATAATTGTGAATATGTTATCTTTTTGCTTTATCAGCTTTTGTGGCTTGTTGTAGTGTAAACGTATGATATTTTTCAAGAATTTCTCTCGAGATTCTAAATCTTTCAAACAAATCATACTCAAGCACTACAACTTACCCTTATTAATTTGAGGGGGAGCATTAATATGTTCTTTGGCCAACATCTAATTTCATTTTATTACCCAAAGACCGGTTAATCCATTAATATCCAAAATATTGATGGTTAACATTTTGGAAAGGGGAGAAAATGGGATTAAGGAGACTTAATAATATTTGGCTAAAAAAATGAAAAAGAATTAAAAGATAAACCAACTTAACATGTGTAATGCACAAGTTAAGGGGGAGCGTTTTTGATGATCAAAACACTTAAGGCACAAAAACTTTGATTAGAATATCACAAGTGTTTTAAGTGATTTTCAAGGATTTTTCATGGTGACTATATCAACCCAAAACACACTTAACTCACGACGGATGTGGTGACAAAAGGGTGGTAGGTATAGGTATTAGTCCAATGATTCATCAGAACCGATGGAATCTTCCCAAGGACAACTCCCTAGATAGAACTAGAAGTCCTAGGAAAGATAGAGAATGAATGTGAACATAGCTGAATGCCGACCAAGTACTTAAGCTAGCACTGGAACAATCCCAACAAGGTGCTAGTGATGACGTATTGGTAAGCATTGAAGGGGTTGAAGAATGAAAAAGAATTGTAAGGATAAAGGGTGTAAAGAAAGAAGCCCTCCTTACAACTTTAGGCAGAAACCGGGTCAATACATATGCTATTGAGATCATTAGTTAATGATTCTCGATATTGAAGAAAGCCATCATGGACCCAGTGATGCAATGCACAACCCTCCCTAGCTAACTCAAATATCTCTCAAAAGGTATTTGTTTTAATCACACAGAGATCAACACGTTATCTTTTGGTTTATTTACTCCGAATAGACTGATATTAAATAGGTGGCACTCCTCTCCAGCCATCGATCACTAAATTAAAACGCACTATCGAGTCTAGAGCCACGAGATCATCAAAAGTATCATTAGGACACTTTCCATTTATTCCTTGCTTCTTCACACACTGTGAAAAGTAAGAGACCTTTTATGAGTCCTACAGTATTCTTGAAATATTGCCAGAACATCCGAGTAATACGCAAGTATTACAGTAAAGATGGAAATCCTGCTTGAGCCAACATCAAACAAGCTCATGGTAGGTGATACGTGCGGTTCTTTACGAACTAATCTTGTGACAACTGGAAAGAAACAGTAGTTTAATTCTTAATTGAACTTAAACTCGTTCCAGGCCTCTACGCATTATCGTATGATCTTGCTAGAACACTCAGAGTGACACTCTTTAGTGTTCACAGTGACGAGTGGAAATCCTTCTAGTGTTAACATCAAACAGCACTTGGTAGGTGACAAGCAAGATTAAATTTGAATCAAGTTTGTGACAACTGGAAAGCAACGATGGTGAATATCTTAATTGAAATTCACTTGTTCCAGGTTTCATGAATTGACGGCTTCAATCATAAGGATTTTTAATCCAAATGATTCACTCTTTATGTTCGCAGTCAGCTTTGGACGGTCGAATAAAGAGAACGGGTTTACCAGCGAAATCCTGTCAGGAAGTTACTTAATTGAAACTATCCGTCACGGGTACGATATCTAATATCGTCCAACGGTCTTCACCGACCGGAGGTAAAACGCTACCGAATTAGAATAAAATGTCAAAGCCATTTTATTCGTGTCTTATTATGTTGCTGCATTCGAAGACGGTGGCGTTGCTGTGTACCTGTTGAAGACGGTGGCGTTGCTGTGTACCTGATGAAGACGGTGGTGTTGCGGTGTACCTGTTGAAGACGTCCTCACATGCTTATTCCTTCTGCATCAAATACTCCTGCAAATTCAAGAAAGTATGACCAGAAAGTCTTCCGCTGTATCGACTCTGAAACTTTCAAGAATTCAACAAAGGATAAGTGTGTGGGACATGAAGTCACAAAGAGGCAAACATCACAAGAAAATAAAGACTGCACGTGAAAGGCCAAAAGAACGTGTTCCAAGCAAAAGGCTTATATCATTCAACACATATTCACAAAAGGAAGAAAAAGAAAGAAAAGAAGACTACGAGCTCAAGAACAAGATCTAACATGCTAGATTAGGACTTTGTAAATTTGGAGTGACCTCCCTTTGGGGGAGATTGTTGGAAATACGTTTTACGTATATAGAAAGTCTTGGTCACTCCAACAATGTAGTTATAGGCTCGTAGTAATGTTAAGTTTCATTTATCAAATAGCCCGACCCATGAGCATGTTCATGGGCCGGAAGCCCAAGTCCATTAAGGACTTGGGGTATTTAAACCTCTTTCCACCATGGAAAGAGGTGTTGGTTGTTCATTTTCTACTTTTCATATTACAAGTTTCTTTCACTTCTCTCTCTAAGTTTCTCTCTCTAGAAAAACATCAACCCTCTTGATTCATAAAGATTAGCATTGTTCTACAGATTTACAATAAACTGGATGAGATTCGAGATACTATCTGCGCTCCCACCCCTTTAGCAATAGCAAAACCTATTCTATGGAAAATATGTACAGCAGCGCGCGCTCCAATGTCTTGAGCCTTAGAAAATCTCTGGATCCGCTTCAGCAACGCAACTACATCTTCTTGCAACTCACCTAGAGAAGAAAATGAGAAAGGAAGAAACCCATATCCGAGAGCTGCACACTTAGCCGTATACTTGCATCGTTTACGTTGTGCAACATCAATCACAGCTCGGCCGGGTTCAAAGTCATTCATCCCCGTTCGAGTCAAAGAAGAAGAACCAGTCAGATCAACACACACATCTTTACCTCCATCCCAAGAATAAAACAAAATTTCCGCCGGACGTAAGCCATTATCAAGTCCTCCATCTAATCCAATATTAACTTCCTTTCCGACAGATATCCCTGAACGATAGCATATATCAGCAAGAGTATCACGTACATGTGACGATGCTTAATCCCAACGATACCATCACACGATACAGCATGATCCCCAAATATATCCCCATCAAATACTCTCGAACAAGCTGAACAAGGCTTCAAAACAGAGAACAAGGGAATACCTAAGTGATAACACAAAACACAGCGATAAGTCCTCCCATTCATAGTCTGACCCAACCCCGAGATAGGAACCGTCCTAAGCCAATCAGAAGTATGATCCTCCCTCTGAGATGCCCATAAATCCATCTATCGAGCAGATAAAATGAAAGTGGATTCTGCATTCTTAATAACCCGAGAAAAATATATACATATGCCATTTTCTTCATGATTTTGGGGGCAGCGACTTCACTCAGATTACTTAGAAAATCAATCTCCATAACCGATTTAAACACACGTAAGGCATCATCAAACTGAAGTCCATAAGATCTAATAACAGTGTGTTGAAGTAGCTTAGACTGCAAATCAGCTGACTGTAACTGAGAAGCAAGAAAAGCATAATGCAATACATCACCCACAGAATAAACACCCAACCCCCCAAAGGAAAAGCGCAACTGATAGGTGTGAAAACACCCATCCTTTTACCACTTATTTCTTGCTAAAACGAGACCAAAACGCGTATTTAATATCATTTGCTTGGAATTATGCGTGGTTTGTGTGTTTGTTGTGTTTTCAGAGCCAACCGGATAAATATTGTAGAAAACATGGGATTGCACGGGTTTTATCAAAGAAAAAGACGAAAAGGCGAAGTCTATAGTCCAAGAGATGCAAAAGATTTGAAGTCAATGGGCCTATTTGAAGATTTATCGAAGAAAAGGACCAAAGATGGAAGATTTACATATGTCGAAGAACTCAAGTCTATTAAACGAAGAAATTAAAAGACGAGTTGAATTTATTCATCGACAAATCCCGAATCAGAGTCGAAAACGTCAACTTTACTAAAAAGACGAGAAGACAAAAAGAAAGGGAGAAAGCCCACTCACCAACCAACTCCAAGGCCTATAAATAGCCTCCCCTTCACAACTTGGAAACTAGCTTTCATTTTTCTGTTTTTTTTTCTTCCTTTTATTTCGTAGAACACCAAACACCATTAGGCTGTTTGACACCTTTTTCATCTTTTATCTATATCCATGTAAGTTTGATATAAAAGAGATTAAACACTCTCTCTTCATTTAATACTAAAAAATTAAGTAGTACAACAAATACAACATAATGTACAACATATTAGTGCAGCCAAGAAAATGATAAGTAATACAAGATTTTAATGCATATGTAAAACTTTATATCTCTAATATATACAAAGCATTTAATCATACTTAATTAAAACATAATTAATAATACAATTAGAACACTCAATCACCACAATTTACAAGCAAAACAACACATTGTACAAATCTCCTCTATCATATTTTTCATCCTTTTTCCTTGCAATCATATGTAGAAACCACTTTTAGGTTGATCTTCTCATTCAAAGAGAAATGATAAACTCACAAAAATTTTACAAAATAAATTATACAAAATGAGTTGTCATAGTTATCATTGGTCATAAGAAAAAGATGATTTAAAAAGTAAGAAAGAGAGTACCACACCTTAACATGCCACATCATTTTGTGGATTTTATTTTGTAAAAGTTTTATGATTCTAACATGCTCTCATTCAAATGTTCAAAAGAGGTTATGTTAATTATTGCGTTTAATTAAGTTACGAAAAATAAAGTTACACATATTACGTATTACATATACGCCACAAGTAATAATATCCCTATATCAAAATTACGTTTTTCAGACATGTTTTTAGGCGAAAACTATCGTCATCCATAAATTATTGTTATGAAAGACGAATAACCGAATAACATTCACTCTCAAGAAAATTTAGTCACAGGGTACCCGTCGCCGCATCGCGCGGGTACCCTGCTAGTCCATGTAAGTTTGATTTTTATTATTGTTTGTTTGAACCTTAATTTTTCAATACAATCTTTCCTTTAATCTTGTTCTTCCTTTTCTTATTGATTCTAAATTTCTAAGTTTTTATTTTGTTGATTTTGATCTTTTAAAACAAGTGGGTTTTGTGTTTTTGTTGATTTGGTTTGATGTTTATCATTAGTAGATGATTAGTGGTTAGTTTGGTTGAATCCTTAGATTTATCTTGGTTGATTTTGGTAAAAATTCGTGTTGTTAAGTTCCCCTGTTCTTCGCGTCTTTCAATTACCCAGATTCCGAACCAAGGCTTTTGTTAAAATTATTCCGAACCAAGGGTTGTAGTGAAAACATTCTGAATGAGCTAGTATTCCGAACCAAGAGAATTATTCCGAACCAGCGATTTTGGAATTATTCCGAATGAGCTTTCTGTTTTTGATATTCCGAGTCAACATTTTTTCCGAATCAGTTTTTTTTCCCGAATGAAGGTTATTCCGAATGAAGCAAAGTTTTTCCGAATGAGCTAATATTCCGCATGAGCCCTGTTATTCCGCATGAGTTTTTATTCCAGACGAACACTTTTTCCGCATAAACAATTTATTCCGAACGAGGGTGTTTTTCCGCATGAAGCTTTTATTCCGAGTGAGTGATTATTCCGAATAAAGCATTTATTCCGTATCAAGCTAATATTCCGTATAAGCATTATTATTCCGCATCAACTAGCTTTTTCCGAATCAAGAACTTTTTCCGAGTGAGTGATTTCTAGTTTTCTGTAGTTTCATAAATTAAGTTTTTAAGTTTTTCAAATTAAGTTTTTAAATTACGTTTCATATACTGTTAAATTTTAATTTCCGCTTTATTATTTACAAATTGTTTTTAATTTGTTGAGTCATTTTTAGTTAATTGTTTTTACCACTTTTCTCATTTAATTTTAGTAGAATAGAAAACCAAACCCTTTTTACTCTCCACCAAGAACAATTGAGTCGCACTTTTAATCGGTAATCAATTTGAAAAGATCGGTTTAACGAACTTTCATACTTGGAAATCCCTTGTATTAAATGGCGCCGCTGCCGACTCTTTTCGTTAAGATTAAAGGTTTTAAGTGAGAGACGCGTTGGATTTTTGGTTCCGTTCATCTTTGAACGTTATTTTCCTTGCTTTAAAATTTTCAAAAATCCTAAAAAATATAAAATTTTCAAAAATACAAAAAAAATTGAAAAACATAAAAATCCAAAAATATTTCTTGTCTATTTTGTTGTTCCTTTTGTAGGTGTGTATGCGTACTCGTGCTCGTAAGAAGAAAGTAGCTCAAGCCGAAGTCATTACTCCACCTATTGTCACCATGGACAATCAACCAATGATCGAGCTTTTGCGATCGCACGTAGAAGGCAACACCGATGCTATTGTCATACCCGAGATTGGAGCCAATAACTTCGAGCTTAAATCCGGCTTCATTGAAATGGTCTCTGCTCAACCCTTCTTGGGGCGTTCAATTGATGATCCTCATGACCATATTAAAAGGTTTCTTCAACTCACTAATACGGTTAAGTATAATGGGGTTTCACAAGAGGTAATTCGCTTGCAACTTTTTCCTTTCTCCTTAGAGGGACAAGGCCGACATTGGCTTGATAAGGAACCGCCACAAAGTATTCTTACATGGACGGATTTAGAGACCAAATTCATCAACTACTTTTTCCCACCCTCACGTACTACCGTTTTGCGGAATGAAATCATTACTTTTGAACAAAAGTACCGTGAGACATTTTGTGAATCTTGGGACCGTTTTAAGGAACTTTTAAGAAAGTGTCCACAACATGGTTTAACAAAAGTACATCAAATCAATACTTTTTACAATGGTTTAAGCATGAATGACCAAGATTCACTAAATAGTGCCTCGGGGGGGGGGGGGGGGGTAACATTTTGGTTAAGTCTGCTAATGCCGCTTGGGATATTATTGAGAACAAGTCTAGAGTGCAAACCAAGAGTGTTCAGACCAATGTGGCTAGTTCTAGCACTAATGAGAGCGACAAGAGAATTGATAAGCTTACTTTGCTTGTTGAATCACTTGCTCTCCAAGCCGCCAACAATACCAAAGCTATCACTGCCCAAGCTAGTGCTTTAACTCAATCATGTAAAATTTGCGGGGGATCTCACTCATACACCGATTATCCTTCGACTCATGACAATCCGGAAAATGTGTATGCCGCCAACGATACCTATTCTACAGGAGGCTATCAAGCACGTCCTCAAGGTGACCACAACTTGCTCAGCTATCGCTCAAACAACTTCCTTTCACCACCCGGTTTTCCCCCTCAAAACCCAAACAACCTTAATCGCAACAATCAAAACCAACCACGTGCTCCAAATCAATATCAAAACCAAAGAAACCCATATCCACCTCAAAGAAACAACCAAGTTTACCAACAACCTGCTTATTAACCACCTGCCTACCATGCTCCTCCCAACCAACCCACCGCATTACACCAAGATGTTGAAACCTACATAAGGACTAATGATGCGATAGTGCAAAATCTTCAGCGGGAAATGCTCAACTTGAAAGCAGATATGGTGAAACAAGGAAACGATCTTCGAGCCGATATGCGAAACACTTTGGCAAGTCAAACGAATGACTTAAGGAACATGATGGCTAGTTTCTTCCTAAGTAATCAAGCCTCTGGATCGGGTTCTCTTCCGAGTAACACCGTTGCTAATCCAAGAGGGGATATGAAAGCAATCACCACTCGAAGTGGAAAAGGTTTAAAGGAACCCGAGCTTCCTACACCTACACCGGTGATTGTGACAATGGAAAACGAGTCTCCTTCTCCAAATCCTCCATCTTCTATTCCTCCAACTTCTACTTCTCCAATTCCACCACCTTCTACTTCTATCCCTCCACCACCCAAGGATGTGAGTGAGAATTCCATTCCAAAGCCTTCATCTCAACCCAATATACATTATCCTTCAAGGTTGAGGAAAGAGAAATTGAAGAACAAGGATGATATTCAGGATTCTAACTTTCTCAAAATGTTTAAACAACTGAATTTCAATATCTCCTTTGCTGAGGCTCTCGCTCACATGACGAAATACGCTAAAATGTTTAAAGATCTTCTCAGTGATAAGGAGAAACTCCTCGATATCGCTCAGACCCAACTTAATGAGAATTGCTCTGTAGTGCTCTTAAAAAAATTACCAACCAAACTTTTTGATCCGGGTCGTTTTCACATTCCTTGCAACTTCCCTGGGGTAGAGAATTGTATGGCCCTAGCCGATCTAGGTGCTAGTATAAACTTAATGCCTTTAAGCATTTGGAAACAATTGTCTCTACCCGAGATAGTCCCCACACGAATGACTTTGGAATTAGCTAACCGTACGGTCGCTTATCCAGTGGGGATAGCCGAAGATGTCTTCGTTGGTGTCGACAAATTCACCTTTCCGACGGATTTTGTTGTCGTTGACTACGAGATGGACCCCCATGTTCCATTAATCGTTGGACGTCTATTCCTGAGGACCGGTCGAACTCTCATTGATGTAGCCGCGTACGAATTAATCATGAGAGTTGGTGACGATAAAATCGTCTTCAACATGGGTAAACTTTCTAATCAGCCTTCTGAAAACGAGAGTGTTAATTTCATTGACGTTCTTGATGAGGCTTGTGAAGAACATTTCAAAGACGCTTGTAAAAGTGGTTCTTCTTCTCTACCCATTGTTGAGACCGTTGCCTCTATTGCTCAATCACTAACTCCATTTGGAGAAAGTGATTTCATCTTGAAAGAATTTGAAGCAACTTTGGGAGATGTGGACTTAAAATATGACGATTCTCCCTCCAATTGGGATGAAGACATTCGTACCATTGAAAAACTTCTCAATGAGGACCATATTTCTCCACCATCTCCAAAGGATATCTATATCAATGAACCGAATTTGACTACGCCTTCCATCGAAAATCCTCCGAATTTAGAGCTTAAGGACCTACCGTCTCATCTCGAGTACGTTTTCCTTGAAGACAACAAGAAGTCACCCATCATCATCGCTAAGGACTTAAAAGAGGAAGAAAAATCTCGACTCATCGCCGTGCTGAAGAATCACATGAAAGCGATTGCTTGGAAAATCTCCGATATTCGTGGAATTGATCCTCACTTTTGCACACATAAAATTCTCATGGAGGACGACTTTAAACCCACTATTCAAAGCCAAAGAAGGGTGAATTCTAAGATCCATGACGTAATCAGAAAAGAGGTTATCAAACTTCTTGATGCGGGAATGATCTATCCTATCTCGGATTCACCATGGGTTAGTCCCGTCCATTGTGTGCCTAAGAAAGGCGGAATCACCGTTGTGCCCAATGAAAACAACGAGTTGATTCCTACTCGTCTCGTTACAGGGTGGAGAGTTTGTATAGACTATCGCAAACTCAATGATGCTATGAGAAAGGATCATATTCCCCTTCCTTTCATGGACCAAATGCTTGAACGTCTAGCGGGTAATGACTATTACTGTTTTTTAGACGGTTTCTCCGGGTATTTTCAAATTCCCATCGATCCCAAAGACCAAGAGAAAACCACATTCACTTGTCCTTACGGAACATTTGCTTATAAAAGAATGCCTTTCGGCTTATGCAATGCTCCTGGGACATTTCAAAGGTGTATGATGGCTATCTTCCATGACATGGTTGAAGAAACTATGAAAGTCTTCATGGATGATTTCTTGGTTTATGGTGATTCTTTCTCTCATTTCCTTGCCAATTTGGAACGCATGCTTAAGCGGTGTGAAGACACTCACCTTGTTCTAAATTGGGAAAAATGCCATTTCATGGTTGTTGGAAATACGTTTTACGTATTAAGAAGGATCGTTCACTCCAACGATAGTCCATGTAATAGCTCGTAGTTTAGTTAACTTTCGTTATTTAACAAACAAGTCCAAGCCTAGCCTACAACATGTGTAGGCCGGCCCAAACGTGTAAGCCCAAGCCCATTACAAGGCTTGGGTATATAAACCCTCTCCTTAGATGGAGAGGGTGTGTGGTTAATCATTTTTTTCACATAGTTCTCTTAAGTTTCTCTCTCTAGAATTGTGTGTAATCCACCATCTCTCTATCTCTTTCTCTCTCTAAAACATAAGCATAGATTTACATATCCTACAAATGGTATCAAGAGCCATGGGATGATTGTATTGTTCATGTGTTTGTGTTCTTGATTCATACGCCTATTTTGATCCATTTTTACACGAACCGATTTTTTTTTTTTGTGTTTTTAATAGTTTTTTCTTGATACAAATCATCTACATAGTTGTGGTAGTGATTTGGTATTGTTACTTTGGCTAAAAACACAAAATTTTTGGGTGTTTTGATCATTTTTTGGCTTAAAATCACGAATTGGTTGAGTTTTGTCCGAGAAAAGTGGGAATTATTCCGATCAGGTCATCGGAAAGGGTTTATAGGACATTCCGATCAGTGTAATCGGAATAGGGTTTAGGGATTCCGATTTTGGGTACATTCCGATCAGGTATTCCGATTAGGTATTCCGATTTGGCATTCCGATTAGGTACATTCCGATTTGGTATTCAGATTTGGTATTCCGATCAAGGTATTCCGATTTGGTTTATTCCGATTAGGTACATTCCGATTTGGTATTCAGATTTGGTATTTTGATCAAGGTATTCCGATTTGGTTTATTCCGATTTGGGAGATTCCGATCAAGGTTATTCCGATAGGGCTTATTCCGACTGATATTCCGATCACTATTCCGATCAACATTCCGATAACAAAAATTATTCCTTAAAAAATTTCGAGGACATATTTTAGGGGATTTTAACATTGTTTCTCGACTTCAACTCACAACAACAAACACATTTACTTTCTTTCATTGATCGATCAACGTTTGTAAATCTTAACTTATTGAAATGGAGTACACATCTCTTACGAATAAGTCCATCCTCTCGGGTACGGATAATCGTCCACCAATGTTGGTGAAGACTATGTATGAGGAATGGGCTTCCCGAATGGAACTTTATATGTTGAACAAGGAGAATGGACATCTCATTTGGGCATCGGTGCTCAATGGACCATTAGATTATGGTATAGTGACGGAAGGTACAACTACTCGTCCTCGCACAACGGGTGAATTGACTGGAGATATGAAGATTCAAGACAAATGTGATAAGTATGCTACAAACATCATTCTCCAAGCCCTTCCTCCAGATGTCTACAAACTCGTCAACAAACATAAAGTTGCCAAAGAGTTATGGGATAGAATTCATGTTCTCATGCAAGGCACCTCGTTTACTAGACAAGAACGAGAGTGTAAGCTTTATGATACTTTTGATAAGTTTGCCTATGTGCCAGGGGAGACTCTCAATGACTACTATCTGAGATTTACCCTATTGTTGAATGAGCTCAATATCTATGGCATGGCAATTCCTACGTTCCAATTGAACACCAAGTATTTGAACACTCTTCCTTCAGAATGGAAAAAATACGTGACGGATGTTAAATTGGCTAAGGACTTGCATAACACCAATGTGGATAAACTTCAAGCCTTTCTTCAACAACACGAATGCCATGTGATCGAGGCTCGGTTGTCCACACCTCAAGTTCATGATCCACTTGCAATGTATGCTTCTCAACAAAACATGGCTTATACTTATCAACAACCATCATACTTGCAGCAGCCACCACCACACACCAATCAGCAACCACAACAACCATCTTATCAACCACCAATGATGCCACAGCAAGCATTTCAACAAGGTGTTCATTCACAATCTTTTCTGCAGCAACCACCATATCAAACATCACCATCACAAGCCAACACTTCTCCAATGGGCTATACTCCTCAGCAAGGATATTTTCCAATAGAAGCACAACCAGCACAAGCTTTCTACTATAATGAACTTTCACCAATCCAAGCACCGGTCTTTACTCCAAATGATACGTCAGCTGATGTTCTAAACCATCTCACAGCCTACTTGTCAAAACTTGTTGCAACTAGAGGATTTCCACCAACAAACAATCAGCTCCGCACCTCATCAAATCCTCGACAACAAGCCACTGTTCAAGATGGTCAAGTGACGGTGCAACCTATTCAGGGAAGGAAAAATTCATATGGACCTCCTTCAAGGACTGGGAACAATCAAGCTGTGAATTCTCAAGCTAGTGGAAATGGAAGTCCTATTGGTCCTAAAAAGGTTGTGACTTTCTACAATTGCCGAGGACAAGGTCATATGGCTAGGGAATGCACTCAGCCGAAAAGGAGGAGGGCTGATGCATGGTTTCGTGAGAAGATGTATTTGGTTGATGCTCAGTCTAAGGGGAAGATTTTGGATTCAGAGGAGTTAGCATTTCTTGCAGACCCAGGGGCAGCAAATACTGAAGGCATTGCAGTCGTTTCCACTTCTAATGCAGCTTATCAAGCAGATGATCTTGACGCATATGATTCGGATTGTGATGACATTCACTCTGCCCAAGCTGCTCTCGTTGCTAATCTCTCTCACTACGGTTCTGATGTCGTCAGTAAGGTACCAACCACATCTAATAATATTGATGATAACCAACATCAAGTTGGGCATGAAAATGACAACCTCGAATAGCATTCGGGAACTAGTAACTCAAATGATGTGGTACCCAATCCTACACATTTGAGTGAACCTCAACCAAATGCTACGACGGGTATGGAGTCTTATGCTCAACATGATTTGGTCATGGTGCCTAAACATATTATTGATCAAATGCATATGGCCCGCAGACAATCCGTAGATACCAATTCCACTCTAACTGCTGAGCTTGCGTTGCATAAAGAAAATGTCAAAACTTTTGAAATGGTCCCTCAAGCAGAGAAAATAACATGTTCTGAATTTGACCAATTTCGTTTTGAAAAGATTGAACACTTGAAAGAAATAGAATCATTAAAAGCTAATCTTTCCAATGAATTAAAAGCAAAAGAGTCGGTTGTCAATGATTTTCAAAAACTTAAAATGGATTTCGAAACTCTCGAGTCTAAAAAGGTTGAATCGGGAATTAATGCTACCAAACTTCTTAAATTTAAAGAACAACAGTTTTTAAAACAATACGCTTCCACAGAAAAGGTTCATCTTTTAACTAAATCATTTAAAGAACTCGAACTTAAACGTCTTCAATATTTACCACCTAATCCCGGCTATGCAAAACAAGCTCAGGAATATATACCCGGTCTTTATGATATGACCATAATTGGAAAATCGAAAGAAGCACCTTTTGTTCGTAGTACTGAGGAGACACAATCACTTGCGGATGAAACTCATTCTAAAATGATTTCAAAATTCCATACAATTGATTATGATCAACATAACAAAGATCAATTTTTGAAAAAGATACGCATTCGCTTACAAAAGGAATTAGCTGAATTGACAGTTCTTGTGCCCCAAAGTTTGTCAAATGAAAACCTTCCTAGTACGTCTCCTACACTTGTCAAAACGGATTTAACGAAGTTAATTCCACCGGTAAGTAAGGCGTCCGTTAACTTAAATGCGGTACACCAACACTTAGCCGATTTTGACAAGGTCATTTTGGAACGTACGAAGGCTTCGGCCATAACGGAAGGTGAATGGAACTTTGAGCACACTAGAGCTGCGTTCCGAAATGAAATTGTTCCGTTTGTAGACAATGTTAAATCTTGTCTTAGTACTCTTGATCAAGATTTGCTTTTGGGAATAGAAGAAGTTAGACGTGTTTTCAATGAAATGAATGATGCTTATGAAAACAGTTTACTTGAAATAGAACGGGTTTCACGCCAAAATGATCAGCTTTTGAAGCAAGTGATGTCTCATGATATAGTCTCTGTCTGTGTGAATAAAAGTGTTGATAATGATTCTATTGTGCATAATATTGAATCTGTGGATAATGTGGTAGTTAGTACTTGTCACGAATCTGACGCTGAATTTTTAAAGCTTCAAGATTCATATTCTTCGCTTTCAAAACATTTTGATGAGATTCAAACACATTGTATTTCGCTTGAATGCAAGCAACAATTTATTCAAGAAATCTTTGAAACGACATTCGAAGGTGTTAATATCGATGATGCAAACTTTGAAAAGAATTTTCGACTGAATTTACAATCAAAACAACGTCAGCCAAGTGACAAGGTTGCTCAATCTTTGCCGATAGAAATAGAGAAATCTAAGGAGCTTAACTGTGTGAACGTACTTGAGGCCGCTGAGAATTTTAAACTTGATCTAGATAATCCAGTTTCCATGATTTTGTCCAAAGTTTATGACTTAAAACAGAAAAATACACGACTCTTTGATTCAGTACAGCCCGTATGTGCTAATACCACTGCACAAAATCAAGCGTTGATTGAACAATTGAATCGAAAGTCGGTGGAAATATCTGATTTGAGGGAACAAATTTGTGACAAGAATCTGGTCTTGGCTGAGCTAAAGGAAACACTTCGTACCCTAAAAGGTAAGAATGTTGTGGATAACGCAGCCACTGTCTCAGCATCGTCCTCTAGTGCAATCAAAAGGAACCTTATAGCCGTCACACCACTTAACAAGGGCCCTAGGACTAAACCATCTCAAACTTTGGTCACTAAAGATAAGGCAAAATCAAAACCAGCTTCTAATATTCCCGTGTTGCCTTCTACAGGAGTAAGCACCACTACTAAGGCTCAGAGATCTAAGCTTAAAAGAAACAAGAAGAAAGATAGGATCTTGCCCCCATCTAGTAGTCAAGTGAAGAAGAAAGTAGAAGCCCATCCTAGGAATGTTATTTCTGTTTTGAATAAAAAGAATCATGTAGCTAAACCTAAAAAGCTCTGCGGTTGTGCAGCGTTCTAAGCCTACTGTGAATTCTAATTTGAAATGTTGGAATTGCAATGAATGTATGTTTTCTAGTCGTCATGATTCTTGCCTTATTGACCATGTGAATGAGATGTATGCCCGGAAAAATGGATTAGAATGGAAACCGACTGGGAAAGTGTTAACCCAAGTTGGTTGGATGTGGCGCCCCACTGGTAGAACTTTCACTATAGTAGGAAATACGTGCCCTTTGACTAGGATCACTCCCACTAAAGCGAAGAAAGCGTGCCCTTTAACTAGGAGTACCAAGGCTACCAAAACACAAGCGTGTCCTTTAACTAGGAACACCAACACTACTGTAGGAACAAAGTGCCCTTTAACTAGGTCTACTCCCACTGTAGTGCCCGCGGATAATCCAAAACCTAAGAAAGTTGGAACTGTAAAACCTGTTAGTGCTAAAACTCACATTAGAAAACGCAGGAAATCTAAGGGTCACAAAAATGTTAGCAATTCTGATAATATTTTATCTGTATCTGCTAACACTCCGGAACAAATAGTTTCCAATGCATTGTCTACTGTTGTTGTTGAAAACAGGTGGTCTAAATTGTTCTCTGGTATTTGGACTCTGGTTGCTCCAAGTATATGACCGGAGATCACTCTCAGCTCAGAAATTTTGTCAGCAAGTTTCTTGGTACGGTTCGATTTGGAAATGATCATATTGCAAAGATAATGGGTTATGGTGAATATCATATTGGGAATGTTATAATTTCAAGAGTGTATTACGTGGAAGGTCTTGGTCACAACTTATTTTCTGTGGGAAAATTTTGTGATGCAAACCTAGAAGTTGCTTTTCGAGAGCATACCTGCTTCATTCGTAATTTGGAAGAGGTTGATTTATTGCAAGGTACTCGAGGGAATAATTTGTATACTTTGTCTCTACAAGACATGATGGCCGCTTCTCCCATATGTCTTCTCTCCAAAGCATCGAAGACTAAGTCATGGTTATGGCATCGACGGTTATCTTATCTTAACTTTGACGCTATTAATCACTTGGCGAAAAACGAACTTGTTCGTGGTCTTCCTAAACTATCATTTCACAAGGATCATTTGTGTTCCGCGTGCACAATGGGGAAAAGCACTAAGAAGTCATACAAACCCAAGACTGAAGACACCAACCAAGAGAAACTTTATCTGTTGCATATGGATCTTTGTGGGCCTATGCATGTTGAAAGTCTTAGTGGCAAAAAGTACATCCTCATCATTGTCGATGATTACTCTCGGTTTACATGGGTGAAATTTCTTAAAGCAAAAAATGAGGCACCTAAATTCATCATCGGATTTCTCAAGATGATTCAAGTGCGTCTCAACACTACTGTCCGACGCATTCGTACAGATAATGGAACCGAATTTGTGAATCAAATCTTGCATGATTATTATGAAGAAGTTGGCATTTCTCATGAAACATCCGTTGCTCTCACTCCACAACAAAACGGTGTCGTTGAAAGGCGAAATCGTACACTTATGGAAGCTGCTCGAACGATGTTAATTTACGCAAAGGCTCCATTGTTCTTATGGGCAGAAGCAGTATCTACAGCAGTGTACACCCAAAACCGGTCACTAATTCGTAAACGCCATGGTAAAACACCTTATGAGCTTCTCCATGGAAAAGTACCAGATTTATCATATTTTCATGTATTTGGTTCTCTTTGCTATCCAAATAATGATGGTGACAATTTGGGAAAACTTCAACCAAAGGCCGATATTGGTATTTTCATTGGTTACGCACCCGCAAAGAAGGCATACCGAATCTACAACCGTAACTCTCGCGAGATCCTTGAAACTATGAATGTTGCTTTTGATGAGCTGACAGCAATGGCTTCTGAGCAAAGCAGCTCTGAACCCGCACTTCATGAAATGGGACCCAATAACATTAGCTCTAGTCTTGTCCCAAACAACCCTACTTCATCATCATTTACACCACCTTCTAGGACTGAATGGGATACGTTGTTTCAACCGTTCTTTGATGAATTCTTTACTCCTCCAAGTATTGTTGCTCCAGAAGCTGAGGTAATATCTCCGGTAACCGAAGTTGTCGCTCCTGCAACCAAAGCACAATCAGATACGTCTGCACCTACAATTGGTCAAGATATACCATCAACGAGTAATTCTCAACCAACACCCGAACCAACTACCCATGTCATGCCTGTTGATGATGAAGAGGATAATGATGATCACGATTTGGAATTCGCTCAAATGCGTGAACTTCCATTCTTTGGTGTACCAATTCCCGACCCTAATCAAGCCGGGTCGTCCACCTCAGAGGAAGCTCCTAGTAAGGTTTACTCTAATCCACGGATTCGTGAACATGACAGCAAGTGGACAAAGGATCATCCTATAGATTCTATTATTGGTGACCCTAATCGTCTGGTATCCACATGAAGTCAGTTACAAGAAAGTGCAATGTTTTGTCACTTTGATGCTTTTCTCACTGAAGTTGAACCTAAGACATGGCAACAAGCTTTTACTCAATCATCTTGGATAGAAGCTATGCAAGAAGAACTTAATGAATTTATACGTCTTGAAGTATGGGAACTTGTCCCATGCCCGGATCAAGTGCAGTTATGATGTAGTGGTTTTGCAACCCTTTAGGAAAAGAGAGCAAAAGTGGCGGTTTAGGAAAACCAAGCACTAATGACCAATTAAGTTCAAGTTCGTTCACGAGGAGGCTAGTGTGTTATGTGTGTAATGATATGGATTAATTTGTGATTATATTTGAAAAAGAAGAATGAAAAGGGGATTAGAAGAGAATGACGGTTATGAAGACGGATTAAACTAAGTCTAAAAAGGCGTACACGTAAAGTCGTAAAAACCACCAAAATTAAAATTTTAGCCTAAAAATTTCTAAAAATTACCAACAATCCCTAATAATATTCTAAGAGTTTACAAAAAATCAAAACTTGCAAAAACCTTTTAATTAATTAGATAATGACTTTTTAATGCTAATTAAAGCCCTAAAAATCAAAATTAATTATTAAAAAGCCCTAAACAAGATTTTCAAGTTTGTAAACCTCAAAAATACTCTAATTAAGCTAAAAACTATTTTTTTAAAATTTTAAAACCAATTAAAACTATTTTTAAACAATTAAAAACTCCTAAAATCAATTAAATCTTAAATTAATTATAGAAAATAATTAAAAGACCTAGAAAATAATTGGAAAGTTGCAAAAATCCTAATCAAGTATTTAGAACCTAGGAAAAATATAAAAACCTAGAAAATCAGACTTTTAATTTTTAATAATAAAATAATATTAAAATAATATTAAAAATCCAAAAATTATAAAAAATTCCAAAAACTTGCAAACTAGCTTAATTTAACCTAAATAACTCAGAAATGAAAGTGAAATTACCTAAATACCCCTATTGGGCCTAGAAAATGGGCCAAACCCAAAACAGTCCCTTATTGGGCTTAATTAAGGCCCAATAAGAAAAAGTGTTCAAATTAAGCTCAAAAAGCACAGGTTGACTCAAAATTTGATTTTAAACAACTTTTTCCAAAGGCCCAAAAGCTGAAAATGTGAAATAAGCTAGCTTATAATAAGCAGCTTATTCTTAATGGGCTTTTTGGCCCATTAAGCCATAAGCTGTTGCCATAAGCTAAAATTTAACACACAACCTTCTTTTGACCTAACAAAGACTTCTTCAAAAAGAATTTTCAAATAAGCCCACTTAATAAGCCAGAAACAAGTCACAAACTTATTCACAAAATGACAAAATAGTCGTTTTTATGATCTAGACCACCTCAGAAGCTGATTCAAGTTGCAAAATGTTTCTTTTGACAAAACTAAGCTTAAAAACCAAAGACCTTTCAAATAAGCACACTCAATAAGCTGGAAAATCAAATAAGCACTTATGTTAAAAGTCAAACAAGTTGGTTTTCTAGTAAGAAGTCAAAGTCAAAGTCTCATAAGCTCCAGTTCACTTAAATGGGTCAAATAATGAAGATCTATCACAAAAAATAAGTTGTTGCAAGTCAGAATAAGCTAGAATAGCTTATTGATAAGCTGATGACAAAATTGCACTAGCAGGGGCTAGTTTTGGATGTTGAGCAGTGGAAACTTTTTCCACTGCTTGACTATTTTGACTTTTTGTCTTTAGTGACTTTTTCTTGGATTCAGATTTAACAAAGGCACCCAAATGATCTTTGGATCAAAAGGAGTCAATCACAATCAAAATAACACAATCACTTACACCAAATTGATACAGTTTAATCAATCATTCATCAGACATTGCACATACATGAACAATAAGCAGTTTTGCACTTAAGAGCAGTTTTACACAAATCAGCCAACCAAATTCAACCAAATGCACACACAAAATAAACTCCAATAAGCAAGTCTAAACAGGTTTCATGCACTGTTTCAAAGAATTAAGCAAGATTCAAGCAATGAAAGTTACTGATGAACACTAACACATGCAGTTTTCTACTCTTGCTGATGTATTTGACACACAAGCCAATTTCAACACCTCAAATCTTTCAAACAGGTTATGTTAACTTTGTTTAAACCACTTTTATCCCTAAGCATGCATACACACTAAGTGTTCCCAAAATCCTAGGTCAAAACAAGCAGAAACAAGGTCTATATAGCAGATTGATTAGTTCAAGTGTTCAAACCCAAAAACTTGCAGCAAAACACTCTCAAACAAAGGTATAGCAGATACAAAGCATAAACAACAACTTCCCTTAACACAAAAACAAATTACAAGCATAAACCAGTAGACCCAAACACCCCTTTAAATTTTTCAAATCAAAATTTTCAAAAGCACAATGAGATTTCAGGCCAACCAAGCATCAATTAACACTAAAACAAGTCTAATAAACAGATTCAAGCAAGAACAAGCCACAAAATTCACAAGAACAACAGTTTCATACAAATATCACCAAAAATCACAATTTTAGCAGATTTGGAGATTAAGTATGCAAACCTCATGGATGTACATCCACACCCACGAATTTTGAGCTTATGTGCTAGCAAGAACAAGCACAAGCTTCCACAATAAGCCTGCTAAGAATGAACAAGGGTTAAGCACAATATCATAAAAATCAGAAACTTGGAAAAACTTGATTAATGCAACCTTGTTACCCCACACTTGATTATCCACAAGTTATAAGCCTCACCACACCTTAACCAACTCAGTTAGGATGCTATGATCAGCCCTATAGCCCAAGA
Organism: Glebionis coronaria; assembly: GCA_025667525.1. Lineage (NCBI taxonomy): Eukaryota > Viridiplantae > Streptophyta > Magnoliopsida > Asterales > Asteraceae > Glebionis > Glebionis coronaria. Next base: position 458,330,821 of record CM046874.1, read on the forward strand.
ATTCTAAGATTGGAACAAGACTTAGCAAAATATCAAGAAAATGAGGAAATATGCAAACTTTTGCACACTCCTCTTTGAAAAACAGGTTTTTAACTTTAAGAACTACAAAGCATATAACAAATGAAAGCAGTAAACAAGATTGGCCAATGACTTTTCTTCAAGATTTCAAACTCAATTTCATTAAACTTGAAAATGGGATTTACAGAAACTTGAACAAGGAAAAATCAAAAAGCAAACTGAAATGTGAAGGCCTAAGTGGCTTTATATAGCCTTACAAGTGAACTATGAAAGCTGAAAAACGTGTAACCCTAGCTACTTGATCTTCCAAAAATGCCCTTGAGGTTTTGGCATCTTCTTGAATCATGTGACTGAATTTGGAGCCTTGTGAAGTAGATAGTTGTTGTAATTTGATCCAAGGGCTCAAACAAAGCTTAAAATGTAAGCTTGTATCTGGATGGTTGATTCTCTGGCTGGTTTTGGCAGTATCCCCAAAAGTGTGTAGCAAGGGTTTATCATGTGAGCACATGAGTGACGTGGCAAGGGTTTTTGAAGTGGAGATGTGTTCATGACAAGCTTAATCACTAATCTGGATGCTTTGGTGGTTTAATTTTGGCTTAAACACAAATACCCAATTTGTGTTCATGTGTGAATAGTGGGTGTATTTGATCCAGATTAGTGTTTAAAAATGTGTTAGGCGCCCAAATTTAACTTAATAAATTAAGTTTTTAATCCGGTTGTGAGTGGATGCTGATGTGGAGGATTGGTGGAATGGGATTGGTGGGTTTAAGTGAGTGGGGCACGTGGCAGCTTGTCACTGGTCTAGGTAACTTCTTTGTCTGGCCCAATATTACCCCCTTTCTTTCTACTTCTTGCCACTTTGTAAATAAATAACCAAAAACTCGTTTCCTTTGTTATTGAAGTTTCAAACTTCACACTTTTGCCCCAAAAAGTTTTGTAAAATGATTTCAGGGGTATTTCTTGCCATAATTGAATTCTTCAAGGGCTGGTTTGGTATTTTCTTCAATGTTAATGGTCTAGACTTGTATGATTGTCATTTTGGAGGACTGAATTTGCCAAGTCTTGATGATTGAGGGACCATTTTTTCCAATTGTTGAAAGTTGAGGGTCCTTTGTGTAATTTTGGAATTTTCAAAGGACCAAACTTGTCATTTCTTGTACTTTGAAGGGTTTTATGATGTTTTTGACTTTATGGATGATATTGGTTGACAATTTAGCTTTGTTGAGGGGCTAAACTTGCCAATTCTTCAAAGTTAAGGGTCCTTTTTGTGATTTTGACAAACTTTAGGGACCAAACTTGTAATTATGAGGATACAAGGGTATAAAGTGTCAATTCTTCATAATTGGAGGACCCTTCTTCATAATTCTTCAAATCTTCAAGGGTTGATCTTGGGAAAGTCTTCATTAGGGCTTGGTTCATTGTGCGGCTTCGTTTCCCGTGTTCGTTTTTGCATGATTCTTGTGATCTTTTGTTATATCTCAATATCCGTACCTAAAATACACAAGCAACAAACACAAGCATATATTTGGGTATTTTAATGATATTTAATGCATTTTAAGCCGTATTTGGAAGATGAGACTATGTATAAAAGCAGTCTCATCACTCTCCCATACTAAACCATTGCCGTGCCCTCACGCAATGCTAGAATAAAGTATCAAAGCATCTCCAAAATTCATTTTATTGAACGATAAACTAGCTACACTACTACTATTACTACTTGTGTTATAGACATAATGTATGATTTTCATCGCAAAAGGGGACGTTTAGGTTCATAGAATAAGAACACGTGAATGCTTCGTTAGAAATAATTTCATCGTCCTCGATTTTCACCCCAATTCCATGCTAAGCGTGCAACGAGATCATTGTCATTATAAGTTAGTAATGCTAACACTACTCATATGGCCTAATCACGTACTTATCCTCCCATTATTCCTAAGTTGTATCTCTTATATTTTATTTTGTCTTGAATGTTTCACGAGGATACATTGTTTGACTTATGCGATAATAGAGATTTAGGTCTAAAAATAGAGTCCTAACGGTGTAACTAAGACCATCAAATCAATAACCCCTCCTAATAGACAACGATGTTAAAAAATTAAGTCAACAAGAAGAATCGATAAACACGGTTTTATAACGGTTTTGAACATGAGACTTATTACCAAGACTTTTATACGCCCCCTAACGGAAGGGCCTTATTATCTTTGGTTTACCTCCATCTTTTATTCAACTTCGCCATGAAGCTTTTATTATGACTTCGGTCTTGCCTTGCCTTTTATTATCCGCCTCATCGGTGGTTTTATTAGCCAAAGACGTATATCCTCACGCTAAAGCGAATTTTGGATCTTTAAAGCTTCGAAGATTAAGGCTTGATTCACTTTCAATTTTGCATAGATTTTAGGCCTTGTGGGGCTTCAAATTGTTTGCTTGATTTAGGTGAGCACTTGAAATCTTATTATTGGGTGAAGCTTTCGATTATTGGGGTGCCAATACTTCAAAACCGTGACGCTGGCGATACCTTAATGTCTTCCCAATTTAATTACACGGAAGCTACTAGAAAAGACTAGAAACCCAACAATCCCAACTAAACCGCTAAGTCAATACTTATTAAGCAAAAAGTATTTACATGCGAAGGGAGAATAAGCAAACAACGAGAACACATGAGTTTTTAAAAGAATACGAGTACTCTACGTTTAGCATAGTAACTTATAATTAACTCTATCATTTCTCGTCCTCATTTAAGAGACTTAGCCTAATGTGTAGTTAAGGAATCGAAGCTAAGTGCTCAACACGCACGGTCGAGTCAAAAATTACTCTTATTCTCGCCATCGGAAAATCTACATTCGTGTCTTCAAACACTTATAAAACATGAGAAAAATTTAAAATTTGGCCATTTTTAGCCTTATTTTGCAACAAAAATGATAAACAAAACGATAATCTTTGGAAAGCGTGAAGGTTTGGCAAGGCAAGTATCTATTCACCCCCCCCATACTAAATTTAAACATTGTCCTCAATGTTTCGAGTCTAGGGGTGCAAACACCTCCATACTAGAGACGTAGTCGAATGCCTAATCTAGCATGGAAAGGGTGTAACCAATAAGTAATAGCCGTTTATGAAGTGTGCTAAAAACCTAAGGTTAGAACATCAAAAGGATATATCATGTATATTGAGAAATGTCTCCAAAGCAAATGATCGAGTGCTCCCATAAAACGAAGACGAGAGGCTCCAATCGTGAAGATCATGATCTAAAAACCACATATCACAAACAACCACGGAACAAAGGTTGGAAGGGCACAAATCCCCACACGTAAGCTACATTAGAAAGCGATAATATGTACATAGGATAAGCATGGGACTCCCCCACGAGGCTCCTCGTTTTTGATTACCGAGTCATGAGCTCGACTCGATCCCCTCAATACTAATTATCATTGGGGAAGGTGACTTGGTCGAGGTAGTTCAAGGATGGAACTTCCCCGCCAAAGTAGTGCTTCAACCTATGTCCATTCACCTTGAAGTTAGGACCATCATCTTGAGCTAGCTCGATGGTCCCATACGGAAATACTTGAGTCACGGTGAATAGACCGGACCAACGGGATTTCAACTTACCGGAAAAAATTTTCAATCTTGAATTAAAAAGCAAAACTTGATCCCCAATGTTAAAAACCCGGTTTTTAATTTTAGAATCATGCAACTTTTTAGTTTTCTCTTTATAAATCAATGAATTTTCATAAGCAATGTCCCTCAATTCATCCAATTCATTTAATTGCATTTTCCGGTGTTTTCCCGCGGTCTCCATATCATCATTACAATGCTTTAGGGCCCAATAAGCCTTGTGTTCTAACTCGATAGGCAAATGACAATTCTTTCCATACACAAGCTTATAGGGAGTGCACCCAATGGGCGTCTTATGAGCGGTCCTAAAGGCCCATAAAGCATCGTCCAACTTATCCGACCAAGTTTGTCGGTTTTATCCGACGGATCTCTCCAAGATCCTCTTCAAAGCTCGGTTTGAAACCTCGACTTGCCCACTCGTTTGTGGGTGATAAGCCGTAGAGAGACGATGTGTAACCCCGTATTTCCTTAAGACTCTTTCGAATTGGTCATTACAAAAATGGGTTCCATGATCGCTTATGATCGCACGAGGGGTTCCAAACCGAGCAAACAAGCTTTTCAAGAACTTAACTACCACACGAGCATCATTAGTGGGCAAGGCCTTCGCCTCCACCCACTTAGATAGGTAGTCAACCGCAACGAGAATGTACTTATTACCACGAGATGATGGGAACGGCCCCATAAAGTCTATACCCCAAACGTCAAAGATCTCACATACTTGAATGATATTTTGTGGCATTTCATCTTTTTGTGAGGCTTTTCCTTGTCGTTGGCATGCATCACAAGACTTCACAAGAATTTGTGCATCTTTGTAAATAGTAGGCCAAAAGAAGCCGGCATCAAACACCTTTTTAGCCGTGAGATTAGCACCGTGGTGACCACCCGTGGGTCCCTCATGGCAAGCTCTAAGGATGTTAGAAGCTTCGGTGCCAAATACACAACGTAGGATGATTTGATCCGCACAAGTTCGAAACAAGTAAGGGTTGTTCCAAAAGTAGAACTTGACGTCACGAAAGAATTTTCGTTTTTCTTGAGTCGTTATACCCTTAACGATGAAGTTACCCGCATGGTAATTTGCAAAATCCGCAAACCATGGGGTAGAAGAATCAAGCTTAGAATTCACTACACCAAGTGTCTCAAGCGGAAATGTTTCGGTGATTTCCTTGGGCTCGTAAACACTTTGGTGAGGATCTTCCAAACGAGAGAGATGATCGGCCGCTAGATTCTCGGCTCCTTTTTTGTCAACGATGGTGTGATCAAATTCTTGAAGGAGAAGAATCCAACGAAGTAATCTCGGCTTAGCATCTTGCTTTGCCATGAGATACTTAATAGCCGAATGGTCCGTATACACTATGCATTTCGTCAAGACGAGATAAGGTCGGAATTTCTCAAATGCATACACCACGGCAAGGAACTCCTTTTCCGTTGTAGTGTATTTAAGTTGAGCCTCGGTCATCGTCTTGCTAGCATAGTGAATAGGAAAGAAGTGCTTATCATGACGTTGCCCCAAAACGGCCCCTATAGCGTAATCACTAGCATCACACATAAGTTCAAAGGGGAGGTTCCAATTGGGAGCAACAAGAATGGGAGCTTCGTAAGTTTCCTCTTAAGGATCTCAAAGGCTCGTACACAATCTTCGTCAAAGAAAAAACGTGCCTCTTTTTCAAGAAGATGTGTAATAGGTCGAGAAATCTTTGAAAAGTCCTTGATGAATTGACGATAAAAGCCCGCGTGGCCTAGGAAACTCCTAACTCCCTTGACGTTTTTGGGATGAGGTAATTTGGCGATGACGTCTACCTTAGCTTGATCTACCTCAATCCCCGCTTTCGAGACCTTGTGCCCTAAGACGATTCCACTCTTAACCATAAAATGACATTTTTCCCAATTGAGCACAAGGTTTGTTTCCTCACAACGTTTTAACATTCTCTCAAGGTTCGACAAACACGAAGTGAAAGAATCACCAAACACGGAAAAGTCATCCATGAAGACTTCCATTGTCTTCTCGATCATATCATGAAAAATAGCCATCATGCATCGTTGAAAAGGTCCCGGTGCATTGCAAAGTCCGAATGGCATTCTACGATAGGCAAACGTTCCATATGGACACGTAAACGTAGTTTTTTCTTGATCACGAGGATTGATGGGAATTTGGAAGTAACCGGAAAAACCATCTAAAAAGCAATAGAAATCGTTTCCCGCAAGACGCTCCAACATTTGGTCCATGAAGGGCAAGGGAAAATGGTCTTTTCGAGTGGCTTCATTTAACTTTCGATAGTCAATGCACACTCTCCATCCGGTCACGAGTCTAGTGGGAATCAACTCGTTGGCATCGTTTGGCACAACGGTCATCCCTCCCTTTTTAGAGACACAATGAATAGGACTCACCCAAGGGCTATCGGAAATAGGGTAAATCATTCCCGCGTCAAGGAGTTTAAGGACCTCCTTTTTGATGACATCGTGAATTTTGGGGTTCACCCTCCTTTGACTTTGGATTGTTGGCTTGAAATCCTCCTCCATTAAGATTTTGTGGGTACAAAATTTGGGATCGATTCCCTTAATGTCGGATAACTTCCACGCAATCGCCCCTTTGTGATCCTTAAGAACATCGACAAGTGCGGTTTTTTCATCATTCGAAAGATCCTTCGCAATAATAACCGGCAACTTGTCGTCCTCCTCCAAATAGACATATTCGAGGTGAGGAGGTAAATCTTTCAACTCGAGGATAGGTGGTTCCTCAAGTGAAGATTTGGGCTCGATACTCATAACCTCCTCGGGCGGAGGAAATGGGAAATCATTAAGAAAATCCTTGATAATCGAGAAGTCCTCATCGTTGTCGAGGTCTTCGTCACAAGTACGTGGAACATTGCATTCTTCCAACGTAAAACCACCACCTTCAAATGGAGTGAAGGTTGGTGTCGAATTATCAAGAATTGGATCCAACATAGTGGGATTGCCACTAGTTTCTTCATCACCAAAACCTAGAACTTCTTGTGAAAATTCCTCGCAAACCACGTCAATCATATCAACGAGGTTTATGGTTGCAACGGAATAAACATGAGAAATTTGAGAGTTTTGAGTTGCGTTTATAACAAGTTCCTCGTCGTTGAAATGTAAGGTGATCTTTCTAGCATGAACATCAATCAAAGCCATAGACGTATCTAAAAACGAACGACCTAAAATGAGAGGAACTTGAGGATCCATGGGGATATCAACAACAATGAAGTCTACGGGATAGTAGAACTTCCCCACTTTCACAAAAACGTCTTCCGGCAAACCACATGCGGGAATTGTGGAATGGTCGGCCAACTCGATAGACATTAGTGAAGGAGTAAGATTAGGAAGATTGAGCGACTTGAAGATTGCAAGTGGCATCAAGTTAATGCTAGCACCAAGATCGGCCAAGGCGAAGCATTCTTCCATGTCTTGGATTGCACAAGGGATCAAAAATTTACCGGGATCACTGACTTTTTGAGGTATGCGATTAAGATAAACCGACGAACAACTAGATAATTGGTGCAATTTCTCCTTGTTGTTCAACATACTCTTAAAGTTAGCGGCAAATCGAGGCATCATGACCAAAGCATCGGCGAAACTCACATTAAGGTGCAAATCATGAAACATTTTCATAAAAAGCTCAAATTGGTAATTGTCGCGCTCTTGACGTTTCTCCTTCCTAAGTCTCGATGGATAGGGCAAAGGTTGTGTGGGTTGAGGCATAGTAGGAATAGCCTTTGGAATCTCGGGTTCCAATGATGGTAATGGGTCAACCGTAGGTGTGGCATGAGCGGTACTTCGTGGGATTGGGACATGCTCTTTTTGGACCACCACCTCGGGTTCTTCCTCAATTGCTTCCTCCGTAGGAGCAATTGGTTGAGGAATCGGCTCCTTAAGTGTCTTACCACTACGTGTGGTAATCACTTTCACCTCACCCTTAGGGTTGGATATGGTGTTACTAGGAAGACCACTTGACGACGGTTTACACATTATTGCCTCAAACATAGACGAGATTTTATCTTCAAAATTATATTGCCTCAATACGGATTCGGTTTGCCTTTTCTTGGCCTTAAGCATCTCTTGTTTAATCTCATGTTTCCCTTGTTTCATTTTTTGTTGGTTTTGTTGCAACCTAGTGACATTTCCTTCCATCTTGTTGGTGTGGATTTTAAGTTCATTAGCTAACTCATTTTTAACTCTTTCTTCAAGTCATTTTAAACTCGGATCTTAGGCTAATGATTTCTCTTTGAATATTGTCAAACCTAGCATCATTCCCACTAGCATATTCAACAAACTCACTTGGAAGATCTTTCAATGTGCAAACTTTTGTTGTTATTTTGAAAATCATTTTTGTTTGAAACTTGATTATTAGCCCCTTGATTCCCATAGTTTCCCTTGTTGTAATTGTTCTTAAAACCAACTTGATTGTTGCGATAGTTGTTAGCATTTTGATTTATTCCAAAACCCGGTGGAGTCATTTGATTAGAGCGGGAACTTGACCGTTTTGGTTGTAATTTCCCGTGGCCGCGAAGGCACTCGAAGTGTTACCACCGTTGGTAATGCACTCAGAGAAATCATGACCTCCACCACAATACATGCAAGAAACCTCAACCGCTTTAGCCGTAGCGGGAGCACTTGGTTCACCAACTTTAAACTCAATCAAAAGTCCTTTCAACTTATCAAAAATCTTGTTCTCTAAGTTTGCCTCAATTTGGCAAGCATCGATGGTATTAGACAAAGAAGGTGAAGCCGAAGACGAAGCCTTACGAACACTAGACGTGCTACGAGGACTATACACCTTTGATCTATTTTCAATTATCACCAAAGCTTCCTCAACTGTTTTACACAAAAAATTACCACCCGCGGCGGCATTCAAATAATCCCTTTCATGATCATTAAGTCCATTGTAAAACGTGTCAATTTGATGCAAATCGGAAAAACCGTGATGAGGACATTCATGTAACATTTCCTTAAACCTATTCCAAGCCGTTGAAAAACTTTCATTAAATTCTTGTGAAGACTTTGAAATCTCGTTTTTCAAGTGCGTAGTCTTAGAGGGCGGAAAAAATTGATTCACAAACTTAGACACGAGATCCTTCCACGTCAATATAGAATTGGGTGGCTCTTTCTCTAACCAAATTTTTGCGGGCCCCGCTAAGGAATACGGAAAAAGCATCATCTTAATCGAGTCGTTAGAGACATCCTTAAACTTGCAAGTAGCGGTAAGACGATTGAATTGGCGGATATGGTTGTAAGGATTGTCCTTCTCATCACCACGGAATTTGTTGTTTTGGATCATGGACAACAAACCCGTCTTAACCTCAAATTTCTCCGCAAGGATTGCGGGAATCACAATAGCCTCTCCATAACCCTCGGTGGGTGCTTGAAGTAACTCCATCATAGTTTGATTCGCCATGGTTGGTGCTTCTCTTACAATGGGTTCGTCAATAGGAGACTCCTCACTAGAATTGTTGGGAGTGGGAGTTTTGTTCTTTCGTTTACGTGCACGTCTTGCTTGATTTCGAGTTAGCATAAACGTCACGTACAACGAGGGGATGAACAAAGAAGATTCTTTTTGGTGTTTTGTATTTTTTCAATTTTTTTGTGGTTTTTGATTGTATTAACCTTTTTGGAGTTTGGTGAAATGTATTAAGTAGACAAAAATCTACAAATCTCCTCCTTAATCAAATCTCTCGATTAAAGAAGCCTCAAGGAATGAAAACGATCACGTGGAGTGAACGCCTTCGATGACTTTAGAACGATGGTGGAACACCAAATCGTTCAAGAGGGTTTAATCAATAGAAACCAAGAAAATATATATGATACTTAGTAATACTTTGGGCGGCAAAACCCTCGATTCACTCTCACAATCAAATACTCACAAGCAAGCGGGGAAACGAGGCGGCGCGAAGCACTTAAGAGCCTTTTTCCTTAGGATATATTTTATAATATCCGCCATATACCCACCTTATAGTTTGTATTTTCAAGATTAAGCTTCACGAAAGTATTTATCTATTTTTGCCTTTTTCTTTGGTTTGAGATTCGAATACAATGATTGGGTAATGACCTCCCAAGTCAAGGTTGTGATTTCTCATGTATTTGGAGTACTTGTGTATTTATTGTTCTACGTATACAATATAGTAATAATATTCACACAAAAACCAAAAAAACGATAATACGTATTAGTAGAGTGCTACTAATACAAATACTAATTATGGTTAGTATAAAAACAACAATGCCAAATCAAAACACAACACGCCTCCCCGGCAGCGGCGCCAAAATGATGTAGTGGTTTTGCAACCCTTTAGGAAAAGGATGACAAAAGTGGCAAGTATTAAGTGTCGGTTTAGGAAAACCAAGCACTAATGACCAATTAAGTTCAAGTTCGTTCACGAGGAGGCTAGTGTGTTATGTGTGTAATGATATGGATTAATTTGTGATTATATTTGAAAAAGAAGAATGAAAAGGGGATTAGAAGAGAATGACGGTTATGAAGACGGATTAAACTAAGTCTAAAAAGGCGTACACGTAAAGTCGTAAAAACCACCAAAATTAAAATTTTAGCCTAAAAATTTCTAAAAATTACCAACAATCCCTAATAATATTCTAAGAGTTTACAAAAAATCAAAACTAGCAAAAACCTTTTAATTAATTAGATAATGACTTTTTAATGCTAATTAAAGCCCTAAAAATCAAAATTAATTATTAAAAATCCCTAAACAAGATTTTCAAGTTTGTAAACCTCAAAAATACTCTAATTAAGCTAAAACTATTTTTTAAAAATTTTAAAACCAATTAAAACTATTTTTAAACAATTAAAAACTCCTAAAATCAATTAAATCTTAAATTAATTATAGAAAATAATTAAAAGACCTAGAAAATAATTGGAAAGTTGCAAAAATCCTAATCAAGTATTTAGAACCTAGGAGAAATATAAAAACCTAGAAAATCAGACTTTTAATTTTTAATAATAAAATAATATTAAAATAATATTAAAAATCCAAAAATTATAAAAAATTCTAAAAACTTGCAAACTAGCTTAATTTAACCTAAATAACTCAGAAATGAAAGTGAAATTACCTAAATACCCCTATTGGGCCTAGAAAATGGGCCAAACCCAAAACAGTCCCTTATTGGCCTTAATTAAGGCCCAATAAGAAAAAGTGTTCAATTTAAGCTCAAAAAGCACAGGTTGACTCAAAGTTTGATTTTAAACAACTTTTTCCAAAGACCCAAAAGCTGAAAATGTGAAATAAGCTAGCTTATAATAAGCAGCTTATTCTTAATGGGCTTTTTGGCCCATTAAGCCATAAGCTGTTGCCATAAGCTAAAATTTAACACACAACCTTCTTTTGACCTAACAAAGACTTCTGCAAAAAGAATTTTCAAATAAGCCCACTTAATAAGCCAGAAATAAGTCACAAACTTATTCACAAAACGACAAAATAGTCGTTTTTATGATCTAGACCACCTCAGAAGCTGATTCAAGTTGCAAAATGTTTCTTTTGACAAAACTAAGCTTAAAAACCAAAGACCTTTCAAATAAGCACACTCAATAAGCTGTAAAATCAAATAAGCACTTATGTTAAAAGTCAAACAAGTTGGTTTTCTAGTAAGAAGTCAAAGTCAAAGTCTCATAAGCTCTAGTTCACTTAAATGGGTCAAATAATGAAGATCTATCACAAAAAATAAGTTGTTGCAAGTCAGAATAAGCTAGAATAGCTTATTGATAAGCTGATGACAAAATTGCACTAGCAGGGGCTAGTTTTGGATGTTGAGCAGTGGAAACTTTTTCCACTGCTTGACTATTTTGACTTTTTGTCTTTAGTGACTTTTTCTTGGATTCAGATTTCACAAAGGCACCCAAATGATCTTGGATCAAAAGGAGTCAATCACAATCAAAATAACACAATCACTAACACCAAATTGATACAGTTTAATCAATCATTCATCAGACATTGCACAGACATGAACAATAAGCAGTTTTGCACTTAAGAGCAGTTTTAGCAAAAATCAGCCAGCCAAATTCAACCAAATGCACACACAAGCTATAATAAACTCCAATAAGCAAGTCTAAACATGTTTCATGCACTGGTTCAAAGAATTAAGCAAGATTCAAGCAATGAAAGTTACTGATGAACACTAACACATGCAGTTTTCTACTCTTGCTGATGTATTTGACACACAAGCCAATTTCAACACCTCAAATCTTTCAAACAGGTTATGTTAACTTTGTTTAAACCACTTTTATCCCTAAGCATGCATACACACTAAGTGTTCCCAAAATCCTAGGTCAAAACAAGCAGAAACAAGGTCTATATAGCATATTGATTAGTTCAAGTGTTCAAACCCAAAAACTTGCAGCAAAACACTCTCAAACAAAGGTATAGCAGATACAAAGCATAAACAACAACTTCCCTTAACACAAAAACAAATTACAAGCATAAACCAGTAGACCCAAACACCCCTTTAACTTTTTCAAATCAAAATTTTCAAAAGCACAATGAGATTTCAGGCCAACCAAGCATCAATTAACACTAAAACAAGTCTAATAAACAGATTCAAGCAAGAACAAGCCACAAAATTCACAAGAACAACAGTTTCATACAAATATCACCAAATATCACAATTTTAGCAGATTTGGAGATTAAGTATGCAAACCTCATGGATGTACATCCACACCCACGAATTTTGAGCTTATGTGCTAGCAAGAACAAGCACAAGCTTCCACAATAAGCCTGCTAAGATTGAACAAGGGTTAAGCACAATATCATAAAAATCAGAAACTTGGAAAAACTTGATTAATGCAACCTTGTTACCCCACACTTGATTATCCCCAAGTTATAACCCTCACCACACCTTAACCAACTCAGTTAGGATGCTATGATCAGCCCTATAGCCCAAGAATTCCAAGATTGGAACAAGACTTAGCAAAATATCAAGAAAATGAGGAAATATGCAAACTTTTGCACACTCCTCTTTGAAAAACAGGTTTTTAACTTTAAGAACTACAAAGCATATAACAAATGAAAGCAGTAAACAAGATTGGCCAATGACTTTTCTTCAAGATTTCAAACTCAATTTCATTAAACTTGAAGATGGGATTTACAGAAACTTGAACAAGGAAAAATCAAAAAGCAAACTGAAATGTGAAGGCCTAAGTGGCTTTATATAGCCTTACAAGTGAACTATGAAAGCTGAAAAACGTGTAACCCTAGCTACTTGATCTTCCAAAAATGCCCTTGAGGTTTTGGCATCTTCTTGAATCATGTGACTGAATTTGGAGCCTTGTGAAGTAGATATCTGTTGTAATTTGATCCAAGGGCTCAAACAAAGCTTAAAATGTAAGCTTGTATCTGGATGGTTGATTCTCTGGCTGGTTTTGGCAGTATCCCCAAAAGTGTGTAGCAAGGGTTTATCATGTGAGCACATGAGTGACGTGGCAAGGGTTTTTGAAGTGGAGATGTGTTCATGACAAGCTTAATCACTAATCTGGATGCTTTGGTGGTTTAATTTTGGCTTAAACACAAATACCCAATTTGTGTTCATGTGTGAATAGTGGGTGTATTTGATCCAGATTAGTGTTTAAAAATGTGTTAGGCGCCCAAATTTAACTTAATAAATTAAGTTGTTAATCCGGTTGTGAGTGGATGCTGATGTGGAGGATTGGTGGAATGGGATTGGTGGGTTTAAGTGAGTGGGGCACGTGGCAGCTTGTCACTGGTCTAGGTAACTTCTTTGTCTGGCCCAATATTACCCCCTTTCTTTCTTCTTCTTGCCACTTTGTAAATAAATAACCAAAAACTCGTTTCCTTTGTTATTGAAGTTTCAAACTTCACACTTTTGCCCCAAAAAGTTTTGTAAAATGATTTCAGGGGTATTTCTTGCCATAATTGAATTCTTCAAGGGCTGGTTTGGTATTTTCTTCAATGTTAATGGTCTAGACTTGTATGATTGTCATTTTGGAGGACTGAATTTGCCAAGTCTTGATGATTGATGGACCATTTTTGCCAATTGTTGAAAGTTGAGGGTCCTTTGTGTAATTTTGGAATTTTCAAAGGACCAAACTTGTCATTTCTTGTACTTTGAAGGGTTTTATGATGTTTTTGACTTTATGGATGATATTGGTTGACAATTTAGCTTTGTTGAGGGGCTAAACTTGCCAATTCTTCAAAGTTAAGGGTCCTTTTTGTAATTTTGACAAACTTTAGGAACCAAACTTGTAATTATGAGGATACAAGGGTATAAAGTTTCAATTCTTCATAATTGGAGGACCCTTCTTCATAATTCTTCAAATCTTCAAGGGTTGATCTTGGGAAAGTCTTCATTAGGGCTTGGTTCATTGTGCGGCTTCGTTTCCCGTGTTCGTTTTTGCATGATTCTTGTGATCTTTTGTTATTATCTCAATATCCGTACCTAAAATACACAAGCAACAAACACAAGCATATATTTGGGTATTTTAATGATATTTAATGCATTTTAAGCCGTATTTGGAAGATGAGACTATGTATAAAAGTAGTCTCATCAAGTTGCTCACTTTGAAATGGGTTTACAAGGTGAAACTCGATGAGTTAGGCGGAATATTGAAGAACAAAGCTCGTTTAGTAGCTCGTGGATACAAGCAATTTTTGCACCTGTTGCCCGTTTGGAAGCTATTCGACTATTCATCGCTTATGCAGACCATATGAATATGATCGTCTATCAGATGGATGTGAAGACGGCATTTCTTAATGGTGAACTCAAAGAAGAGGTCTATGTTCAACAACCGGATGGTTTTGTGAATCCTAATTATCCTAATCATGTGTACAAGCTTAAGAAGGCTCTCTATGGGTTGAAGCAAGCTCCTCGCGCATGGTATGATTTTTTGTCACAATTCCTCATTACGCAAGGCTTCGCTAAAGGCAAGGTAGATCCCACGTTGTTCATTCAGAAACGAGGTAAAGATATGATTATGGTACAAATATATGTTGATGATATTATATTTGCAGCCTCGACCCAAACCTTATCGGATGAGTTTGGGACACTCATGTCTTCCAAGTTTAAGATGTCAATGATGGGCAATGTATCATTCTTCTTAGGTCTTCAGATATCTTAGAGTCCTAGAGGCATCTTTATCAATCAATCCAAGTATGCCCTTGAATCGCTTAAGAAATATAAGATGGAATCTTGCGACCCCGTGGATACTCCAATGGTGGAACGAACTAAGCTGGATGCAGATCCACATGGAGTTGCTGTTGACCCGACACTTTATCGTGGAATGATCGGTACTCTTCTGTATATCACAGCTAGTCGACCTGATCTTCAATTTGCTATATGTATGTGTGCTCGGTATCAAACTAGGCCTACTGAGTTACACTTAGCTATTGTTAAACGGATCTTTCGATATCTTAAAGGAACCATTAATCGGGGACTTTAGTATTCGAAGGACTCTTCTATTGCACTAATGGCATATGCAGATGCGGATCACGCGGGTTGTGAAGATACAAGGCATAGCACGAGTGGAACTTTGCAACTCCTAGGAGATCGACTAATCAGTTGGGCATCGAAAAGGCAGAAAAGCGCTGCAATTTCAAGTACGGAAGCAGAATACATAGCTATGTCCGGTTGCTATGCTCAAATTCTTTGGATGAGATCGCAATT
Organism: Glebionis coronaria; assembly: GCA_025667525.1. Lineage (NCBI taxonomy): Eukaryota > Viridiplantae > Streptophyta > Magnoliopsida > Asterales > Asteraceae > Glebionis > Glebionis coronaria. The sequence goes on from CM046874.1 coordinate 458,346,082, forward strand.
AACCGACTATGGTCTAGGTTTCAATAAGATTCCGATGTACTGTGACAACAAGAGTGCAATTGCCTTATGCTGCAACAACGTTCAATTCTCCCGGTCAAAGCATATTGACATTCGCTACCATTTCATCAAGGAGCAAGTAGAAAATGGAGTAATCGAGCTTTACTTTGTCCGATCTGAGTATCAATTGGCGGATATTTTCACAAAAGCTTTAGATCGCGCTCGAATTGAATTTTTGGCCGACAAGCTAGGAATGAGAACCTTCTCGCCTGAGACTCTAAAGGAACTGGCAGATGAAGCGAAAGAATAGTGGTGGTAAACTATTCTCCGTATCCTTGGTGATCATTTGTATATATTGTTTATATTTTTATCCACAAAAGCAAAATACAAAAATATAAAACCATATAAAAACCATAAAAATTGAAAAATATAGAAAAATCCAAAAATATTTTTACTTTATTTTTTAAAGGCATGTCTTTTGGTACGATAATATTTACGGCCTTAGAAATGTTGATTAATATTGACACAGCGCCATAAATAGAGTTCGTACAAAAGTTGTAAATATTTCATAAAATATGCCTAGATGGCTTGTAGTAATTTCAGACTGCAACCCGGTTTTCACATTAAAGTCAAGTATTTCTTATGAAAACTTTGGCTCGCAACGGGAATTAAGTTTCTCAGGAAAGGTTTACCTTAAAACCTTGTAAGGGATCAAGTTTACTTTATAACTTGGTCTAAGACAAATCTATGTACGCCTCAGTGCATTTATTTGTTAAAACAAGAGAAGTCTTGTTTTTATGAAGCTATCATCTCTACAACCATAGCAATCTACAATTGGTATTTACTTACTCGACGATGCGACTACTCAACCAACGACTACAGCTCTTTCAATAGAACACGAGTCAACAATTGAGGGGGAGCAATTGTCAAGCATTCAGAATCTTCGATGCCGAAAGTGCCAAGTTCACAAGTTGGTGTCAAGACAACAATACCAATCGTACACGTGGTGACAAGAGATGACTTCAGATGTGACGAGGCGACCAACATATGCTGACAAGAACCATTTGATCTTATCATATGATTTTCTCATCTATCAGGTCCAACCTTGTCAATTATTTTCTAATAAGGTGAATATGTGATCATGTTACAAATCGATATCATATTTCATACATTTGGAATCATGAATATTAAACGGACTTGCATTTTTCTTCCCAAAACCTTTGTTAAAACTTCATTAAATCAATTGAAACTAAAAACATCGATTGGGTTAATCTTTTTAATATGGGGGAGAAAATGTGATTTAATATGGGATATTATCACAAATGGGTTGACTTAATGTGCTGGCTCATCCCGACATGTGCGAAATGTTTTCGAATATCGTGGCATATGTTAAGGGGGAGCAAAACGGATTTGCATATCAAAATGGATTTTCATGGTGACATATACTTACCCAAAACCCATTTATTTCACGACGATGAAGATTGTAGTGACATAAGGATGGTAGGATAGGTTAAGTCCAATGATTCTTCTAGAACTGGAGGAATCTTCCCAAGGACATTCCATAGCTAGAAATAGTAGTCCTTAGGAAAGATGGAGAAAGATTGTGAACGTAGCTGAATGCCGACCTAGTACTTAAGTTAGCACTGGAACAATCACAACAAGGTGCTAGTTATGACGTATTGGTAAGCATTGAAGGGGTTGAAGAATGAAAAAGAATTGTAAAGATAAAGGGTGTAAAGAAAGAAGCCCTCCTTACAACTTTAGGCAGAAACCGGGTCAACACATATGCTATTGAGATCATTTTAATGATTCTCGATATTGAAGACAGACATCATGGACCCAGTGATGCAATGCACAACCCATCCCAGCTAACTCAGATATCTCTTAAAAGATATTTGTTTTAATCACATGGAGACAACACGTTTTTTATTGATTTATTCACTCCGAATAAATTGGTATTGAAATGGTGGCACTCCTCTCCAGCCTCCGATCACTAAAATCCAAAATGCACGATCGAGTCTAGAGCCATTTGAGATCATCATATATCTCAATAGGACACACTTTCATAATTACTTGTTTCTTCATACACTGTGAAAAGTAAGAAAGTTCTAAAGAGTCCTACGCAAAATCTTCATGATTTTGCCTGAACATCCGAGTAATACGAAAGTATTTACAATGAAGATGGAAATCCTTCTTGAGCGAATATCAAAAAGCTCATGGTAGGTGACTTGTGCGATTCTTTACGAATCAAGCTTGTGATAACTGGAAAGCAATAGTGGTTTAATTCTTAACTGAACCTAAACACGTTCCAGGCCTCTACGCAAAATCTCAGTGATCTTGCCAGAACACTTAAAGTGATACCTTAGTGTTCACAGTGACGAGTGGAAATCCTTCTAGTGTTAACCTCAAACAGCACTTGGTAGGTAACTTGCAAGATTCTATACGAATCAAGCTCGTGACAACTGGAAAGCAACGATGGTGCGATTCTTTAATGAATCAAACTTGTTCCAGGAATCAGAATTGACGGCTTCAATCATGCGGATATTATTATCCAAATGATTCACTCTTTATGTTCGCAGTCAGCTTTGGACGGTCGAATAAAGAGAACGGGTTTACCCGCGAAATCCTGTCAGGAAGTTACTTAATTGAAACTATCCGTCACGGGTATGATATCTAATATCGTCCAACGGTCTTCACCGACCGGAGGTAAAATGCTACCGATTTAGAATGAAATGTTCAAAGCCATTTCGTTCGTGTCTACTTATGTTGCGGCATTTGAAGACGGTGGCGTTGCGGGATCCAAGAAGAAGTCGTCCCCGCATGCTTATACTTTATGCACTAAATATCTCATCTAATTCAAGAAAGCCTAAAAGTTAAGTCTTCCGCTGTATCGAACTCTGAAGCTTTCAAGAATTACGAAGGTATAAGTATGTGGGACATGGTGTCACGAAGAGGCGTAGATCACAAGTGATGGATGCACGAGATCAAGGCAAGAGATTAATGCTCAAAGATTGATATCAAAGATCACATCAGCATGTTCACCAGAAAAGAAAAAGAAAAAGAAAGACGAAGACTACGAGCTCAAGACAAGCATAATATGCTAGGTTTACTTTATTATTGTAACTTGGGTAACGCCCTTGTTTGGAGTGACCTCCCTTAGGGGGAGATTGTTGGAAATACGTTTTACGTATTAAGAAGGATCGGTCACTCCAACGATAGTCCATGTAATAGCTCGTAGTTTGGTTAAGTTTCGTTATTTAACAAACAAGTCCAAGCCTAGCCTACAACATGTGTAGGCCGGCCCAAACGTGTAAGCCCAAGCCCATTACAAGGCTTGTGTATATAAACCCTCTCCTTAGATGGAGAGGGTGTATGGTTAATCATTTTTCACATAGTTCTCTTAAGTTTCTTTCTCTAGAATTGTGTGTAATCCACCATCTCATTATCTCTTTCTCTCTCTAAAACATAAGCATAGATTTACATATCCTACAATGGTAAAAGAAGGCATTGTGCTTGGACATAAAATCTCTAAAGCCGGTCTTGAAGTGGACCGTGCTAAATTGGATATCATAGCCAAATTACCTCCACCTTCAACCGTGAAGGGTGTGAGAAGTTTCCTTGGTCATGCGGGCTTCTATCGCCGATTCATCCAAGATTTTTCTAAAATCGCTCGCCCGATGACCCACCTCTTGGAAAAAGATACTCCTTTCATCTTTTCCAAAGAGTGTCTTGAATCCTTCAATCTTCTTAAGGATAAGCTAACTAAGGAACCGATCTTGGTTACCCCTAATTGGGAGCTACCTTTTGAGTTGATGTGTGATGCTAGCGACTTTGCTATTGGAGAGGTTTTGGGCCAAAGAGTGAACAAACACTTCCAACCAATCCGTTACGCTAGCAAGACAATGACGGGGGATCAATTGCATTATACCACTACCGAAAAAGAGCTTTTAGCTGTAGTGTATGCTTTTGAGAAATTCCGCCCCTATCTTGTTCTTTCCACCACCATCGTGTATACCGATCATTCCTCGTTGAAGTACTTGTTTACTAAGTAAGATTCTAAGCCAAGACTTCTTCGTTGGGTTTTGCTCCTTCAAGAATTTAACATTGAAAATCGTGACAAGAAGGGAGCCGAAAACCTAGCCGCGGATCATCTAAGTAGACTTGAGGATCCTTATCAAGGGGATCATCCAAATCCAGAGATCAATGACTCTTTTCCCCTTGAGGCCTTAATGTCTATCAATCCAAATCTTGATGACACCCCGTGGTTTGTGGACATTGCAAACTACTTAGCGGGTGGAATTCTCAAGGAAGGGTTAACGTCCCAACAAAATAAAAAGTTCTTTAAAGATATTGAACATTATTTCTGGGACGACCCTTACCTCTTCAAACAATGTGCGGATCTTGTCATTCGTCGATGTGTTGATGGGCCGACAGCGGTACAAATCCTTGACGCTTGCCATAAAGGACCCACCGGTGGTCACTTTGGTCCCAATTACACCGCGAAGAAAGTATTCGACTCTGGATTCTATTGGCCCACCATTTATCGTGACGCTCACGAAATGGTTAAACATTGTGATGCTTGCCAAAGACAAGGCAAGATCACACATAAAGATGAGATGCCTCAAAATTTCATACAAAAATATGAAATCTTTGATGTATGGGGTATCGACTTTATGGGGCCATTTCCATCATCTAAAAGGAACAAGTACATCCTCGTAGCCGTTGACTACGTTTCTAAATGGGTTGAAGCTAAAGCTCTCCCTACGAACGATGCGAGGGTGGTTGTGAACTTTTTGAAGCAACTTTTTGCTTGATTCGGTGTTCCTCGTGCTATAATCAGTGACCGCGGGACTCATTTTTTCAATGATCAATTCGCAAGAGTCATGGCTAAGTACGGTGTCCATCACCGTCTTTCAACCGCTTATCATCCTCAAACCAATGGTCAAGCCGAGATATCTAACCGTGGATTGAATCGAATTCTTGAGCATAATGTGGGAGAGCATCGTGCCTCGTGGGCCGATAAGTTAGATGATGCTTGGTGGGCTTTCCGTACCGCCTATAAGACGCCGATAGGTTGTACTCCTTATCGCCTTGTGTACGGGAAAGCATGCCACCTCCCTATTGAGCTGGAACATAAGGCATACTGGGCCTTGAAGTGGGCTAACTTCGACATCAATAAAGCCGGTGATCCTTGGAAGATTCAACTCAACGAGCTTAATGAACTAAGGAATGAAGCTTACGAGAACTCGCTGATCTACAAGGAGAAGACCAAGATCATCCATGATGCAAGGATTAAGAACCGAGAGTTCCACGTTGGTGATCAAGTCTTACTTTTTAACTCTCGGTTGAAGATCTTCTTGGGCAAGTTGAAGAGCCGCTGGTCTGGTCCATTCACCATCGCCAAAGTCTTTCCCTATGGCACCATTGAGCTTTCTCAGCCAAATGGGCCCAATTTTAAGGTGAATGGCCAGCGTGTGAAGTTGTACTTTAGTGAGGACATCTCTCATGAGATGATTCCATCCCTCACCACGTTTCCCATGAACTAGTTTTGGGTCGAGTCAGGCTCGTGACTCAGTTATCAAAAACAAGCGCTCCTCGGGAGGCAACCCGAGTATCTATCCCTTTCCATTTTACCTCCTAAGTGTAGGGGGACCTATTTAGGTTGTTTGTGTTGTATGGTGATGTGATTACAGGGATAAGTGCACTTTTGGAATCTTTGAAGAACCGTCCTCCCGTGTTATCCGCAATCTGGTTCTATCTCTCATCTATCGTGATTCAATTTTCTTCATACTCACATTTATATTGATCACTTTAGTTGTCTCCTCCTTAACTTGATTTAACCAACGTGCACAATGTCATAAGTGTAGGGGAGACTTTTCCCACGTGCTTAAACATTGAGGACAATGTGTAGGGGGGACTTCTATCGAAGTAAGTGGTCTTTTCCATGAATTTGTCCTCATTTTAACCGGAAAATTTGATTTTTCGACATTTTTCAAAATTTTTAATCTATTTTGGCCTAGTTGTATAGTTGTATTTTCCTTTGTTATGGTTATTTTCTTTCCTTGCTAGAATAAATTTTCAATAAAGTGGTTTTAAATTTTTCAAAGTCGTGAATATTTTGACTTAACCCGAGTTTACTTATCTAAGTTTACTCTAGCTAGTATCCTTAACGTGTTTAAGTCAAGTTTTGCTAGGCTTTTATATAGGGAACTTTAAAACACGAAAGACTTAACTCTCACGGGTTAAGAACAAGAACTTTTCGCAAGTTCCTATAATTGATCATAGAGAGTGGTTTATCAAGGGAACTTTAAAATGCGATTTCTAAACTTGAAAAAGTCTAAGAATTTGCAAGATCCTATAGACGACTCGAAAACCCAAAACTTTGATTTAATTGGCTAAGCATCCACGAGTCTCATTCCTTGAGATTTTAAATTGTGGAGAATGAGAGATGATAGAGTCAATTATAAGTTTGGTATTCTTTCGTAAATTTATGTGAGTTAATTATAAGCCTATTCTCCCATCGCCTGTTAATAAATTTATCTGCAATAAATAAGGTTGTACGATTTGAAAAGTTACTTAGCTTCAAGCCCTAGATCGTTTAAAAGTTGCTCGGTATTAATTAGAGTTCATAGCCAAGGCATAACATATTGAAGCGGGATGCGAAGATTGGCGAGTCCGAAAAGGCCCTAACAAGGCATGAGGGCTATATTTTGTTGCTAAAGATCCCAAGTGATGTGAAGAATAATTTATCAAAAATCTATATGAAGGATCGAGACACACGACGAAAAGCAAATACTCCCCTAAAGATCATGGAGAAGTCTGTCCAAAAAGGCCCTAACAAGGTATGAGGATAAATAGATCCAAGTCCAAAAAGGAGGCGGATCGTTGTATATCAAAATACAAAATAAAGATTGGAGAAAAATGAAGATGTCGTGGTCCAAGTATGAAGAATCTCTCAAAACTTCAAGTGAAGAAATTCCTATTATGAAGAGAAGACCATAATTTCAAGAACGTCTCTCAAAGATTTGAAGTATGAAATCGCTGCCAAATGTCGGTCCGAGAAAGGTCTCAAATCGTGAAGCGAGTTATGCCAAGATATGAACTTTATGAGGTCTCGAGAAGCTGTTTTAAAAGATTTTGTCCTTTAGCTAACTATTGATTAAATCGTCCCACTTTGTTTTCAGCTTAAATAACTATCGAAATAAGTCAAACAATGCATCCTCGTGATCATTCAAGACAAAAATAAAATATAAGAGATACACCTAGGAATAAGGGAGTCTAAGTGAATAATTGGGCCACATGAGTTCGTGTTAGTTTGCTAACTTATAATAACAATGATCTCGTTTTTAAGCTTGGTATAGGGAACGTGAAACTTGAGAATGATGAACAATTATGACAACCTAAAACCCTAATGTAAGTCTTTGAATTCTTTACTTGTTTTGTTCTTTTGGTTTCCTTAGTGTTTAGAATTTAATAAAGGCCAAGGTGGGTTTTGATGAGAAATGTAAACCGTGCTTTAAAATTAATGCATTGCATGAGGGCATTGCAATGGTTAAGTGTAGGGGATTTGATAGGTGTGAAAACACCCATCTTTTTACCACTTATTTCTTGCTAAAACGAGACCAAAACGCGTATTTAATATCATTTGTTTGGAATTATGCGTGGTTTGTGTGTTTGTTGTGTTTTCAGAGCCAACCGGATAAATGTTGAAGAAAACATAGGATTGCACGGGTTTTATCGAAGAAAAAGACGAAAAGACGAAGTCTATAGTCCAAGAGATGCAAAAGATTTGAAGTCAATGGGCCTATTTGAAGATTTATCGAAGAAAAGGACCAAAGATGGAAGATTTACATATGTCGAAGAACTCAAGTCTATTAAACGAAGAAATTAAAAGACGAGTTGAATTTATTCATCGACAAATCCCGAATCAGAGTCGAAAACGTCAACTTTACTAAAAAGAGGAGAAGACAAAAAGAAAGGGAGAAAGCCCACTCACCAACCAACTCCAAGGCCTATAAATAGCCTCCCCTTCACAACTTGGAAACTAGCTTTCATTTTTTTTTCTTCCTTTTATTTCGTAGAACACCAAACACCATTAGGGTGTTTGACACCTTTTTCATCTTTTATCTGTATCCATGTAAGTTTGATTTTTATTATTGTTTGTTTGAACCTTAATTTTTCAATACAATCTTTCCTTTAATCTTGTTCTTCCATTTCTTATTGATTCTAAAGTTCTAAGTTTTTATTTTGTTGATTTTGATCTTTTAAAACAAGTGGGTTTTGTGTTTTTGTTGATTTGGTTTGATGTTTATCATCAGTAGATGATTAGTGGTTAGTTTGGTTGAATCCTTAGATTTATCTTGGTTGATTTTGGTAAAAATTCGTGTTGTTAAGTTCCCCTGTTCTTCGCGTCTTTCAATTACCCAGATTCCGAACCAAGGCTTTTGTTAAAATTATTCCGAACCAAGGGTTGTAGTGAAAACATTCCGAATGAGCTAGTATTCCGAACCAAGAGAATTATTCCGAACCAGCGATTTTGGAATTATTTCGAATGAGCTTTCTGTTTTAGATATTCCGAGTCAACATTTTTTCCGAATCAGTTTTTTTTCCCGAATGTAGGTTTTTCCGAATGAAGCAAAGTTTTTCCGAATGAGCTAATATTCCACATGAGCCCTGTTATTCCGCATGAGTTTTTATTTCGGACGAACACTTTTTCCGCATAAACAATTTATTCCGAACGAGGGTGTTTTTCCACATGAAGCTTTTATTCCGAGTGAGTGATTATTCCGAATAAAGCATTTATTCCGTATCAAGCTAATATTCCGCATAAGCATTATTATTCCGCATCAACTAGCTTTTTCCGAATCAAGAACTTTTTCCGAATGAGTGATTTCTAGTTTTCTCTAGTTTCATAAATTAAGTTTTTAAGTTTTTCCAATTAAGTTTTTAAATTACGTTTCATTTACTGTTAAATTTTAATTTCCGCTTTATTATTTACAAATTGTTTTTAATTTGTTGAGTCATTCAGTTAATTGTTTTACCACTTTGCTCATTTAATTTTAGTAGAATAGAAAACCAAACCCTTTTTACTTTTCACCAAGAACAATTGAGTCGCACTTTTAATCGGTAATCAATTCGAAAAGATCGGTTTAACGAACTTTCATACTTGGAAATCCCTTGTGTTAGCAACGTAGCAAGTCTCCACTTCCAATCACCAAATCCCTGTCCAGAAGCAATAACGATATGCTCCAAAGAAGAACGGAGTGCCATATCAAAATAACTTTAGACAGTCTTAAAAGCACAGGGTGAACATGTACACATAGAAAAATATAACTTGGAAATACCGGCACAAGAACGAAGAAGCAGCAACTCACATTGAGGATCATTAATTTTGGCCACGACATCCATAAGCTCAATAGTCTTAGCCACACGCTTCAACACAAGCTGACTACTAAAATCAAGGTCTACACTCGAGGCCCCCCGAACAACTTAACACCGCGCGTAGGTCGAGCAATATTATCTCGGAACACACCAACAAACTTGTTGCGAGGAGCCTCGGTCGGCCAAAAAACTTCAGTCTTATCAATATTTAGAAGCAAGCCAAACACGGGGCCATCCTTCGTGATACACTCCAAAACTTTCCCCACAACCAAAGTATCCCCAATAATAGTACCATCGTCCAAATACCAGGCCTTTAAAGAAAGAGAGAAGGAGTCCCGAATCTTACATATCAATGGTTGAAGTACAAGAGCAAAGAGTAACGGACCAAGAGGGTTACCCTGCTGTACCCCCTGACATGACCTTAATACATGCTCCCCATAATACAACCTTGCCGGGTTAGAATAACAGAACTCCACCCAAGACGAGATGGAGGGACAACGAAGACGAACCTCTCGCAACATAACCTCTCGATCTACCAAATTGAAAGCATTTTTAAAATCCACTAGTAACATCGACAAACCAACATCATCACAATACCTCTCAAGGAAGCGATTCACAGCATGAAGAATAGCCTCACTCCCTCCTGACACCCCCACCCCAAACTGTAAATCACCAAAGTACCCATCCAAAGAATGACCAACCTCATAAGCACATACCTTGGAAACAAGCCGTCTCCAGACAGTACCTGCCGCAATGGGACGGATCCCACCACCAGGCTTAACGAACGGGGTGAGAGGAGCACTAGCGATATACTCACCCAACACCTTAGGACAACGCCCATCAAGAAAAAGGTTCACTACTTGGGTGATAGAAGAAACTAAATCATTAGAAATAGCAACCGCAGAACCACTCAAACAATCTATAAGGTGATGGGCTCGCAACCCATCCCGCCCACAAGACGTACCTCGGGGAAAACTCTTGATCATATCAAGAACCACAGATTGAGAAACAACAAGTTGATGAATATCAAGAGGTATATCTGGTAAAGAAGGAGCATGAACAAAAGGATGCTTATTCTTTAAGTCTACAAGAGTAGTATCATTATAAGGAGCCACACCAGATGAGGAAAGAACTCTGACAGCCGCAGAATAGTGCCCATCAGAAATCTTCCGTCTATACTGCTTAATATTCTGCTCAACCAACCCACTATCCTCACTAAGAACATCAGACAAAGCGGGGGAAGATTCAGCCAAACACTCTCTAAGAAGCTGTAAACTACCATCCAACGTCTCCCAAGAACGAATAGCATTAATAATATACTCCTCTTGTCTTTGTCTCTTGATAACGGACCTACACTCCAGATTACTTCTCAGACGAAAGGTTTTAAGAAGACAAAGAGGCAAAACAAGCAAACGAACCCAAGAAGAGATGTCATCAGTCTTGTTAACCACCATGTCAACTATTATTAAACAAGTCAACTAGTTCAAAAGGGGTTAACCACTAGTCAAACTTAAGCCAGAAAGGGGTCAAGTATTTGTTTGTGCATGTACATAATTGAAGGTATGCATGGCACACTGGCCATCACCTTCAGCCTTGGCAGCTCATACCCAGGTTCGACTCCTGGCATTGTCAAGGCAGGGTATATATTACCTTGCCACGTGGCACCACCTCAGTGGTCCACGTGACTGACCCGAACCGGAACCAGACCCAGTCCAGACCCGAACCAGAACCAAACCGGACCGGTTCAGACCGGCCGGTCCAGACCCGAACCAGGCCCGATTCAGACCGGTTCAACCGGGTCCAAATCGGCTGACGTCAGCAATGACGTCAGCACCACCTGGCGGCGGTTGGCTAATGGCAGTGCGCCACATGGCAACTAACATGTCATAAATGTGCAGGTACCAGGTACTATAGCAGCGACGGCTGACGAACCAGAGGACGACACGTGGCACTGGTAGGCTGACATGGCAGCGCTGACACGTCAGACTAACGTGTCAGTCCTAGGTTGTAGGGAATGTCAGAGGTGGCAGTGGCGGCTGGCTGCTGGCTAATAGGAGCATGACACGTGGAGGCGGCGCCGCCACGTCAGTCCGAGGTTGCGGTACTGGTAGATGACTCAGGGCGGCTGGCCAATAGCATGGCGACACGTGGCAACTGGCACGCGCCAGTACGAGGTCAGAAGTGTGGCAGAGTGTGCAGGCGTTGGATCCCATGCTTCTAGAAGTATTCGATGAATACAATGAATAAAAAAACAGCTGGCCAATGGGTGCGTAATTTTGAAGCTAAGAAAGAGGACAGCTGGCCAAGGTTACTTAACCTCTAAGCAAAAATAGTGTAGTAAATGACTAAAATACCCCCAATGTTGGCTACCTTTATAAAGCCCCCCTCTCCCCTTATTTTTCACTAGTTTTTCTTTCATAAGTTTTTCTCTTATATAGTTTTCACCTAGTTAAATTTATATTTTCTCTTTCAAGTTTGTAATAGCTTATCTAATAAGCTTTTTCATCTTTTAATAAAGTTAATCTTTTATCTTAATCTCTTTAATTAATTCTCATTCTTCGTTTCTTTTTACTTATCTTTATAATCTAGCTTATTATTTGGGATAAGTTTATATAACTTTTTCCTAATAAGTTAGATTTATATACAAGCTTATTTTAAGCTTATTGTTGTCTTATTTTAGTAGATCTAGCTTATTGTGGAGTAATTATTTAATTACCTTTTTAGTTTTTTAAATCTCATAAGTTCTAAGCTTAGGCTTTCAACTTATTTAGAAGCTAGCTTTTTATTTTAGTACTTTTATTTTTTATTAATTAGTTATTTAGATCTATTAGATTTAAGTTTAAAACAATTAAAATACTTTCAAAAAAACCAAAAAAAAATAGTTAGATCTATTTGTTTTTTATATTAAAAGGTTTAGATCTATAAGTTTAGAGTTTAAAATTTAAAGTATTTTTATAAAACTTTAAAAAATAGTTAGATCTATTAGGTTTTTAAATAGATTAAGTAGATCTATAATTTTTAGCTTTAAAATTTAAAATACTTTTATAAAACATAAACAAATATTTTAGATCTATTAGTTTTAATTAAATCTCTTTATCATTTAATAATTATTGCTTATTATTCTAACCTTTTATGTTTTGTTTGATCTCGCCGTATCGATCTATCATTTTTGAAGAAGAGCTTATAGTTGATTAATTCGGTTCAAGTTGATATGGTTTGATTGATTTGGTTAGAGATTGATTTGAGAGGCCGTGTACTTTACGGGCCAAATTCGGTTTTTGCTTTTGATAGTTTTGGTATTGGGAGGCCGTGTACTTAGCAGGCCGTATTATGTTGATGTTGTTGATGTTGTTTGTTTAGAGCGGTTTTCTACGGACTACGGGTACTAAAGTTCTTCTTTTTATTTTTATAGTTTTATCGCTTTAATTTTATTAGTTAGATCGTTATAGTTTAAATTGTTTTTAATAAAATAATATATTTTTTATTAAAAAAATGGTTTAATTAGTTTTAGTTATTATTATTTGTGTTAAACTATAGATTTAAAAGTTTTAAAAATTAGATTTCATTTAGATAAGCTCATAATTAGTAAAAAGTTTACACCTTTTTATGTTTATTAAGCTTATTAGTATATAAAGCTTGTAGCTTTATCATCTAAAAAGGTTAATAAGTTTAAAAGGTTGAAGCTTTATGCTTATTTTTAAGTTTATCTTTGTGAATTTATTTTTCGTCACTATTACTTGATATTACGTGCTTGCATTAGATTAGTTTCGGATTTAGATTTATTTTTAATTATAGTTTATTTTTGTTGCATCTAGATTTATACTTGTAGTTTAGTTTTATATTGCATTTAGAATAATTTTACGTGAATTAATTACGCTTTTACTTTTATATAGTCCTTAGCCTACATATTTCCCCATTTTTCGCTTAAATAGACATTGATTACCCAACAAATTATTATTAACCAAGAACAATTAATCTTGTGATAAAGTTGTTAATCAATTCGAGTTGAGTCGAGGAAAAACGATATATACCAAAAAAGACGGTTATTACATGCTTAACTACCTTTGGTCTAGGCAATGCCTTAGTCAAAGGATATGCTACGTTATCATCTGTGTGAACTTTTATCAATTTCATTTCCCGAGCTTCAACTTATTCTCGGACGTAGTGATGTCTACGCATAAAGTGTCTGGCGCCTTTCATGACTCCAGGGTCATTTGCAAATATTATTGCGGCAGAATTGTCACAATACATATCAATAGATTCTTTAATTGAAGGCATCACTCCAAGATCTTCAATAAACTTCCTAATCCAAACAGTTTCCATTGCAGTTTCTGAAGCAGCCATGTACTCAGATTGAGTAGCATGCATTGCAATCGTTGTCTGTTTCTTGCTCTTCCAGTCAACTGCTCCTCCATTGATAACATAAACGTAACCCGTATGAGACTTCGTATCATCTTTATCACATTGCCAGGATGCATCACAGAAACCTGTAACACTCTGTTATGTGTATGGTTTTCCACCATATACCAAAAACATATCTTTCGTACTCCTCAAATACTTTAGAATGTGTTTAACAGCAGTTCAGTGGAGCTTCCCTGGATTCTGTTGGTATCTACTGACCAAGTTCTGAGCGAATGCCACATCATGCCTCGTGCATCTAACAACATACATTATAGATCCTACAACTGAAGCATAAGGCACCTTCTGCATGTATGCCTCCTCTTTAGGAGTTGACACATCCATCTCATGACTCAGATTATGCTTAACTTCCATAGGTTTAAAACCTTTCTTGGAATTATGCACATTATACTTCTTCAAAATCTTATCTATATAAGCATCTTGACATAGATCAATTAACCCTCTTTTCCTATCCTGATAGATCTTAATTCCCAGAATGGATGCAACTTCTCCTAAATCCTTCATAGAAAAACATTTACCAAGATAATCCTTAACAGCTTTAAGCCTTGGTATGTTACTGTTAGCCTCAAAATATTGAGTCAAACAAGAATATTCGGTCATAGGTTTTTATTGTAATATTTATTAGAACGTTGTAATAGTTAGTTAAATAGTCGTGGTTCACGGGCTTGGATTTAGGCTACTTAAAGCCCAAAAGACAAGCCCGGTCCAAACAATATAGCCCACTATGGTTACATGTAAGCCCGGCTATATAAACCCCTTTTTAGCATGTTAGGAAGGGTGGATGATCATTTGTAACTCTAATCTTTCTCTAATCTAATATTCACCAAGTTAATCATCTCGCTCTCTACTTTCTCTCACTACTTTCTCTCTCTAGGAATCCATCTCTTTTCATCTATTTTCTATCATTAATCATCACAAATATATGGACAACAATTGGTATCAATCGCTATGGGGTATATTCGTGTTTAGTTTGTGGTTTTCATCTTTTGATTCGTGTTAATTTCTCCTTTGAATCATTTCGTCTCAAAAAGTTTTTGTGTTTATCATTTTCTTGATTCGAAATAATTTTAATCATCCAGATTTTTTTTGGTAAAGGGAGTTACCCCGGTAAATATATTAACCAAAAAACCAATGTTAAGTACAAATGGAATACGGCTGAAATACCGTATTAACCTCAAGCCAAGAGCTTGATCAACTAGTGCTTATGACAGGCCATAAACACATCAACACTAATCTAACATTACTAATCGAAAACTAGTATAAAAAATAGCATTAGCAAACGCTAGTAAGAAGAAATATTGGAACCAGGCGACCACCCCACAACACTAGCAACAACATAACGGGAGTAAAGGATCCATATAAGGCTGCCTCCTTAAAAAACCGTTTTGAGGAAAACCCTGTGGGAAAAACCCCAAAAAGGAAAAAAGAGTACAACCCTTACCCGGTACCCCCATCATAAGAAACACTCGAGGACGGAAGTCTCCACCGATCCAAAATAGCCAAAGACCGTGTAGTCATCTTCTTGAATCTGAATGTAATAAGCTTGAGACGAACAGTAGAAGTAATGATACTAACAAGCTTATCCACAGAAAGCTGTTTCCCTTTGAACAATCTAGCATTCCGCTCCATCCAAATAAAGTACACAGTAGCCGCAACAACCAGACGAGCAATAATGCCAAAACATCATCCAAACTAGGAGGAATGGAATCCATCCCACAAAGTACCCTAATATGTATCCACACCTGTGATGAATACTGATACAAAGATTTTGCTAGGTTCAATTAAGTTATCGGTATGTTCTCGAATTGATCACGGCTCAAAGTGGAATTATCGTTTTTGGTTACTAAAATCGGGTTTGGTTTTCTATTCTACTAAAAAGGTAAATGCGTGAAGTGAATAAATATAAGCTAAAAACAATTAATTATAATGGCGAACAATTTAAAAATAATAAAGCTGGAATAAAACCTACCAATAGAATAACAGTAACAAATAAACTAAAAATCATTCATTCGGAAAGTTACCTTCATTCGGAATAAAACAACTCATGCGGAATATAGGTTCATCCGGAATAAAAAGCTAAAGACTTTGATTCGGAATATAACTGCTCATTCGGACTAAATTGAAAAGAAAGCACTGGTTCGGAATGTATGCTTGACTCGGAATAACACTTTACTCGAAATAAAAATCCTTCATTCGGAATAACAGCTTATTCGGAAAAGAAAACTGATTCGGAAAAAATGTTTACTCGGAATAAATTTGTTCATGCGGAATATCTGCTCATTCGTAATAATAAATGAAAAATGCCCATGCGGAATATTAGATCTTCATCCGGAATAAATCTGTTCGTCCGGAATATTTTGCTTGCTCGGAATAAATGATAAAAAGGTTCACTCTGAATATTCCTTCATTCGGAATAATTAAACTAAATGCTGATTCGGAATAAATGATTCACCCGGAATATTGATTATTCCGGATGAACACACTGATTCGGAATAACGAATGAAAATTGCTGGTTCGGAATATCTTGTTGATGCGGAATAAAAAGAACTAAGTGCTCGTCCGGAATGTATGCTTTATCCGGAATAATTAACCCCAATCCTTCATTCGGAATAATTGTTGCTCATTCGGAATCTGGGGATTTTTGAAGGCGAAGAACAGGGGATACAACCAAGATACGAATTTGACTAAAATCACCAAGTCTTAACCAAAAGATTAAACCAAACTAACCACGAATCATTTACTAATGATAAACATCAAATCAAATCAACAAAAACATAAAACCCACTTACTTTTGAAGATCAAACTCAACAAAATAAAAACTTAAGACTTTGAATCAAAAAGAAAAAGATGAACAAGATTAAAGGAAAGATGATATTAAATGATTAAGGTTTAAACAATCAAAAGTAAAGATTAAACTTACAAGAACTTGGAGAAATTAAAAGAAAATAAAAATCACCAAACACCCTAATGGTGTTGGTTTTGCTACGAACCAAAATGAAAGAAAAATGGAAAAATGAAAAACTGTCTAATGTTTGTGAAGGGAGCTCCTATTTATAGGACATGTGATTGGTTGGTGAGTGGGCTTTCTTCTTTCTTTTCGTCTTCTCGTCTTTTTAGTAAAGTTGACGTTTTCGATTCTGATTCGATATTTGTCGATGAATAAATTCAGCTCGTCTTTTAATTTCTTCGTTTAATAGACTTGAGTTCTTCGACATATGTAAATCTTCCATCTTTGGTCCTTTTCTTTGATAAATCTTCAAATAGGCCCATTGACTTTAAAACTTTTGCATCTCTTGGACAATAGACTTCGTCTTGAGTCGCTTTCTTTGATAAAACCCATTTAATCCCATGTTTTCTTCAATATTTATCCGGTTGGCTCTGAAAACACAACAAACACACAAACCACGCATAATTCCAAACAAATGACATTAAATACGTGTTTTGGTCTTGTTTTAGCAAGAAATAAGTGGTAAAAGGATGGGTGTTTTCACACCTATCAAATCCCCTACACTTAACCATTGTCATGCCCTCATGCAATGCTTAGTGACAAAGCAAATTTACACTTTTCTCATAATCAATCAACCTTGGCCTTATTAACAATAACCACTACTACTAAAGAGATATATAAAAGCTTGAATGAAACAAAAGGGATAGAAAACCATTTTCACTTGAAAATAGCTATATGGAAATAACTCGCAAAGAGATCTAAGACTTACATTAGGGCTTCGGTGCTGCGAAGATTTATCACCCGCAAGTTTCACGTTCCCCAAACCAAGCTTAAAAACGAGATCATTTTTATTTTTGTCTTAGAATGATCATGAAGATGCATTTTTGGACTTATTTCGATAGTTTATTTAGGCTGAAAGCAAAGTAGGACGATTTGATTAATATTTAGCTAAAGGACAAAATCTCTTAAAACTGCTTCTCGGGACCTCAAAAAGTTCATATCTTGGCATAACTCGCTTCACGATTTGAGACCTTTCTCGGGCCGATATTTGGCATGTACTTCATACTTCATATCTTGAGAGACGTTCTTGAAATAATGGTCTTCTCTTCGTTAATAGAGTTTCTTCACTTGGAGACTTTTGAGGGATACTCCAACTTCGTTGACCACGACTTCATCATTATTTCTTCAATCGTTAATTGGGATTTTGAGATACAATGATCCGCCTCCTTTTCGGACTTGGATCTATTTATCCTCATACCTTGTTAGGCTCTTTTCGGATAGACTTTTCCATGATCTTTATGGGAGTTGATTGCTTTTCGTCGTGAGTCTTGATCCTTCATATTGATTTTGGGAATAATGCTTTTCATATCACCTTGGATCTTTAGCAATAAAATGGAATCCTCATGCCTTGTTAGGGCCTTTTCGGACTCGCCAATCTTCGCGCCCCGCTTCATTAGTTATGCCATGGCTATGAACTCTTATCATTACCGAGCAACTTTTAAACGATCTTGGGCTAGAAGCTAAGTTATTTAATAAAATAGTACGACCTTACTTATTGCATTTATTCATTAAAGGCGATGGGAGGAAAACCTTATAATCACACCAAGTGTGCTTGTGCAAGAATACCGACTTATAATTGGCTCTATCATTTCTCGTTCTCCACAATTTAAAATCTCAAGTAATGAGACTCGTGGATGCTTAGCCTAATAAACCAATTAAGGTCTACATGGTTAAGGATAGTTGCTAGAATAAACTTGGATAAGTCTATTCGGGTTGAGTCAAAATAATCGCAACAGGCCTAATATGTCAAAGACTTCTAAACTAGCTACACCACTTTATTAATATTTTTGACTTTATTGTGGGATATATACATATGTAAGCAACGATAACAATTTAAAAATTACGACTATATGGCCAAAGTTAATTAAAAATTTGAAAAATTCTGAAAAAGATGATTTTCCGGTTAAATGAAGGCATTTTAATGGAAAATTCCACTTAAAACTTCGATACAAGTCTCCCCTACACTTAATATAAACATTGTCCTCAATGTTTAAGCATGTGGGAAAAGTCTCCCCTACACTTATGACATTGTGCACGTTGGTTAAATCAATCTAAGGGAGAGACGACCAAAGTGATCAATTTCAAATGTGAGTATGAAGATAATTGAATCACGATAGTAGAGATATAGAACCGGATTGCGGATAACACGGGAGCACGGTTCTTTAAAGGTTCCAAAAGTGCATTCATCCCTGTAATCACATCACCACACAAACACAAACAACCTATATAGGTCCCCATACACTTAGGAGGTAAAACGAAAAGGGATAGATACTCGGGTTGCCTCCCGAGGAGCGCTTGTTTTTTATAACCGAGTCACGAGCCTGACTCGACCCAAAACTAGTTCATGGGAAACGTGGTGAGGGATGGAATCATCTCATGAGAGATGTCATCACCAAAGTACAACTTCACTTATTGGCCATTCACCTTAAAATTAGGTCCATTAGGTTGAGCGAGCTCGAGAGTACCATATGGAAAAATTTGGGCAATGGTGAATGGGCCGGACCAACGAGATTTGAGTTTGCCCGAAAAGATTTTCAACCGAGATTTAAAGAGTAAAACTTTGTCTCCAACTTGGAACTCTCGGTTTTTAATCTTAGAGTCATGAATGAGCTTAGTCTTTTCCTTATAGATCAAAGAATTTTCATAAGCTTCATTCCTGAGTTCATTAAGCTCATTGAGTTGGATTTTGCGTAGGTCACCGGCTTTGTTGATGTCGTAGTTAGCCCACTTCAAGGCCTAGTAAGCCTTGTGCTCCAACTCAATGGGGAGGTGGCATGCTTTCCCGTACACGAGACAATATGGTGTACAACCAATCGGAGTCTTGTATGCGGTACGAAAAGCCCACAAAGCATCATCAAGTTTATCGGCCCATGAGGCACGATGCTCTCCCACGGTTCGTTCAAGAATTCGCTTTAACCCTCGGTTAGAGATTTCAGCCTGCCCATTAGTTTGTGGGTGGTATGCGGTGGAAAGACGATGATTGACACCATACTTAGCCATGACTCTTGCGAATTGATCATTGCAAAAATGAGTCCCGCGATCACTAATAATGGCACGAGGCACACCGAATCTAGCGAATAGCTGCTTCAAAAAGTTACAAACCACCCCTGCATCGTTAGTGGGTAAAGCTTTGGCTTCAACCCATTTAGAAACATAGTCAACGACTACAAGGATGTATTTGTTTCCTTTAGATGAAGGGAATGGCCCCATAAAGTCGATACCCCATACATCAAAGATTTCACATTCTTGTATGAAATTTTGAGGCATCTCATCTTTATGTGTGATCTTGCCTAGTCGTTGGCAAGCATCGCAATTTTTCACCATTTTGTGAGCGTCACGATAAATGGAGGGCCAATAAAATCCCGAGTCAAACACTTTGTTTACGGTGAAGTTGGGACCAAAGTGACCACCGGTGGGTCCTTTGTGGCAAGCTTCGAGAATGTCTAAAGCTGCCGGTCCATCAACACATCGGCGTATAATCAAATCAGTGCATTGTTTGAAGAGATACGGGTCATCCCAAAAGTAAGTCTTAATATCTTTAAAGAACTTTTTCTTTTGTTGGGATGTTAACCCGTCAATGAGAATTCCACCCGCCAAGTAGTTTGCAATGTCTGCAAACCACGGGGTTTCATCAAAATTCGAGTTGATAGACATTAAGGTCTCAAGGGGAAAAGAGTCATTGATCTCTTTGTTCGGATGATCCCCTTGATAGGGATCCTCAAGTCTACTGAGATGATCCACGGCTAGGTTTTCGGCTCCCTTCTTATCACGAATTTCGATTTTAAATTCTTGAAGTAGCAAAACCAAGCGAAGAAGTCTTGGTTTAGAATCTTGGTTAGTTAACAAGTACTTCAACGCGGAATGGTCCGTGTACACGATGGTAGTGGAAAGGACAAGATACGGGCGAAATTTTTCAAAAGCATAGACAACAGCTAAAAGCTCTTTTTCGGTTGTCGTGTAATGTAATTGAGCCCCCGTCATTTTCTTGCTAGCATAATGGATTGGTTGGAAGTGTTTATTCACTCTTTGGCCCAAAACCGCTCCAATAGCAAAGTCGCTAGCATCGCACATCAATTCGAAAGGTAGCTCCCAATTAGGGGTAACCAAGACCGGTGCCTTAGTTAGCTTATCCTTAAGAAGGTTGAAGGCTTCAATACACTCTTTGGAAAAGATAAAAGGAGTATCTTTTTCCCAGAGGTGGGTCATCGGGCGAGCGATTTTAGAAAAATCTTTGATAAATCGATGGTAGAAGCCCGCATGACCAAGGAAACTTCTCACACCCTTCACGGTTGAAGGTGGAGGTAATTTGGCTATGACATCAACTTTAGCACGGTCCACTTCGAGACCGGCTTTTGAGATTTTATGTCCTAGCACGATGCCCTCTTTTACCATTAAATGGCATTTTTCCCAATTTAGAACAAGGCGAGTGTCTTCACACCGCTTAAGCATACGTTCTAGATTGGCAAGGCAAGAAGAGAAAGAATCACCATAAACCGAGAAATCATCCATGAAGACTTCCATAGTTTCTTCAACCATGTCATGGAAGATAGCCATCATACACCTTTTGAATGTCCCAGGAGCATCACATAAACCGAAAGGCATTTGTTTGTAAGCAAATGTTCCGTAAGGACAAGTGAATGTGGTTTTCTCTTGGTCTTTGGGATCGATGGGTATTTGAAAATACCCGGAGAAACCGTCGAAAAAAAATAGTAATCATTACCCGCTAGACGCTCGAGCATTTGATCCATGAAAGGAAGAGGAAAATGATCTTTTCTCGAGGCATCATTGAGTTTGCGATAGTTGATACAAACTCTCCACCCAGTAACGAGACGAGTAGGAATCAACTCGTTGTGTTCATTGGGAACAACGGTTATTCCGCCTTTCTTTGGCACACAATGGACGGGACTTACCCATGGCGAATCCGAAATAGGGTAAATCATTCCGGTATCTAGAAGTTTGATGACCTCTTGTTTGATGACGTCATGAATTCGAGGATTAACCCTTCTTTGGCTTTGGATTGCGGGTTTAAAGTCATCTTCCATGAGAATTTTGTGAGTACAAAAGTTTGGATCAATTCCGCGGATATCGGAAATTTTCCAAACAATTGCCTTCTTATGATCTTTAAGCACGGCGATAAGGCGAGATTTTTCTTCTTCTTTCAAGTCCTTAGCGATGATGACGGGTGACTTCTTCTTGTCTTCAAGGAACACGTACTCGAGATGGGACGGTAACTCCTTAAGCTCTAAATCCGGAGGATTTTCGATGGAAGGTGTATTTAAATTCGGTTCATCGATAGCAATATCCTTGGGAGATGGTGGAGAAATATGGTCCTCATTGAGAAGTTTCTCAATGGTACGAATGTCTTCATCCCAATCGATCGGAGAATCGTCATATTGTATGTTCAAATCTCCCAAATTTGCTTCAAATTCAGTCAGAAGGAAATCACTTTCTCCAAATGGAGTTAGTGATGGAGCAAGAGAGGCAACAGTCTCAACATTGGGAGGAGAGGTAAGACTATTTTTGCAAGCATCATTAAAGTGTTCTTCACAAGCCTCATCAAGAACTTCGATACAATTAACACTCCCGTATGAATAAGGCTGTTTAGAAATCTTACCCATGTTGAAGACAATTTGATCGTCACCAACTCTCATGATAAGCTCACCCGCTTCTACATCGATGAGAGTGCGACCGGTCCTCAAGAATGGACGTCCAACTATTAATGGAACACGAGGGTCCATCTCGTAGTCAACGACAAAGAAATCCGCCAGGAAGGTGAATTTGTCAACGCCAACGAAAACGTCTTCGGCTATGCCCACTGGATAAGCAACCGTACGGGTAGCTAATTCCAAAGTAATTTTGGTGGGGACTAGATCGGGGAGAGATAATTGCTTCCAAACACTTAATGGCATTAAGTTAATACTAGCACCTAGATCGGCTAGGGCCATGCAATTCTCTACTCCCGGGAAGTTGCAAGGGATTAAGAAGCGACCCGGATCACCAAGTTTGGTTGGTAATTTCCTTAAGAGAACCGCAGAGCAATTCTCATTAAGTTGGGTATTAGCGATATCAAGAAGCTTTTCCTTGTCACTAAGAAGATCTTTAAACATCTTCGCATATTTAGGCATGTGAGCGAGAGCCTCAGCGAAGGAGATGTTGAAATTCAATTGTTTAAACATTTTGAGAAAGTTTGAAACTTGAATATCGTCCTTGCTTTTGGGCTTCTCTTTCATCAACCTTGAGGGATAAGGTATATCGGATGAAGAGGAAGGCTTTGAAATAGTAGGATAACTCACATCCTTGGGTGGTGGAGGGGTGGAAGTAAGAGGTGGAGGAATAGGAATAGTGGACTTGTTTTCCTTTGTCACAATCACCGGTGTAGGTGTAGGAAGCTCGGGTTCCTTGGTAACTTTTCCACTGCGAGTGGTGATTGCTTTCATCTCCCCTCTTGGATTAGCAACGGTGTTACTCGGAAGAGTACCCGAAGAAGAAGGTTGATTACCTTGGAAGAAACCAGCCATCATGTCCCTTAGGTCATTCGTTTGACTACTCAAAGAATTTCTCATATCGACTCTAAGATCATTCCCTTGTTTCACCATATCGCCCTTCAAATTAATAATCTGGGCTTGCAGATTCTTCACCAACACATCATTCGTCCGCATGTACGTTTCGACCTCGTGGTTGAATCCGGTGGGTTGGGTAGGAGGAGGTGCTTGATAAGCAGGTGGTTGGTAAGGAGCGGGTTGGTAAACTTGAGTAGTATTTTGAGGTGGACATGGTTGTCTTTGAGGTGATTGGTATGGTGCTCGAGGTTGGTTTTGGTTGGTTCGGTTAAGGTTTTGTTGTTGGTTTTGAGTGGTTGGAGGAAAACCGGGCGGGGAAAGAAAGTTGGTGGAACGATAACTTAGCAAGTTACGGTCTCCTTGAGGATGAGCTTGATAACCGGCCAGAGGATAGGTACCGTATGCTGCGTTAACATTCTCAGAAAGATAGTCTTGGGTGGAGGTACAAGTAGTGTAAGAGTGAGAACCCCCGCATATTTCACATGGTTGGCTTACAGCATTGACTTGAGCGTTTTGAGCGTTGATGTTTTTGGTATTGTTAGCGGTGTGGACAACAAGCGATTCAATAAGAGACGTAAGTTTATCAATTCTCTTGTCGTTGTCATTAGTGCTAGCGCTAGCGGCATTGGTCCGAACACTCTTGGTTTGCACTCTAGACTTATTCTCAATAATATCCCAAGCGGCATTAGAAGACTTAACCAAAATATTACCCCCGAGGCACTATTTAGTGAATCTTGGTCATTCATTCTTAAACCATTGTAAAAAGTATTAATTTGGTGCACTTTGGTAAAACCATGTTGTGGGCACTTTCTTAAAAGGTCTTTAAAACGGTCCCAAGATTCACTAAAAGTCTCATCGTACTTTTGTTCAAAATTAATAATTTCATTCCGCAAAGCGGTAGTACGTGAGGGTGGGAAAAAGTAGTTTATGAATTTGGTCTCTAAGTCTGTCCACGTAAGAATACTTTGTGGCGGTTCCTTTGCAAGCCAATGCCGGGCTTGTATCTCTAAGGAGAAAGTAAAAAGTTTTAAGCGGATTACCTCTTGTGGAACCCCATTGAATTTGACCGTATTCGTGAGTTGAAGGAACCTTTTGATGTGGTCATGAGGATCATCAATGGTACGCCCCAAGAATGGTTGAGCAGAGACCATTTGAATGAAGCCGGATTTGAGCTCAAAGTTGTTGGCTGCAATCGCGGGTATGACAATAGGATCGTTGTTGCCCTCCACATGTGCTTGCAAAAGTCCGATCATAGGACGATTGTCCGGTAGAGGTTCATTGTTGTTATTATTCATGTTGTTTTGAGGTGGATTATTATTATTGTTGTGTACACCAGCCATGTCTAAGTTATCGAGAGTCTCAGGCTCGGGATAAGACGTTGATCGTGTACGCATGCACCTGCAAAAGAAATAACAAAGCAGAAATCTTTTTGGTTTTTTATGTTTTTTAATTTTTTTGTATTTTTGAAAATTTTATATTTTTAGGATTTTTGAAAATTTTATATGATGAAAAAGTAACGTTCATGGTGAACGGATCCCAAAATCCAATTTCTCACAACAAACCGTTAATCTCTACGAAAAGAGCCGGCAGCGGCGCCATTTGATACAAAGATTTTGCTAGGTTCAATTAAGTTCTCGGTATCTTCTCGAATTGATCACGGCTCAAAGTGAAATTATCGTTTTCTGTTACTAAAATCGGGTTTGGTTTTTCTATTCTACTAAAAAGGTAAATGCGTGAAGTGAATAAATATAAGCTAAAAACAATTAATTATAATGACGAACAATTTAAAAATAATAAAGCTGGAATAAAACCTAACAATAAAATAACAATAACAAATAAACTAAAAATCATTCATTCGGAAAGTTACCTTCATTCGGAATAAAACAACTCATGCGGAATATAGGTTCATCCGGAATAAAAAGCTAAAGACGTTGATTCGGAATATAACTGCTCATTCGGAATAAATGGAAAAGAAAGCACTGGTTCGGAATGTATGCTGGACTCGGAATAACACTTTACTCGGAATAAAAATCCTTCATTCGGAATACCTTCATTCGGAATAACAGCTTATTCGGAAAAGAAAACTGATTCAGAAAAAATGTTTACTCGGAATAAATTTGTTCATGCGGAATATCTGCTCATTCGGAATAATAAATGAAAAATGCTCATGCGGAATATTAGACCTTCATCCGGAATAAATCAGTTCGTCCGGAATATTTTGCTTGTTCGTAATAAATGATAAAAAGCTTCACTCGGAATATTCCTTCATTCGGAATAATTAAACTAAATGCTGATTCGGAATAAACGATTCACCCGGAATATTGATTATTCCGGATGAACACACTGATTCGGAATAACTGAATAAAAATTGCTGGTTCGGAATATCTTGTTGATGCGGAATAAAAAGAACTAAGTGCTCGTCCGGAATGTATGCTTTATCCGGAATAATTAACCCCAATCCTTCATTCGGAATAATTGTTGCTCCTTCGGAATCTGGGAATTTTTGAAGGCGAAGAACAGGGGATACAACCAAGATACGAATTTGACTAAAATCACCAAGTTTTAACCAAAAGATTAAACCAAACTAACCACGAATCATTTACTAATGATAAACATCAAATCAAATCAACAAAAACATAAAACCCACTTACTTTTGAAGATCAAACTCAACAAAATAAAAACTTAAGACTTTGAATCAAAAAGAAAAAGATGAACAAGATTAAAGGAAAGATGATATTAAATGATTAACGTTTAAAGAATCAAAAGTAAAGATTAAACTTACAAGAACTTGGAGAAATAAAAAGAAAATAAAAATCACCAAACACCCTAAAGGTGTTGGTTTTGCTACGAACCAAAAAGGAAGAAAATAGAAAGAAAAACTGTCTAATGTTTGTGAAGGGAGCTCCTATTTATAGGACATGTGATTGGTTGGTGGGTGGGCTTTCTTCTTTCTTTTCGTCTTCTCGTCTTTTTAGTAAAGTTGACGTTTTCAATTCTGATTCGGGATTTGTCGATGAATAAATTCAACTCGTCTTTTAATTTCTTCGTTTAATAGACTTGAGTTCTTCGACATATGTAAATCTTCCATCTTTGGTACTTTTCTTCGATAAATCTTCAAATAGGCCCATTGACTTCAAATCTTTTGCATCTCTTGGACAATAGACTTCGTCTTGAGTCGTTTTCTTTGATAAAACCCGTGCAATCCCATGTTTTCTTCAATATTTATCCGGTTGGCTCTGAAAACACAACAAACACACAAACCACGCATAATTCCAAAAAAATGACATTAAATACGCGTTTTGGTCTTGTTTTAGCAAGAAATAAGTGGTAAAAGGATGGGTGTTTTCACACCTATCAAATACAAGCACTCGAAAAACAAACGAGAATGAGAATCTAGAGTAGCTTTACACAAAGGACACCGTAGCATACTTAAGTCCACAGTAGGCCCAACATCCCATTGTCGCAACAGATCCTGAGTCTTTAGTTTCTGCTTAACAACAAGCCACAGATGCACTGAGTGTCAAGGGAGACAATGGGAAAACCAAACAACATGGTAATAACCCACAGCCTGATGTCTGGTTCGCAGCGTATCCCAAGCCCGAGCCACAGAAAATGATTGCAAAGAACCATCACCATCATGCCATACAAGAGAATTCGGCCTTCCCTCCTATAGGGCGGGAACAGGGATGGAGACGACAGTAGGAAATCTGTCCACCCAATCAGTCGGCCATTTCAAGGAATTGTTCTCAATCAAGTCAGCAACAGTATCCTGCAGAGTAAAACCGGACCTTACAATATTGCGTACCATAAGTATATCACGCAATGGACACTCAGCAGTCCACCTATCAAACCACATAGACGCCGATTTCCCATCATGAAGCCTATACCAAAAAACGGCCGCACACGGGACCTAAGCTGAAGAAGCTTACGCCAACCCCAACTTACATCACCAATACAAGGAACATCCCAAAAGCTCCTCTCCCTTAACTTATACGAATGTATCCATTAAACCCATAACGATTCCTTACGCGTTAGAAGAGACCAAATATGAGAAGTAATAAGGGCAACATTAAAATCATCAAGCCTCCTAATACCAAGACCGCCCTCACTTTGTGGAATACAAACATCCTCCCAAGCCACCTTTGCCTTCCCCTTTTTCATCTCACCTTGACACCATAGAAAGTTCCTCAAAAGCTGCTCAAGATCATGAATAATCCGAACAGGCATGATAAAAACTGAAGCCCAGTACAGGTGCATAGATGATAGCACAAATTTTAACAAGTTCAAGTCTCCCAGCAATAGATAGAAATTTGTTGCGTCAATCCTGAACCCTACTCTCCAACTTTTCCAGAAGAACTTTGCAATCCCTATAAAGCAGCCTGGACGATATAAGAGGGACCCCAAGATAACGCACTGACAATGTGCCTTCCGCAAACGGCATAAGATCCAGAATACTAGCTTTCACAGCAGGAGGAACATTACAAAAGAAAGTTGTACTCTTAGGAATACTCGGAACCAAACCTGACACATTTTTAAATTCTTCCATAGCATCCATAATTGTGCGAACTAATTCCAGATGCCCCAATAAGTCATCTACAAAACATAGATTAACAATACGCTGGTGCTCACAATGATTATGATACAAAAACTCCTCCGCCATACGGACACGCCTCTGCATCAAAAGAGTCAAAACTTCCATAACCAACGTAAATAAATAAGGCGACGATGGATCACCCTGTCTTAACCCACGTTTACCCTTAAACCAACCCTGGAGATTCCCATTAATACAAATAGAGTAAGAGGCCGTAGTCACGCACCCCATAATCCATTCAACCATCGTATTATGAAAGCCAAAACCCATCAAAATCACCCTAAGAAAACCTCAATCAACAGTATCATAAGCCTTTTGAATATCCACTTTGAAAGCACAATGAGGCGACCCAATATTCCTATGATAACT
Source organism: Glebionis coronaria (assembly GCA_025667525.1). NCBI lineage: Eukaryota > Viridiplantae > Streptophyta > Magnoliopsida > Asterales > Asteraceae > Glebionis > Glebionis coronaria. The sequence continues at coordinate 458,374,406 of CM046874.1, forward strand.
TCGCATCAATTCCTGTGTAAGTAATATATTATCCAAAATCCTTCGCCCCGGAACAAATGCAGATTGATTGATATTAACCAAATCCCCAAACACCACTTTAATACAGTTAGCAATAATCTTCTTGATGCATTTAAAAATCACATTACAACACGAAATAGGTCTATAATCAGTGATTTTACTAGGAACAGTCACCTGTGGAATAAGTGCAATAATAGTGTGATTAATTTCTTTAAGCAACTTACCATTAGTGAAAAAGTGCCGAATAGCACATGTAACATCACCACCCACAATATCCCATGCATTCTTAAAAAACGCAGCAGAAAACCCATCCGGACCAGGAGCTTTATCATCACCCATCGAGAACATATCATTCTTAATCTCAACATCCAGCACCACCTGAACCATATCCAAAGCACGCTGCGCATCAAGAACATTAGAAAACAAATCCTGCGAATCCAAAGGAGTAGAAAAACCCTCCAAACCAAGAAACTGCTCATAATGTGCTACAAACGCAGTCGTAACATCATTCCCTTCACACAACACATTAGACATATCTCGCACCATATCAATCCTGTTGCGAGAATTCGAACACTTCACAATTTTATAAAAATAAGCTGTATTAGAATCACATGCATCAAGCCACTCAATCTTAGCTTTCTGTTTTAAGAACCTCTCATCATCAAGCGACGCTTCCCTAAACGCCAAGAGACATCGAGCATGAACGTCACGAACATCAGAATTTGATAAATCTAAGTCAAGAGCCCTATGAGCCGCGTCAAGCTCATCCCATTGTCCAAATCACCCGCTCGTGCAGATTACCATTCTCATGAAGAAGCTTACGAAATGGCGCTTTAAGAAGTTTCAAACGTCGAACCACACGATACATGGCACAACCCGACACACTAGCATTCCACCCATTCAGAACAGCAGAACGAAACCCTTCCTTATGAATAAGAAAATTAGAAAATTTGAAAGGCTTTGGCTTCGTTCTACTAACCTCAGGAATACGAAGAACACATGGAGAATGATCCGAAATACGATAAGGCTGAAACACCCCAAGAGAACCCGGAAAAGCATCCATAAAAACTATATTAGACATAATCCTATCAATCTTCTTAAGGACACCACAGTCACCCTGAGGTTTTTGATTCCACGTGAAGTGAAGTACAGTAGCATTAACATCCATAACCTCCATGAGCTGAACACATTCTTTAAATTCACACATAGCAATATTCGGCTCATACCCACCATAGGAGTGATCTTTAAGATTAAGAGCAGCATTGAAGTCACCCATCAAAACCCATGGCTTATCACGCATGAGATAAGCATGAGCAGCAAGATCATTCCATAAACCACGACGATCCACATAGTAATTGGCAGCATACACAAAAGAACATGAAATGGTCATCTGGTCTCCCTGAGTATTAATCTGACGATGAATAACCTGTTCCGTTTGAGCCATAATACCAACATCAACCATATCTTCATTCCAACCAACAATAATACGGGAACCTTTAGTACACAAACTACCATTCGACAACCACTTCCATCGCCTACACACCTTACGACAAGTATCATACACAACATAAACATCAACATGAGACTCCAAAATAGCACAGACACTTAAATTATTCTCAGTAACCACCTGTCGAACCTCTCTCTGCTTAGGGGACTGGTTCAAGCCCCCTATATTCCAAGAAGCAATACTAAACATTAAAAACCTGTACAACAAGAGTGTTTTCCCCTGATTGAGAAGTATGCATAAGATTTGTCGTCTCATCATAAACATTTTCCACCTCCTCTTCATCATCCGAAACAACAGCCGTAGAAGGACCACTATCCTCCTTATTTAGTAAAGCATGATAGGGATTTGAAGTCACAATAGGGGTAGCCTGCGAAGAAACAGCCTTAGACGACCCATGTAAACCCTCACTATTCCTCCCTGAACCACCAGATGACGTATTAGGGACAGGAGGTTTGCCCTTCACATTCTTACCATCCGCCTTTGGAGCATACACAAACTTATTTCCCGTTTGGACACCCCCTTTGTTATTAGCATTAGTTTTCTTCTTTCTATGGACCACTTGCTGAAAACCATCATTAACAGGAGCATCTTCTTTCGTAACCACCACCCTATCCGGACACGACTCAGTGGAATGCCCAAAAATCTTACAATTATCACACCTAGGGGGTTTCCATTCATATTTCACCTTAATAGTAGCCCTCGTAAAACCCATACCCTCTAGTAATGGAATACCAACACTAATTGACTCACGTAAGGGAGCCTCGGAACTAACCTCAATAAGACATCTAGCAAAAATGCTGCGGCCCCACGACTCCTTACACATAGCACTAGTATAGTTATCCATCAGTATCGGCTTACCCAAATAAGATCCCAAAATACTAATACCTTCCTCATCAAACATTTCTAAAGGAACATCATGTAACTTAATCTAAACAGGAACACGGCTTAACTCCTCTTTTAGTAAACTAGTATTCATCGTCCATCTCTTAAGAATAATCGGATTATTCCTAATCATCTAAGGACCACCCTCTAAAACACTATCCAACCCCGTGCTGGAATCGAATTTGAAAAAGAAAGAACCTTTGGCGTTAAGCATAATTTTCTTAAGCCCATACTTCGCCCAATTGGTCTTCACATAATATTCAACCATAGGAAAAGCTTCACGTTTCCCAATGAAGTACCCATAGAACGTGTTTTCAAACTGATTCCCCACATTTTGGATAACCCGACGCGGGATAGATATATCCACCCCTTCAAACACATTTTCCACTTGTGTAAATGTAAATTTATTAGTACCTTTCGAAGTATCACTCTGCGACGCAAGGCCAGCGTAAGATACAGATGCAACTTGAACAAACGGAACCCCAGCGGTATCCACAGTTGGAGAACTATTACCATTCGAGCCACTTGGTCTTGAGGATACGTTAGTATTAGCACTTGGATTAAACATCCCAGAAGACACACCAATCCCATCCTACTCCTTTCGAATCACACCACCCCCCATCAAACAGTAAACCCTCACGATCATGCACACCCATATCAGGGTTTACATTCACTTGCTTCGAAACCCTCATCTGTTTGCGCATCGTGACATTCCCTAGCATGGCAGAATTAGGGTTTGAGGAAACCCTTGGCTGATCACTCCCACCCTTCGCACTCAAAATAGATTCATAAGAACTTAACATATTAAAGATTTCTTTGGATCGAGAACCAGTCACCAAAGACCAAAAATCATATGTATTCATCTTCAATCTATGCATGAATTCATGCACCTCTCTAACCGTAACCAACTACACCCCAAACACCTTCCTAATAACGTCCATGTTGCAAGATTGCAAACTGTTAAGAATCGCCGCCTTGCCTCTCGAATCCAACTTAGCTAAATCAATCGCATCCAGTATGCAGACTGAAACCCTAATCAGTTACAGCGATCGAATAGACAAACCCTAAACACAAATAAGCAAAACCGAAACCCTAATAGCGACGACAATAAACAAACACACAAGAACAATCATGAAGGGAACAATGAAGACACACCACTTAAACAAATCCCAAACCGACCTAGAGGAAACAAAAACAATCGCCACACTAATCGCAAACAGAATTAAAAAGAAGAAACGATTAAGAAACCCTAGAAAAACTTTCAACCAGTTAACAACTATGTTAACTCAAAATTAATCAAAGATTAATTGAGAAACAGCATTGTTAAAAGATTTAGAGATTAACAAAGGTAAAAATCGAATCGTGAAAGAGAAGAAGAAATTTTGCCGCCATTAATGTTTTTTTTCCCGGAAGGTTTAAGTTACCTAGCTACAAAACAACATCATTAATGGCAAATTATACATCATGACATAAAGAATGCATATCTTAAGTTTATTCCAATATCGGGCCGTCACAACTTGAATGTGAGAAGTAGAGTTAAATTATGTGCCCGTAGTTTCATGATGTAACTTGACACATTTTTCTTGTTCCCTCAGCTTAACTGGTGAGTTCTTTTTTAATCATCCGGATTATAGGTGTCTTGGTTTGATTTTTGAAAAAGTTTGAACAAAATCAAGTTTTTGGAAAGTTTTGGTTTGGGTTTTGATATCCGGAATAAGGGGGTTTCATTATTACGGATAAGTAGAAGGCTGGCATTCCGGATAAAGGCAATTTCATATATTCCGTGGTAAGTTTGTATTATTCCGGATAACACGCAGGAGAACAAAAATCCGGATAAGCGTACGAAGTTTGGATTCCGGATAAACCTCCAAAGGTTGAGATTCTGGATAAGGTGTTACAGTGAATTATGGATAAGCAGCATTAGTTCATTCTGGATAACACGTCTGTCTTCCAGATTCCGGATAAGCTTCACCTCAGTATTCCGGATAACCTCTCGAACTCTATTCCGGACAAGCAGTTTGGCAAATATTGCGGATAAGGATTTTATAGTCTTCATTCCGGATAAGGGTGAGTTGATATATTCCGGATAAGCAACAAAAGGAAGGATTCCGGATAAGACGTTAAACTGATTCTGGATAAAGGTTCTTTCACGGATTCCGGATAAGGGAAACTTCTCATATTCTGGATAAAGGTCACGACACGTATTCCGGATAAGACGAACATCGAACTTTCCAGATAAGAGGATTTAAAGATTCCGGATAAGACCTTTTTGGTAATATTCCGGATAAGACGAAGACCAGCTTATTCCGGATAAGACGATTTAAAGATTCCAGATAAGGATTTTTTTTGGTAATTTTCTGGTTAAAGGTATTTTTCCGGATTTGCAAATTTTATAGATTTTGAATTTGTCATTCGGAATTTTGTAGTGCTTATTATTCCGGATACAAGTTTTTCACAATTTCTTGAAATTTCAACCACATTCTTCTCACAACTTCATCTACTTAAGATACTACTCACTTCACATCATCTTTGAGATGGATTCTACTCAAGAATATCGTGTCACAAACAACAATATCATGGTAGCGGGTAACAAAGAGAGACCACCAATGCTTGTGTCTGGTCGGTATGCTCAATGGCAATCACGTTTCATACGATATCTTGATACAAGACCTAATGGTGATGCCTTGAGGAAATGTATTACTCATGGACCATATGTTTTCAAGAAGATCTCAATTACTCCAAGACCAGACACTGATACTACTGATGCAGTTCCCGCAAGTGAACGTGATGAAACAAGATCCGATCTCACACCTGAAAATTGTGCTTGGCATGATTCGGAGAAGGAAGCCATCTATATGGTTTTAAGTGGGATTGGAGATGATATTTATTCCACGGTTGATGCGTGCCCTACAACACATGAAATGTGGACTAATATTGAACACTTGCCACAAGGAGAATCACTCAACAAACAAGATGTCAAAACAAACTTGTTTTGGAATTTTGGCAAGTATAATTCACGTGATGGAGAATCAATTGACTCTTACTACTCCAGGTTTTATAAGATGATGAATGACATGACAAGAAATAATCTGCAAGTCTCCACCATGCAAGTCAATGTTCAATTTCTTCAACAACTTCAACCCGTGTAAAACCCGCGTGCTTTCACCATGAATAGTGCCCTTAAGATCGTACGTCCTAGATTAAAACTTACCTTATTCAGTATTGATCACATTCATGTGCTAATAATCAAGCAAGTGCATACGTGTATGACATGACAAGTATCGATTACGTACGAACTCATGATAAACAGTTAATAATATATCACGTGAACATAATTAATTCATGATCACCATTTAAAATACGAACTAGAATAATTACGTAAATACATATAATATAATTACGAGCGTTAAGATTACGTTAAACTACATGATAAAATAAACAGAAACGCTTTAGACACGAACACGTTTAACCACGAACGAACACGAAACATCGGGACACGAGAAAACATTTGGGCTACCCCTTGTGGGCCCCATATCCACGAATTAAGGAAGAGAAATGGGCCTAGCCCATCATTTTTACTAAACAAGGGGGGTAAGGGAAAATTAGCTAGTCATTTTTCACTTTTCAAAAGAATTAACCAAAAACCTAATTTTGTTCTTCCTCCTCCCCTTTTCTTTCATTTGTGCCGCCACCTATAACACCACCATAGGTGGTTGTTTGTTGATTTTGATCATAAATTCAAGAGTTAGAAACCGTGTTTGTTCATCCTCTTTCAAGATACGTAGTGGTATACCTTTCTAACCCTTCTTTTTAATTCTTTTTAATTATTTTAATCTTTGATTATTTTCATGAACATGTTATTTTTTTTCTTATTAAAACATGGTAATTAATCATTGATCTAACATGTTTTGGTATTAAATAAAATCAAAGAATGATTTAAAAGGGGTGTTAGTTTTGGCCGCCTAGCAAACAAACCCGAGGGGGGTTTGGTTTGCTATTGCCGCCACCACCAAGACCATTTTTGGTCTTGGTTGGCTCATGTGGGACCCACGGCAGCAAGGAGGCACACGTGCCCCGGGTTTGGCTCGGGGTACGGTGTCGAATTCATGCCCGATTCATGGTTCGTTGGTTAAATCATGATCTATGTTACATGTTAATTTTTATGAATCATGAACTTAGGATATAATTAATTAATAACATGAAATATTAATTAAATCATGACTTAGGTTATTTTAATTATTAGTTTAACATGACATTAATTTAACCTAAGTATTTTTATGTTATAAGTTATAATTAATTAATTATTAAAACATGCCTATAATTAATTAATTTAGTCATGACTTAGGTTATATTATTAATCATAATAATACACATTTTAACCTAAGTATTTTCATTTCATTTTAATTAAAACATGTTATACCTTAATTAAAATGCTTAACCTATAGTTTAATTATAATACATGAAATAATAATTAAACTATACACTATATCATATGACTTAAGAAATAAGCTTATAACACTTAGACTTATATGTTAGCTTATGTAATCAGCTTAATTCTAATTATGGAAACTTCTATTTATAGAAACTTAATTAAATAAGGCAACTAATCTAATTATGGAAACCTTCTATATATGGAAATCTATCTATTTCTGGCAGCTAATCTAATCATGGAAACCTTCTATATATGGAAACTTATTTAATTAAGGCAGCTGATCTATTTTTGGAAACTTTCTATTTTTAGAAACTAATCTATTTTAAGCAGTAAATTCTATTTTTGTAAACTTTCTATTTTTGGAAACTTTCTATTTTTGGAAACTTTCTATTTTTGGAAACTTTCTATTTTTGGTAACTTTCTATTTTTGGAAACTTTCTATTTTTGGAAACTTTCTATTTTTGGAAACTTTCTATTTTTGGAAACCTGCTATTTTTGGAAAGTTACTTATTATTATACAGTAAGTATATTAATACATGAAACACAAGTAATACTTAATCAGATAAATCAGAATATAAGATAAACACAGTTTAAGGCTTTAACAGTGAACCATGACCTAAAACATACCAAATCAGCTAAAATGAGACACAAAACCCAGTACGTAATCAGTGAATCGATACTTATACACGTGTGTATTCATGTAGCGTTAGTGATCCAGAAGTAGGAGTCCTTCTTCCGTTCATTCACTGGACTTGAGGTACGGATTCCCGTCCTTTCAGTATGGACATCCTTTCCTTATTAGGATTTCCCCGTATGCAGCCAACTGTTTTCCCCAGCATTTGTTTTATTGTTTTGAACTGCTTATGTTAATTTAGCATAAACTATAGCCATATACAAGCATGACCAGTTTCACCTAGTTATGGAGGTACCATAACCATAGCATTGGAGGCACCGATGTTATGACTTCCCCACGGCGGAGTGATTGCTCGTGGCGTCCCTTTTCAGTTTGGCCATATTATTATATCAGGTGGGGCGTATGGGTGCATCCTAGTTACATGTTTTATTCAGTTTATCATGGTGAATGTGGTGTGTGCCTTGCACCCTTCACAAGGAGCTGATCCCTCCTACCCAAATCAGTATATTTATTAGAGGCATCCCCTCTAATCAGCATGATGAGGTCACCCCTCCAAGTATTCATGCACGTGACCTTTTCATGACCTATATGGGCTATGGTATATTTATGTTAAAACAGTTTTCACAAGATAAACATAAGGCTTTTCAAACTATAAAACCAGTTTTCTTGATACTTAACCAGTTACTCATAACTTAGTCTTCCGCTGTTATATGTTACATGCTTATCCTATTTCATGCTTTATTGTACATCCGTGCACTGAGCGTCTTGCTCAGCCGTTACTTTCCTTTCCATGTCCCAAAACGGCAGGTACCCAAGACTCGAGCATTTGGAGGACGCACATAGGATGGAAGCTGCCAGAGACTTCTTTTCCTTTTTGCCTTCATATAGTTATGCTTGTTTAGTCTTTATTCAGTTCATTTCCTTTATTTATGTTTTGGGCTTATGTTTGGGAACCGATGTTTGATACCGGTTTTCCCTATGGTCATGTATGTTTTACTACATATCACCTTGCATGCTTTGATGACACGCCATAATCACGCGTGACATTCCATTTATCAAAATCGGGTGTTACAATTATGGTATCAGAGCCAGGTTCCGACCTGTAGGCTCTAAAACTCGACCTGTGACTAGTGGGTAGTCACCAGGAGCTTCCTAAGCCAACGATTGTTATTCCACGTATTGATGTTTCAGCGCGTTGTTGTTTTAACCATTACGTTTTCAGCACCTTTTTGTTTTAGCCATGACGTTTTCAGCACCTTGTTGTTTTCACCATGATGTTTTCACCAGTATCGTCTTACTAATATGGAATGAACAACCGTCATCCATACTTAGTTATGTGTCATTGTCTATGCATGATGTTCCTCGTGAACTGTGACGATGTGGACTGACCTCAATAGTTCATAATTTTCACATAAAATTTTTTCTGTTAAGTTTTGACAATGACTTTTAATTATTATGTTTCATGCATTCATGCATTTATATCATATGTCATCGGTTGCAGGAATTGTACCAATTATTAACTTTCGGATCAATATTTATAATGTGGCTTTTATTTAACATGTTTGTTTTTATAAAAAAAATATTGAATTCTCGGTTAACCGGCAAGGTTATGGATTTAATGTATCGAATACGCGCCAATTATTATTTAACGACAAGATGTACATCTGTCATCGACCACAAATATCCTCTATATGACATAGAAATGTTTTTCTTGTCATTATTTTAATGGTTCGTTTTATAGACATTCTTCATAAATTTATGATAAAGTTTTAAGTGTCATTCTTTATATGACGCGTTAACGTTTATTAAATAAAGCCCTCAACTTTTATATCAAAGTAGCAACGTTCTTCAAATGGCGTCGTTCTTATTTCATATTAAGCGTTTATTTTTCATGTTTTACGTATAATTTTTAAATCTTGTAATTTTTAAAATATTCGATTTCAATAATACTCGTTTTTGCAAAATGTGAGGCGAGATTATACTCACTTAATCATCTCACGTCACACATACATAACATATCAATATTGAGAATTGAAATGATGGTATCTCACTACATCTACACACGTATCATGCAATTGTTTTCCCACATCTCTAATACACGTGCGAATCTCGTTTCCAAGGAACACGTAATAAAGTCCCACATTTTTTTAAGTCAAGTAGATTACTCTCAATATCATAACACACAATTTTAGTTCTAGGATTAACGAACACTTTTACTTCATACTCAGCGAAGATACGTATTATTCCTACTCGGTTCGAAATTCAAGTCGATATGGGTTGGGTTTCTGTTATCTAATTGTTCATTTTTGGTAGTGTATCGCGACTCCGGTTCACTCGTATCTCTGGGTAAAGATAAGTTACTACTTGTGTCAAATCTTCTTGTATAGAAGTTGTATATTGGTAACCTATATCGGAGTACAAGTTGTGGGCTCATATTTGCCGATACTAAACTGTGGTCGGTTGATTTGGCTCATTTCTGGGTAAAAAATTTGGTTACGTACAAGTTTGTATATCGTGATCGGATTGAGCTTCGGTTGGTACGTGATCAGGAGATGTTCGTGTGTCTACTCCTTAGTCGACGGGACTGAATATTACATCGAGTTCATATTCGGGTGACACGTTAAGGTGCCGTTCACTAGAGTCCGTTGGTTGAACTCGAGTCTTATTTCTTTGAGGTACGTCTTAATTCTGGTGTGTGCATAATATAATCAATCAGTTTATGTTGTATTAATAAATAATAGTACTAGATATGTATGAGATTAATGTAAAACCTTTTGTATATGATACCTTACTAAATAATAATGATATACGAACTGTAATGTCATACATATGCGAACTCGTATAACGATTTTCGAAAACAAAGATGAAACAATGGAGCTTCACGTCACAAATCCTTAACAAAATACTTTCATGCAATCTAAAATGAAGATCTACATATTTGGTCTTCCATTTATGAAGCTATACACATACAAGTAATATAGATTTTAAATGAAACAGTTATGGTCCTCTTCATTTTATAATCTTCATAACAAGTCTTAAAATTGTAACTTACTTATTTTAAAAGTGATATAAAACTTATTTTAGTTCTATATGTCGTCATTTATATCTCTAAGACGCGCCATTTAATTTTAGGTCGTCGTTTGAAGCTCGCGGCCTCTTGTCTTATCATATTTCATCGTTTCACTACTTTCACTATTATTGTGATCGTTATCCTCGTTTGATATCGTTATCGCTAAGGTGAGTTCATAGCCTCGCTTTTACTTTTTTTTAATTGTTTTATTAAACCCGCGAGGGGATACATGCTACTTTTTACGAATGGACGCAAGTACTTGAACTGTATGCTTATTTTATCACTTTTTGTCATGAACCGTTAATTACTTGGACCGACTGTACTGGTCGAGTAAACACGAATGCTGTGAATAGATCTATTGGGATTGACCTCTCCGTCCGGGTTTAACGGAAAACCGACTGGACGCATTGTATTTGAAACATAAACGGAATAACGGATGTTAATGTTCGGTTTCATGAGCTAAATGCGATAATTGATGCTATCTGACTTTGTAAACTGAATACTTGAAATCTTGTGGTCCACTGCTTTTACTCGCAAACCTATGAATTCACTCAACCTTTGTGTTGACGTTTTAGCATGTATTTCTCAGGTACTCAGATTTAAAAGCAGCTGGAGCATGGAGTCGCACTGGATATTTTAAAGGCAATAAAATACCGATTACCATTCGATATTTTGAAACTGTTTATATTTACATTATAGTTGGGACCTGCTGCTGTAAACTCTGATGTTTTATTAATCGAATGGATTAAACTTTTTAAACGCCTTTTTTTGTCGTTTTCTGTAACTTGTGTGTTGTGCTATGAAGTAATACTCCCATTGAACCTTCCGTTGCTATCTGAAATTTGGGAGTGTTACAGATTGGTATCAGAGCACTTGTTATAGAGAACTAGGTCATTTTTATGAAATCTAGACTATAACTGCTCTTTTGATAAAACGATTTTATTGCCTTGAACATCATCTGTGCGCTCGTGCTGCCTGAAAGCTTATAAAATATGTATACTGGTATATATATATATATATATTTGTTTCTCGTTAGTATGTTTATGTGAAGGGATTATTTATATAAACATTGAGCTCTTTCAAGACATTGCGAGTGAAGCAATGGTCTTGGTAAAGTTTTTGATAACTTGTATGATAACTATTTTATATAAGCGTGAACTCACCGCCAACTGCCGATTCCGCTGGTTATTTACCTTCTGATTCCGAGTTTGAATACTCTTCTTGTGCTTTACAATCGTAAATGTTGTTTCATAGACCATCTTTGTAAAGTCTTCCAGTTGATTAGAGTGCGACTTTGAGTTGTCACCTTCTGATATGCCATTTTTGGGCACCTATTTCTTTCAAATGTTGTTTAATTGTGCTCCTTCATTTTCTTATCACTTTGAATGATTCTAAAAAATCAGGCTGTGAAAGAGATTTTTCCTTCTATGGAACATTGATTTAGTGTTGATCTCGTGCTTTGCGCAAATGATGCTTAGGTAGGATAATTTATAATTATCTTGTTGAAACGAATTCGTCACTCGTTTTAACAAGCAAATTATAAATTACCGACCATTAATTTCTAAATCTTAATTAGATGGACTTGACGAACCCATGTAATTAATGATTTGTAAATAAGTGGGCTTAAGCATGTGGCATTCACACATTGTTTCTTTTCGACTCATCGTTCAATTGAACGGCTCATCCGTTGTATATCTCTATTTTAACTCGTATCGTTATTATCTTGTACGAACGACTCTTTAATTTTTTTTATATTTTTGATACATTTATATGGATGATTCCGAGCATGTATCGACTTTTGTGAACTTAAAAACTCTCACCTTTTGTCGAGCCATGGACATGTAAAACAACCGAACTCTGGGACAGAGTTCTTTTAAGGTGGATGGACTGTACCAATTATTAACTTTCGGATCAATATTTATAATGTGGCTTTTATTTAACATGTTTGTTTTTATAAAAAAAATATTGAATTCTCGGTTAACCGGCAAGGTTATGGATTTAATGTATCGAATACGCGCCAATTATTATTTAACGACAAGATGTACATCTGTCATCGACCACAAATATCCTCTATATGACATAGAAATGTTTTTCTTGTCATTATTTTAATGGTTCGTTTTATAGACATTCTTCATAAATTTATGATAAAGTTTTAAGTGTCATTCTTTATATGACGCGTTAACGTTTATTAAATAAAGCCCTCAACTTTTATATCAAAGTAGCAACGTTCTTCAAATGGCGTCGTTCTTATTTCATATTAAGCGTTTATTTTTCATGTTTTACGTATAATTTTTAAATCTTGTAATTTTTAAAATATTCGATTTCAATAATACTCGTTTTTGCAAAATGTGAGGCGAGATTATACTCACTTAATCATCTCACGTCACACATACATAACATATCAATATTGAGAATTGAAATGATGGTATCTCACTACATCTACACACGTATCATGCAATTGTTTTCCCACATCTCTAATACACGTGCGAATCTCGTTTCCAAGGAACACGTAATAAAGTCCCACATTTTTTTAAGTCAAGTAGATTACTCTCAATATCATAACACACAATTTTAGTTCTAGGATTAACGAACACTTTTACTTCATACTCAGCGAAGATACGTATTATTCCTACTCGGTTCGAAATTCAAGTCGATATGGGTTGGGTTTCTGTTATCTAATTGTTCATTTTTGGTAGTGTATCGCGACTCCGGTTCACTCGTATCTCTGGGTAAAGATAAGTTACTACTTGTGTCAAATCTTCTTGTATAGAAGTTGTATATTGGTAACCTATATCGGAGTACAAGTTGTGGGCTCATATTTGCCGATACTAAACTGTGGTCGGTTGATTTGGCTCATTTCTGGGTAAAAAATTTGGTTACGTACAAGTTTGTATATCGCGATCGGATTGAGCTTCGGTTGGTACGTGATCAGGAGATGTTCGTGTGTCTACTCCTTAGTCGACGGGACTGAATATTACATCGAGTTCATATTCGGGTGACACGTTAAGGTGCCGTTCACTAGAGTCCGTTGGTTGAACTCGAGTCTTATTTCTTTGAGGTACGTCTTAATTCTGGTGTGTGCATAATATAATCAATCAGTTTATGTTGTATTAATAAATAATAGTACTAGATATGTATGAGATTAATGTAAAACCTTTTGTATATGATACCTTACTAAATAATAATGATATACGAACTGTAATGTCATACATATGCGAACTCGTATAACGATTTTCGAAAACAAAGATGAAACAATGGAGCTTCACGTCACAAATCCTTAACAAAATACTTTCATGCAATCTAAAATGAAGATCTACATATTTGGTCTTCCATTTATGAAGCTATACACATACAAGTAATATAGATTTTAAATGAAACAGTTATGGTCCTCTTCATTTTATAATCTTCATAACAAGTCTTAAAATTGTAACTTACTTATTTTAAAAGTGATATAAAACTTATTTTAGTTCTATATGTCGTCATTTATATCTCTAAGACGCGCCATTTAATTTTAGGTCGTCGTTTGAAGCTCGCGGCCTCTTGTCTTATCATATTTCATCGTTTCACTACTTTCACTATTATTGTGATCGTTATCCTCGTTTGATATCGTTATCGCTAAGGTGAGTTCATAGCCTCGCTTTTACTTTTTTTAATTGTTTTATTAAACCCGCGAGGGGATACATGCTACTTTTTACGAATGGACGCAAGTACTTGAACTGTATGCTTATTTTATCACTTTTTGTCATGAACCGTTAATTACTTGGACCGACTGTACTGGTCGAGTAAACACGAATGCTGTGAATAGATCTATTGGGATTGACCTCTCCGTCCGGGTTTAACGGAAAACCGACTGGACGCATTGTATTTGAAACATAAACGGAATAACGGATGTTAATGTTCGGTTTCATGAGCTAAATGCGATAATTGATGCTATCTGACTTTGTAAACTGAATACTTGAAATCTTGTGGTCCACTGCTTTTACTCGCAAACCTATGAATTCACTCAACCTTTGTGTTGACGTTTTAGCATGTATTTCTCAGGTACTCAGATTTAAAAGCAGCTGGAGCATGGAGTCGCACTGGATATTTTAAAGGCAATAAAATACCGATTACCATTCGATATTTTGAAACTGTTTATATTTACATTATAGTTGGGACCTGCTGCTGTAAACTCTGATGTTTTATTAATCGAATGGATTAAACTTTTTAAACGCCTTTTTTTGTCGTTTTCTGTAACTTGTGTGTTGTGCTATGAAGTAATACTCCCATTGAACCTTCCGTTGCTATCTGAAATTTGGGAGTGTTACAGGAATTTTGACTAAGTAATGGTTGGTACAGGACTGGCCCTATTTAGTCGCATGTGCTTTTATCGAAACTTTTAACTTTGGGACCGACCCATAGGCGTCCCCTCGCCATGTCTTTTGTTTTGGAACCGACCCATAGGCGTTCCCTCGCACATATAAAGGTTTTATAAACTACATTACGCATTCATGCACTGTTTTCTTGCATAAATTTTTTTCTCATGATTTAAATTGGCATAAATTTTTTTTTTTTTTTCATGTCCCATCATAAGTTATTATGTTTTTATGTCAAGTATGCCTTCATACTGTCATGGTTAACTTCAGTTTCCTGCTGATTATGTTATACACTTCTTCGTAATAGATGGTTTCATGTTTCCTCATGATAATTCCGTCTTTATGTTGATTATGTTTCACGCCTCTTTTGTTATTTACGTTGTCCTGCAAGACATTGTCAGATTTCTTGAACCATGCTTTCATGATAGTCATGGTTGGTTTCTATTGATCATGCTGTCAGGCAAATCAGCGTTGAATTTTGTGTAACCACACTTTAGCGTTTCTCTATGCAACCAGAATGATGTCTATGCTAATACTGCCAGGTTATCATGATAGTTTTCCTAACCGTTTAACCGGTTTACTTTCCTTAAATCATGAAAAATGATCGAGCCCATACCGATCATTTCATGTGCATCCCATGTGTACTCCACGTACCGTATTTCATGTGTATTACATGTACCTTAATCCATGTGTATTCCACTTGCAATACTTCACGAGTATTCGCTAGTCGATTCTAAATCATCTCAGGCGTATGCTCACTTGCTGATATTCTACAAGATTGTCGATGCCGCTCATAGCTTGGAGACGTTACTGAAGGTTGATGCTGCTGATGTTGGGAGACGCTACGAGATACTGATGCTGATTGCTGTTCACAACCTGGAGATCCTAAAAGACGAAGACAAAGGCGTCGGAGCAAAGCCATTGGACGAGAAGATGCTTCACCATCAGACAATTCCCATCAATCATTGTCCCAAATTCATAATTACATGTCACACGTCGTTCGGCTGTCATTTCAGCCATATGAGTGAAAACCAGTACCAGCCGGCCACTCAGCTAAATAGTTACATGAGTCACTGTCATGAGAATGACCGTCATGGAACCGACAGACAAGATGATAGTAACCACTACTATGACAGCAACTATCCTAGAAATCACAACCGAGGCTCCGGCCACGGACGTGATCAGACATACAAATGACCAGTAACCCAACCGATCCGCCAATTCTGGCATTTTAACCAAATATTTGTAGTTCTAATTGTTTCACATCTCGAGACACATGTCAAGACATCAGTCAAGACACATATCTCACGTATACTTTCTGAGGACACATGTCAAGACACCAGTCAAGACATATGTCATGCTTATTGTTCCAAGAAGCGAGTCAAGACACATGACTCACGTCCAACTATGGAGCATTTCTAAGAAATTCAGGGTACCCTCCAAGGGTACATCTATTTGTTGTGCCATGTACAAATCAGGCCACAAGAATTTCAATACCATTATCAGCGCATCAGTGAGAACTGTCATGTTGCTGATGTCACTTTCATTTCTTTCACCATAGTTCATATATTCCTTACCATGAAGGACGCCGTTCGTATTCCCACGTATACGAAGATTTTCCGTCATCTTAATGATGAGATCCAAGCTGCTAACGCATTTTCCTCGGACAGACACGAGATGAATTTTTTTTTATCTTAATTATGGACTATGAACAGCACACCATGCTACGATTCATAATTATGTACGGTAATGTTCAGGCTCCTGAATACTTCAGCTTGATTTTCCATCGGATTATCTGTGCAAATTTTCTACGCCTACAAGCATGTGCATTGTTAGCCATGGTCGCTAAAATTTTCTAGCTGTCAGTAAGACACAACCACTTAACTCTTTTACGCACAGCCAGTTGATTATTCCAAAGTCTTCCTATACATTCTAGCAGAACCTACAAGGAGAAGGATGGTACCATGAGATTATGTGTCGACTACCGTTGACTTAAACAAATCACCATTCATGACCGTTATTCTCCTCCACGTATTGACGACATGTCCAATCAACCGTATAGTGTTAATCACTTTTCCAAGATCGAACTCATGATCATGCTGCCAACAGTGACGAGTAAAAGAGCAGGACATGTCCATGACTGCTATTCGTACACGACTCGGTCACGCTAAATTTATGATTTTGAATTAGTCTCATCAATGCTCCAACCGCATTATGGACTTAATAAATTGAGTTTCCATGAACTCCTAAACAATTTTATCAGCGTCTTCATTGAGGATAACCTGATTTCCTGTAAGCCCAGAGAAGAACAGGAAGACCATATCTGCACTATGTTACAAATTTTATGCCAAGAGAAATCTTACCCTAGAAAATTTTCCAATATCAATTCTGTTTCATAACAGTGACACGCTAAATCACATGGGTTTCTATGGTTAATCTTACCATGACTCAGCTTATGCGTAAAGGAGAGAACCCTACACTACATTAGGTGTTCTAGAAAATTATACGCTAGGAGAAGTCTAATACACATTTTAACCTAAGTATTTTCATTTCATTTTAATTAAAACATGTTATACCTTAATTAAAATGCTTAACCTATAGTTTAATTATAATACATGAAATAATAATTAAACTATACACTATATCATATGACTTAAGAAATAAGCTTATAACACTTAGACTTATATGTTAGCTTATGTAATCAGCTTAATTCTAATTATGGAAACTTCTATTTATAGAAACTTAATTAAATAAGGCAACTAATCTAATTATGGAAACCTTCTATATATGGAAATCTATCTATTTCTGGCAGCTAATCTAATCATGGAAACCTTCTATATATGGAAACTTATTTAATTAAGGCAGCTGATCTATTTTTGGAAACTTTCTATTTTTAGAAACTAATCTATTTTAAGCAGTAAATTCTATTTTTGTAAACTTTCTATTTTTGGAAACTTTCTATTTTTGGAAACTTTCTATTTTTGGAAACTTTCTATTTTTGGTAACTTTCTATTTTTGGAAACTTTCTATTTTTGGAAACTTTCTATTTTTGGAAACTTTCTATTTTTGGAAACCTGCTATTTTTAGAAAGTTACTTATTATTATACAGTAAGTATATTAATACATGAAACACCAGTAATACTTAATCAGATAAATCAGAATATAAGATAAACACAGTTTAAGGCTTTAACAGTGAACCATGACCTAAAACATACCAAATCAGCTAAAATGAGACACAAAACCCAGTACGTAATCAGTGAATCGATACTTATACACGTGTGTATTCATGTAGCGTTAGTGATCCAGAAGTAGGAGTCCTTCTTCCGTTCATTCACTGGACTTGAGGTACGGATTCCCGTCCTTTCAGTATGGACATCCTTTCCTTATTAGGATTTCCCCGTATGCAGCCAACTGTTTTCCCCAGCATTTGTTTTATTGTTTTGAACTGCTTATGTTAATTTAGCATAAACTATAGCCATATACAAGCATGACCAGTTTCACCTAGTTATGGAGGTACCATAACCATAGCATTGGAGGCACCGATGTTATGACTTCCCCACGGCGGAGTGATTGCTCGTGGCGTCCCTTTTTAGTTTGGCCATATTATATCAGGTGGGGCGTATGGGTGCATCCTAGTTACATGTTTTATTCAGTTTATCATGGTGAATGTGGTGTGTGCCTTGCACCCTTCACAAGGAGCTGATCCCTCCTACCCAAATCAGTATATTTATTAGAGGCATCCCCTCTAATCAGCATGATGAGGTCACCCCTCCAAGTATTCATGCACGTGACCTTTTCATGACCTATATGGGCTATGGTATATTTATGTTAAAACAGTTTTCACAAGATAAACATAAGGCTTTTCAAACTATAAAACCAGTTTTCTTGATACTTAACCAGTTACTCAGAACTTAGTCTTCCGCTGTTATATGTTACATGCTTATCCTATTTCATGCTTTATTGTACATCCGTGCACTGAGCGTCTTGCTCAGCCGTTACTTTCCTTTCCATGTCCCAAAACGGCAGGTACCCAAGACTCGAGCATTTGGAGGACGCACATAGGATGGAAGCTGCCAGAGACTTCTTTTCCTTTTTGCCTTCATATAGTTATGCTTGTTTAGTCTTTATTCAGTTCATTTCCTTTATTTATGTTTTGGGCTTATGTTTGGGAACCGATGTTTGATACCGGTTTTCCCTATGGTCATGTATGTTTTACTACATATCACCTTGCATGCTTTGATGACACGCCATAATCACGCGTGACATTCCATTTATCAAAATGGGGTGTTACAACCCGAGTGGACACGATTCGTCACTTTAGTGAAACAACAAGAAAAGTTAGACGAGGTCTTATATCATCGACTCTTTGATATCTTGAAGCAGTTTCAGAATGAAGCAAATGAGATTCGAGCTGAACGTGTTGCCAAGATGGCTAATCCACTTGCTTTAGTGACTACAACTCAACATGTTCAAGGTCATCACTCTCGTGCTCCCAAGTCATATTCCACTACATCATCTTCACCACGATCTTCCACATCATCTAAGTCTTCATCATCCACAAGATCTCGATGTAAAGTGCCAAGAGCACCATCACCACCATCTGAGTCATCATCTGAAGAAGATAGTGATGAAGACCAAGCTCAAAAGAACCGAGAGATGAAACAACAAATTGCTTTCATAATGAAGACTTACAAGAAAATCTACAAACCCACCAACAACAATATTCGCACATCATCTAACACCAAGAACCGGTATGTTGAGAGTCCTCCAAGGTATGACACACGTCGACGTGGTGAAAGTCCTTCTAGGTATGATCGACATAATCCAACGCATGTTGGGGGTTTTGCAAGGTATGATCGACAAACTGCCAAGTATGATACTCAGAGGATTGCTGCTGCTACTGGAAATAGGGAAACTGTTGGAAGTCAAGTGGTTCAGCAGAGTGGGATTCAGTGTTTTAATTGCCAAGGTTATGGGCATATGGCAAAGGAATGCAGGAAGCCAAAAAAGGTTAGAGACTCTGGTTATCATAAGGAAAAGATGCTGCTTTGCAAGAAGATGGAAGCAGGGGTTAAATTGTCAGCTGAGGAAGGAGAAATGCTTGATGACACTGATGATGAAGATTCTGATCAAGAGCTCGATGCACATTACTCGTACATGGCAAAGGTTGAAGAAGTTCTCAAAGTCACTGAAGATGACAATGGCCCTATCCTTGACACTAAGCCAATCGATAAGGTACACAATACTGATGAATATAATGTGTTTGGTGATATTCATGAGCATAGTGATCTACCCAATGCCATTAATGACACGTGTATGATGGAAATGGTTGATAGCAATACCACACCCGATTCATCAGACATGTGCAATAATGAGTCTGAGGATGATCAACATGCAAATGAGTATGATGAAGAGGAACGTATTGCGCTTGATAATTTAATTGCTACTTTACAAAAATATGTCACTGAAAATAAAAAGAGTCAAAAGCAATTAAAGAAGGCTAACGCTACGCTCACTCAAAATTTTGAAGAATGCAAAGCTGCTCTTATTAAATCGAATGAGATGACTGAAAACTATAGAGATGAGCTCCTTCAGAAAACCAAAGAGCTTGAGGGGTACAAGGGTAGTGCGTTAAAAAGTCAAAAGGACGATTTTGAAAACAAATATAACACAACTTTTGAGTTATTAGCCAAAGAGAAACGTCAATATAATGTTTTCTTAATGGATGAACGTCAAAAAACGTACCTTGCCAATACCAAAGTTAATGAACTTGAACAAAAGCTCTTTATGACCACCACCGATTCTGCTAAAATTCTTGAGGATAAGAAACAAGAGGTAGATGCGTTAAAACAAGACTTCAAAAGTAGATATGATAAAGAAACCGAAAAAGTAACGAAACTAGAAGAACAAGTCGAATTTTTGAAGAAAGTTGTTTATAAAACGCATGATTCTATTCAATCCGTAAGAATGCTAGCACCTCCTTCAATGTTTAAGGGTCAAGCTAGCTTTGCAAGTCCTGAGTACCTTGCCAATGCTCAAGCTGCGAACCAACGTCTTTATCTTGATGAGACTGAAAGGACCGATCTTGATTGCATGCCTATTAGTGCCGATAGTGAAGAGACTGCCCTTTGGGATGATGATAGTCGACCACTTGTCAATAAGGACTTTGTGAAATCATATAATTATGCTTATGAGAATAGTCTTTATGGCCTTTTCAACAAACAAACTCAAAAATCTCATGAGGATGTGTTTTTAGAATGTAAACAAAAGAGAATTCAATGGAAGAAAGCGTTTGCCCCTAAGAAATCTAATGTTTACAAATACATAAACTACCTCCCTCTCGATGAATCTAAAAGCAAGAGTAGGAAAACATTAGGTATTCTTAAACACCACATAGATAATGTTAAATCTATTGTTGAAAGAGATTGGGCAAAACGTGAAAATGATGAGTGGACACGCCTGATTTCCCAAGATATTACCTTGCTTGTGAAAGAACTATTAATCCCAAATATGGCATTAACTAAAGAAACTTTTCTTCAGTTTGAGGAGTTCATTCGGAATGAAATGTATGATGATTTAAAAATAAGTTGAATCTCTTGAGAAACACATTGGTGATCTTCAAATGGAGAAGTCTGATTTTTCAGATGAATATGATTTACTCTTGCAAGAATGCGTTTCTAAAGATGCTATGTGTGCTTATTTTACATCTTGTGCTGATATTGATGAATATTCTGATGTTGCATGCAAATATCTTGATAAGATCAAAGAATGTGAGCATCTTGAAATTGAGCTTTCGAAACGTAAAGAAAATGTTGATAAAAAGTCTTTTGAGTTACTTCAACACAAAACTGATTTCCTTCAAAAACATTGTCATTCTTTTGAATTTGCTTTGCAAAAAGACATTGGTACTTTTCCACATGATAATAAATTGCAAGAAAAACTTTCCCAAATGTTTCGAGAAATGAATGAATAGAATTTGGAAATTAAAGGCTTGAAAGCTCAATTTCAAGACAAGGACACAACGATAGCAGAGTTGGAGAAACTCGTTGCTAAAATGGGTGGGAAAGTTGTGCAACCTAGCATTAAAAAACATGTTGTTAGACAACCCAATGCCTCTAAAGAGAATAGATCCTCTATCTTGGGAAAACCATCTGCTTTATCAAATTCCTCGTTTGCAAAACCTGTGTTTGCCCCAAGATGGATGGAAAGGAAAGGTTACCACATAATCAACCCATAAGGAATGCCATAGCACCAAGCGTTAAGCACAATAATGTGATTAAACCAAGGATGTATAGAATGACCACTAAGCCCACAAACAAAGTTACTCAATCGCCTCAGACTTCTAGAAACACTAATATTCGTGTGTCTTCTACTACATGAATAGTCTCCACTACTAGTGTTAGCCGGCCTCAGCTTAAGAGCACTCAAGTGAATGATAAGGTCTGGAAACACAAGAATCAAGGGAAGATGAAGGAAGTAGAAGAACACCCTAGGAATTTGAATGTTTTTAAGAATAAAAAGTCTGTAATCGCATGTAATGACGATTTGAATGTTTTAAATGATTTGAATGCTATGAATGTCAAATTTGTTTGTGTCAAATATGGAAAGTGTGCTAACGCTAATCATTCTATGTGTGCTATGAATAATGTCAAAGGCACAGATACTAGAACTAAGCAGCAAGTTGTGAAGCCTATTAGACCTAGTAAACCAAAACGTAAAGTGAACCACTCTGGTGCTACCCCCACTAAGAAAAGTAATGCATCAAACTCCACCACTACGAACCTAGAAGCAGAATTAAGGAATTATATGAGTCTGCTAGTAAGTCTTAGAAGTAGTGGTTTGCTAATCAATGTCCTCCTGGATACAAATGGATGCCTAAAGCTAGGACAAAAAATGTGAAAACGAGTGTTAGTATGCCTTTAAATGTTACTAAGGACACTAATGATTCTACTATCACAACTACTGTGGTATCCAAATTAGCAATTGCTCCATCGTGTTCTAACTCTTCTGCAGGTGATACAAATAATTCTATTCATACTGGACTCCGGATGCACGAAGCACATGACGGGGAATCTCAAGCTTCTAATTAACTTCGTGGAGAAGTTCCTGGGTACGGTCTGATTCAGAAATGATCAATTTGCACCGATCCTAGGATATGGAGATTTGGTTCAGGGGAATATTACAATCAAAAGGGTATACTACGTCGAAGGGCTCAATCACAATCTTTTCTCGGTTGGTCAATTCTGTGATGCAGATTTGGAAGTTGCTTTCAGAAAGAAGACATGTTTTGTTCGTGATTATGATGGGAATAACTTACTTACCGGTACACGGGGTACTGATCTTTACACAATTTGACTTCAAGAAACAACTTCATCAACTCCAATTTGCTTCATGGCTAAAGCTTCATCGACTCAGGCATGGTTATGGAATCAATGTTTATCTCATCTTAATTTTGATACCATCAACTTGCTTTCCAAGAAAGATATTGTGAGAGGCCTTCCATGTTTGAAATTCATCAAAGATCATATTTGTTCTTCTTGGGAACTTTGTAAAGCTAAAAGAAGTAGTTTCAAAACAAAGACTACACCAAGCTCAAAAGGACGGTTAGATCTTCTTCATATGGATCCGTGTGGTCCCATGCGTGTTCAGAGTATCAATGGAAAGAAATACATTCTGGTAATTGTTGATGATTACTCAAGGTACACATGGACTCACTTCTTGAGGTCCAAGGATGAAACACCCGAAGTTCTCATTAGCTTTCTCAAACTGATACAACGTGGTCTTCAAGCTCAAGTTAAAGTGGTTCGCACTGACAGAGGTACAGAATTTTTGAATTCGAATCTGAGAAAGTATTTTGAAGCCGAAGGGATTGAATATGAAACATCTATTTCTCGAACACCCGAACAAAACGGTGTTGTTGAAAGACGAAACCGTACTTTGGTTGAAGCTGCTCGAACATTATTATCTACTTCAAAACTTCCACTCTACTTTTGGGCTGAAGCTGTGTCAACCGCATGCTACACACAAAACCGCTCCTTAATTATCCCAAGACACGAAAAGACACCATATCACATAATTCATGATCGAAAACCTTCACTCAAACAACTTCATGTTTTTGGATGTACTTGTTACATTATACGAGATGGTGAAAATTTGGATAAGATGAAAGAGAAAGGTGATGCATGTATTCTTGTGGGATACGCAACTCAGTCTAAGGGATATAGAGTATACAACAAGAGAACAAAATTGGTAGTCGAGACTATTCACATCCGATTTGATGAATTACAAGAAATCACACTTGAACAAAACAGTTTAAGTCCCGATCCACAACGACAAACGACTTCCGTTCAAAACGGCATGGAACTCGGAACTCAAGACCACAACAATGAACCGTCAAGTTCAACGCTGGTTCCCGAAAATGTTCCTAGAGCTGATATGACAGTCGACACGACAATTGAAGAGTTGGAAATGTTATATGGAACAATGTATGATGAATATTTCACGGGGGAGAAACAAGTTGTATCGAAGTCTTCCGCTGTGACTCATGATAAGAATGATGATACCGATCATCATCAACAACCGGATACAACTTCATCTACTTCAACACGGGTTGCTGCAGATTTACCTCCTCCGAATATCACTTCAACAATCGATCCTACAACATCCACAACTACTGTCATTGCTCCAGAGAACACAAACCAAGCAGAAAATGCATTATCCGACGAAGACGAATTTATCAACCCATTCGGTACACCGGTACACGAAACTAGAGAGTCTTCTACTCGCCATGTTGATCCGTCAAATATGCATACATTCAAACAATGACATCCTTCAACACATCATTGGACCCGAGATCATCCTTTGGTTCATGTAATCGGAAACCCTTCACAGCCCGTTCGAACAAGACGACAGCTTAACACCGATGGCGATGTTTGTATGTTCGCACTCGCCGTGAGTTCAGCTGAACCGAAAAACATCAAAGAAGCCATGGCTGATCACACTTGGATTGAATCGATGACGGATGAACTTCAACAATTTGAAAGACTTAAAGTCTGGGAACTTGTTGACAGACCATTCGATGTAATACCATTAAATCTTCGATGGATCTGGAAAAACAAGATGGATGAAGAGAACACGATCATCAAGAATAAATCTAGGCTTGTGGATAAAGGGTATGGACAGAAAGAGGGTATTGATTTTGAAGAATCATTTGCACCAGTTGCTCGAATGGAAGCGGTCAGGATTTTTCTTGCTTATGTTGCACATAAGGGATTCATCGTTTATCAAATGGACGTAAAGACGGTGTTTCTTGACGGTCCTTTGAAGGAAGAAGTTTATGTCACGTAGCCGAAAGGATTCGTCAATCCTCATTATCCTGACAAGGTTTATCGTCTCCACAAAGCACTTTATGGACTCAAGCAAGCTCCAAGGGCGTAGTACGACGAGCTCTCAAAATTTCTGTTCTCCAAAGGTTTCTCAAAAGGTTCCATTGATCTAACTTTGTTCACTTATAAATATGGGGATAACATTTTGCTTGTGCAGATTTATGTTGATGACATTATTTTCGGGTCTACAAACCAAAAACTTTCAAAATGGTTTGAAAAAGTAATGCACAACAGATTTGAAATGTCTATGATGGGCGAACTAAAATCTTTCTAGGAATTCAAGTTCACCAATCCCCAAGTGGTATCTTCATTAACCAAGCTAAGTATTATCAAGAGATAATCAAAAAGCATGGTATGACATCATGTGACCCCGTTGGGACACCATTATCAACCACATCCCTAGATGCTGACTTGGAGGGATTACCCATAGATCAAACGAGATATCGTTCCATGATCAGGTCCCTCATGTACTTGACAGCAAGCAGACCTGATATTCATCATGCTACGTGTTATTGTGCACGATATCAAGCACGACCCACTGAAAAGCACCTCAAGGAGGTTAAACGGATCTTTCGGTACCTTAAGAATACCATTCACATGGGACTCTGGTATCCGAGGGAAACCGGTTTCTTTCTAACGGCCTATTCAGATTCTGATCATGCAAGGTGTCTTGATACACGTAAAAGTACTTCTGGTGGTGCACAATGTAACACTCTCAATTTTCGTATCGGTACAGCGGAAGGGTCTTTCAGAGTTTTACGGGATAGCACAATAACTCCAATCATAGACAACACATAAAAATGGTTGTACAAGGTTCAAAATACATTCATTCGATAAAAAGTTTTAAAGTGTACAACAGGTCCCAAATTATACAGGTCATTAAGTTTACAAAACATAGATCGAATGAACATTTTTAATATTATGTGGGCCATCAGAGTCGATCTCCATCCGGATTACCTTCAAGCACTTGAGATAAAAACATGCAAAAATCATATCAGCGAATGCCGAGTGAATTCATAGAGTTTAATAAAAAAACGTTATATAAAACAATCGTTAAAATTAGAACACAAGTATAATATCGGAAGTAAGTCCTCGTATTGCTAGTCAGGCAATATATAAATCAAGCATACATCTTAAACCGTCCATGAGACCGTAGTCCCAATATTACCATTATAGGTAATATTATCATCGTTATTAGCGTCGTTATCGTTTTGTATATAGGTTTTAGGATTATTATTAGCCGCATGACATTGTTACCTTACTGTGAAAACAGCGGGCCGCGAACCCGACAAATAATTTGCCCATCTAAGTTAGCGTGTCGTCACAAAAATCACGCTATGGAATCTTCTCATACATAAATTCGCTTACCAATCAATGTGGTACGACGGGGATCAACCGTCAAGGCGCGAACTGGGGTGATCGTCCCCAAATAGTACTATCAAATGCATAAGCGTCTACCAAATCCCGGTAGTTCACAATTCATGCTAATGGGACTTTAAGTGACATAACCTAACTACTAATAATCCTTTTTGTCTCGTTTATAGGGTCATAGCATCATTCGGGTCCATATCATTAAGCATACCATCGGGACTACTTGTGTTCTATTTTTATCAAAATCTAGCATGTTATCTCCCTCGCGGGTTTACAAATCATTTTATAAAACATTTAAAAGAGTGCGAGGCTATGAACTCACGTTGATAATGAAAGGCGGGTTATCGGCTACGGGCGTGCTTCGGTCACGAAAACCTATATAAATAATAATCGGTCTTAAACTCTTGTCCAATGACTTTTATCAAAATAACAATATACATATGATGATTTTGTACATATGATGATGATCAAGTGGGTTTATATATCCTTGTTTACTCATTTTAGTGTTTACGTTTTGGTAACTTTTTACTAGTTTACTAGTTTTACCTATTTACCTATTTTAAGTCCAATAAGCTTATTATAAGTTCTTTAACTTGTTTTAATCTATTTTATACTTATATTATCAGTATCTATAATTTCCATGTTGGGCCCAAATGGGTTAAGCCCAATAAGTTCTTTTTATAAGTGTTTTACTTATTTAGTCCAATTATTAGTCCAATATGCTTATTTAGCTCGTTAATGTCCGTATGTCCTATAGTTCGGGTTTTATCGGTTTTTACTTGTATTAGTTACTTATATATCAGTATATGTCTTTTAAAAACTTTACATTAGACGGGTTTGATCATCTAAGTTTTAATTGGCGAAAAACGTTAATTTTACGGTAATAGCCGAAAAAGTCGTAAAAATCAAGTTTATAGTTTTTATTACTTATAAGTATTATTCCACTACCATTTTTATAATTTATCCATTTATTTAACCTTTTACATATTTATATAAATAAAATCCTAAGTTAGTGGGTTTTAATTTTTACATTTTATACAATATAATTTTGAGTGCTTATATAATAGTAATAAACATTAATTCTCAAAATCTGATTTTTATTTTCATCTTCATCATTTTTATCATATCTAGAGTTCTACAATGAAATAGAAGCTCATTTTTGGATGGCATGATCTTCATATTATGTGATACATTTAACTTAGTAATAGCTACTGCTCATTTTAAGTTTATCTATGCTTAACAGTCCCTACAAAACAGCTTATTCAGATTAGCACACTCATCTTGTTTTGATCATATCTCACTCATTATAATGATTCCATTGCATGGCCAACTCTCACATGTGTATAACATCTTGTACTTACTGTAAATGGATTCTACCATGCAAGTTTATCAGTTCAAGTTTTAGTTACATACTGTTTTTATACAGCCAACTAAATAAGCATGATTTTAGCCTTGTTTCTTATGGTTATTAACCTTTTTAAGCATATTTATCAACACTTGATCCCAACACAACATTTGTATCATCATATATTCATCATATACACATACAACAAGAAATAAAATACATTTGTTCTTTACAAAAATAACAAGAGAAAATGGAGAGGATGATCTTCTTTACCAACCAAGAGTATATCTTGTTTTTGGAAGACAAGAACTTGATGAACACCAAAAGTAACTCCAAGATCATAAAACACCAAGAACATAAGTTGATAAATCAGCCCTAGAACACAAGAAAATCACCTCCTTTGTTGTTAAAATGGCCACCAAATGATCAAGACTTCAAGGTAACTCCATGATAGAGCTAGATAACAAGTATTTTGTGGCTAGAAAAGATCAAAGAGGGGTGTTTGTTCTTCAAAAGTGGACGGCAAGGGTGGTGTGGTTGAGAGGATTTTGAGGTTGTTCGCATGAGTGAAAATGGTATGTGTGAGTAGCTAGTGGTTTTGTTGGTTTGAGTGGAAGGAAGTAAGCTTAAGTGTTAAGCTAATGCTTACACTTGTAGCTACTTAGTTAACATGATGCCACATCCTTAGATGTGGTGTCATGTGTGCCGTCCCATGTAAGCTAGTGTGGTGGGATAATGTATTTTGTCCCACCTCACTAATTTACGGGTATTCCTCGATTCTAGTTTTCTCTATTTGCGTGCCCTAGGGTCGTTTCACGAAAAACGTTTTTATAATTTATGAATCAACGTCATGAAACGAATCCAATAAAAATTGTCTCATCAAAAACGGAGTTCAAAAACGTAAATACGTAATCCTAAGGTTTCCGGTTTAATCGTAAAGGACGCTAAATTATGCACGTAAGCCCAAATTTAAATCCGTAAATTGTGAGTTCATCAACCAACACAAAAATAAGTTTCAAAATATTATACTAGAGAATAATTCACTACCTGAAAATGTTAGATTGTCACAGCTTTTCCTCCTAAAAGGGATCAACGTCCTCGTGATCCATTTCATTTGGATGTCCATTTCTTATTGAAATCGAAGAGGTGCGGATATTTCTTCCACATTTCACCCTCTCGTTCCCAAGTATACTCCAGTCCATGCTTTGAATTCCATCGGATCTTGACAATAGGTATCCGACTTTGTTTCAGTTGCTTTACCTCACGATCCATAACCTCTACGGGCTCTTCGATAAAATGCAACTTCCCATCTATTCGAACCTTACCTAACGGAATTTTCTCATCACTCACTGCTAGACATTTCTTCAGATTAGATACATGGAATGTGTTGTGAACACCATGAAGTTCTGGGGGTAACTCTAGTTTGTAAGCTACCGGACCTACTCTAGATAAAATCTTAAAGGGTCCAATATAACGGGGATTCAATTTTCCTCGCTTTCCAAATCTTATAACGCCTTTCCATGGCGATACTTTCAACATTACTTGGTCACCCACTTTAAACTCCATTGGCTTCCGCCGCACATCCGCGTAACTTTTCTGTCTACTACGGGCAGTCAACAACCTATTCTTAACCTGAACTATCATCTCCGTAGTCTCCCGGATCAATTCCGGTCCCGTGAGCTGGGTATCCCCAACTTCACTCCAACATACAGGAGATCTACACTTCCTACCATACAAAGCTTCAAACGGTGCAGCCTTTATACTAGAATGGTAACTATTGTTATACGAAAACTCTGCTAAAGGCAAATGTTTATCCCAATTCTTACCAAAATCTAACACACAAGCTCTCAACATATCTTCCAGTGTTTGTATCGTCCTTTCACTCTGCCCATCAGTCTGGGGGTGATAAGCAGTGCTCATGTCGAGATTCGTTCCCAAAGATCTTTGGAGAGATTTCCAAAAATTCTATGCGAATCTAGGATCTCGATCTGAAATGATCGATACAGCCACTCCATGCTTGCATACAACATTCTCAAGGTATATACGAGTCAGCTTCTCTAGTGAGAACTACTCTTTAAACGGAATGAAGTGTGCTGATTTGGTCAGTCTGTCGACAATAACCCAAATCGAGTTGTTTCCAGATGATGTTCTAGGAAGCTTGGTGATAAAGTCCATCGTAATTCGCTCCCACTTCCAATCAGGAATCTTAGGCTGTTGAAGTAGTCCTGATGGCTTTTGATGTTCAGCTTTAACTCTAGCACAAGTCAATCATTGAAGAACATACATAGCTATGTCAGCTTTCATATTCGGCCACCAGTACAACTTCTTCAAATCATTGTACATCTTATCAGATCCCGGATGAATGGAATACTTAGATTTATGGGATTCTAACATAATCAAGTCTCTTAAGCCTCCAAACATAGGTATCCACATACGACCTCTTAAGCATTTCACTCCATCAGCTCTAACCTCTAAAGGATCTCCTTCTCCTCGGAACCCTTCATTAACAAAATTTTCCCTCTTACAAGCTTCTATTTGCGCATTTCTATTTTGCTCAGGCAAATTATTGTGCACGGTCAAGACTAGAGAACGTACCCTGATAGGCTCTCTATCTTTCCTACTTAACGCATCGGCAACAACATTGGCTTTTCCTGGGTGATATTTTATATCACAATCATAATCACTTAACAACTATATCCATCTTCGTTGCCTCATGTTCAATTCCTTATGGTCGAGAATATACTGTAGGCTTTTGTGATCGGTGAATACCGTACACTTGGTGCCATACAGATAATGTCTCCACAACCTAAGAGCAAAGACTACAGCTCCTAACTCAAGATCATGAGTAGTATAATTCTCCTCATTCTTCCTTAATTGCCTAGAAGCATAAGATATCACTTTCTCCCGCTTCATCAAAACAGCTCCATAGCCTCTAAGAGATGCATCACAATACGCTACAAAATCTTCACTCCCGTCGGGTAACGATAAGATTGGCGCAATACATAATTTTTGCTTCAATGTTTGAAATGCTCCATCTTCATCACTTCCCCAAACGAAAGGTTTATTCTTCTGGGTAAGCTTAGTCAAGGGTTTAGCTATCAAAGAAAATTCTTTAATGAATCGCCTATAATAGCCAGCCAATCCTAAGAACTGTCGCACTTCCGTTGGCGTTGTCGGTGCAGACCAATTCTTAATGGCTTCAACCTTTGCAGGATCAACATGAATTCCATCTTTGTCAATCACATGACCAAGAAATTGCACAGAATCTAACCAGAAATCACATTTTGAAAACTTAGCATACCTTTCATCCTTTAAAAATTCAAAACAATCCTTAAATGTTCTCTATGTTCATCTTCATTCTTAGTTTAGATTAGAATATCGTCAATAAACACAATCACAAATTTATCCAAGTAGGACTTGCACACTCGATTCATTAAATCCATGAAAACCGCAGGTGCGTTAGTTAACCCAAATGGCATTACTTGAAATTCATAGTGTCCATAACGAGTTCTAAATGCATTTATAGGAATATCTTCTTCACGGACGCGAAGTTGGTGATATCCTGATCGCAAATCTATCTTAGAATATACACTAGATCCTTGTAGTTGATCAAACAAATCATCAATCCTAGGTAAAGGATATCGATTTTTAATTGTCAACTTATTCAGTTCCCTATAGTCAATGCACATATGGAAAGATCCATCCTTCTTCTTAACGAACAAGACTGGAGCTCCCCAAGGAGACGAGCTCGGTCGAATAAAACCTTTATCAGACAACACCTTAAGTTGCTCAGATAACTCCTTTAATTCAGAAGGGGCTAATCGGTAAGGCGCACGTGCCACCGGTGCAGCACCAGGAATTAAATCAATTTGAAACTCTACTTGCCTTATTGGTGGAAGTCCGGGTAAATTTTTAGGAAATACCTCAGGAAATTCACAAATAATAGGTACATCTTCCAATCGTTTCTCCCTAGACTCATTCCCGATCACTTGAGCTAAAAATAACTCACAACCGTTCCTGATGTACTTTTGGACTTTAATACATGAAACGATTTTCAAACGGGATTCACCTCGATTACCATCAATTACTAACGTCCTATTCCTAAGAGGAATCTTAACTTTCTTCTCTCCACATAAAATAGTAGCATTATTCAACGACAACCAATCCATACCAATAATAATATCAAAACTACCTAATTCTATCAACATCAAATCAATCGGAAAGGAAAGGTTCAAGAGATTTAGAGAGCATCCTTCTAATAGCTTATTAGTTTTCACTAATTTGCCATCAGCCAATTCCACCTCGTAACTGGTATTTATCTCAACAGGTTCAATGTCAATAAGGGCACTAAATTTAGTGGATACAAAGCTCCTATCAGCACCCGAATCAAATAAAGCAACATCATAATGATTGTTGAGCAAAAACGTACCGGTAACGACATTCGGATCCTCTTTCTTCACCTCAATTGTTCCAAGTTGATAGATACCACCCTGGGGGTTTCTTCCAGGTACAATCGCTTTCAACTTGGGGCATTCCGATTTCCTATGACCTTCTTCATTACAGTTGAAGCAAATGGTTCCCTTCTTACACCTTTCAACCTTGTGTCCAAGCTTTCCGCAATTTCGGCACTTCCAGCAGTCGCCAGCATGCCTCTTGTTGCCACACATAGGACATCTATCATCGTTGCGTGGTGTGTTGTTGGTAAGAGCATTTGCATTCCCCTTTCTCTGGTTCTGACGGCTATTGAAATTCTTCCTATTATCACCTCTATCTACACGATCACCGTCACCCTTTCTTTTCTCACCAACACGGGCTTCATCTTCCCTATCCTGAATTATATGTCCAATGAGTTGGTAAGCCATTCGAACAGCATCATCAATGGTCAGTGGTTTAGATGATGTCACGTCCCCCTGGATATTCCTGGTCAACCCTTTAATATATTGCTCAATTCGGATCTCTTCGGGTTCAACCAATCGAGGACATAGCAAGGCCAACTCTTGGAATCGGTTTGTGTAACTATCAATGTCCACACCTTTCATTCTCAAATGAATCAACTCTTGTTCTAACCTAATGATCACACAACGAGGACAAAACTCCAAAGTCATCCACTTCTTAATTTCAGCCCAAGGAGTAGCATTAGCAGCATCAAGACCCATGAAAGCAATTCTCCCGTTCCACCAAGTCAACGCACGACCTTTAAGAGTAGCCATATCAAAAGTCACCTTATCTTCCTCCTTACACTTACTAATCCGAAGCACCGACTCAATCTTCTCAATCCACTGCTTAGTCCTACAGCACCGTCAGTTCCATTAAAAGGTATAGGTTCACACTTCATGAACGTCACATAAGTAAAACCACCAACTTCAGGTGCATTAGCTCCAAGTCCTCCTACATTTCCTCCAGCATTAGAATTCACATTATTAGCATTCACATTCACATTAGTACCGCCAATTCAACTACCGCCAGCTCCACTACCGCCAGCTCCACTACCGCCATCTCAACTACCGCCAGCTCCACTACCGCCAGCTTCATTTCTAGCATTTGCCATAAATTCAGTCAAAGATGCCGTAACTTGCTCTGTAATAATCCTACGTACATCATCCTCAGTCACAGCCTTCTTGGGCGGCATAGTTCTATAATTTCACAATTTCAAAGTATTAAGCATTCACCCAACACGGATTCATATAATATGGATTGAATTCATAATCAAGATACAAATAAGGCACAATATGGAATTCAAGACAAGATACATATTTCATTCGATTTGAAACAAAAGTATTGTCTTAGTTACATCCCATATCAAAGTTCTAGCACTATATACACTCAAAATTCGTGCCAAGTCTACTACTAACAAGTCGGTTCAGTCAAAGCTACAAAAGTACAAAAGATACAAAGGTCACTACTAAATACAGACTGGTCTACTGAGAACCGCCAGATGGTCCATCATCCATCGTCTTCTGTATCTTCGTCGAACGATCACTAGACACATCTTCAGCTGGGCGCTTACGGATCACTCCTCTTTCAACCATGTCAGCATAAAATCTACTATTCCAACCCACGGATATATTCATCTCCTTCTCAGCTTTCTCACGCATCGTACGAGCTACACTCAACTGAATCTCCATAGAATTCACCTTTTTCTTCATTTCAGCAAACTCACCACTTTCTAATACAGATAACCTCCTAAAAGCCTCATTCAAACCACGTTCTACATCAGTCAAATCCAAACTAAGCAATTCCCGCTCTTTCTCACCAACCTTAGTCTTCGACTCCAAATAAGCAACATGAGTCTGAACAACACCTAATCCAATCTCTGTCATACTACTCTTAACACGGGAAGCATCTAGATCACGTCTCAAGGCCCATGGTGCAAGACCATCAATGTGAGTAGCCTCTCGAGTACTAGACGACTCTCCTATCTCACTCTACGAGTAGCAATACCATCAGTACCGTCAGGTGCATCATCATCCTCATCCTCCTCTGATTCAAAATCAGATTCAGATGATTCAGACATTTCATCCCTAGGTATCTCAACCTCATAATCAGACAAATAAACTGGTGGGGGTAAAGGCTCGCCCTCTGGAACATCATAAGGGTAAATAAGCTCGGCTTCCTCATCGTCAACCTCATCATCTATACCTACATCCTCCTCGACATCCTCGTCGTCAATCTCATCATCTAAATTATCTAACCCAATCTCCTCATCATTCTCTATATCAACATTATCAATCTCATTCTCTACCAAGTCAGCCTGAGGGGCAATCTGATCTCCTAGTCCTATCTCGGGCTCGGGATCCTCAAATGTTTCTTCCTCATCATCCATATCATAATCTACTAAGTCTAAATAAGGATCATCATCTACATTAGGTTCGGGAATAGCATGGTTTTCTACAGGAATATTAGGGTCAGTCATGACAATCTGCATTTATATATATATCTCGTATTAGGATAACATACTAGTTAAACAATTACACACTGAAACCACAATATATACATATATATAAATTAAATTATATATATATCAAAATATATATCTTCTCAATAGGGCTTGTTGGTAATGTCGGAGATCTCTGGCACCGTTATAGTCAAAAGATTTTTCAAATATTTTCTTAAATGTTCATTGTCAAAAGATTTTGAAAAGTTTTGTTCAAAACCTTGGTTTTTAAAATCTTTTGTTCTCTATAACGAGAGCTCTGGTACCAAAATGTAACACTCTCAATTTTCGTATCGGTACAGCGGAAGGGTCTTTCAGAGTGTTACGGGATAGCACAATAACTCCAATCATAGACAACACATAAAAATGGTTGTACAAGGTTCAACATACATTCATTCGATAAAAAGTTTTAAAGTGTACAACAGGTCCCAAATTATACAGGTCATTAAGTTTACAAAACATAGATCGAATGAACATTTTTAATATTATGTGGGCCATCAGAGTCGATCTCCATCCGGATTACCTTCAAGCACCTGAGAAAAAAACATGCAAAAATCATATCAGCGAATGCCGAGTGAATTCATAGAGTTTAATAAAAACCGTTATATAAAACAATTGTTAAAATTAGAACACAAGTATAATATCGGAAGTAAGTCCTCGTATTGCTAGTCAGGCAATATATAAATCAAGCATACATCTTAAACCGTCCTTGAGACCGTAGTCTCAATATTACCATTATAGGTAATATTATCATCGTTATTAGCGTCGTTATCGTTTTGTATATAGGTTTTAGGATTATTATTAGCCGCATGACATTGTTACCTTACTGTGAAAACAGCGGGCCGCGAACCCGACAAATAATTTGCCCATCTAAGTTAGCGTGTCATCACAAAAATCACGCTATGGAATCTTCTCATACATAAATTCGCTTACCAATCAATGTGGTACGACGGGGATCAACCGTCAAGGCGCGAACTGGGGTGATCGTCCCCAAATAGTACTATCAAATGCATAAGCATCTACCAAATCCCGGTAGTTCACAATTCATGCTAATGGGACTTTAAGTGACGTAACCTAACTACTAATAATCCTTTTTGTCTCGTTTATAGGGTCATAGCATCATTCGGGTCCATATCATTAAGCATACCATCGAGACTACTTGTGTTCTATTTTTATCAAAATCTAGCATGTTATCTCCCTCGCGGGTTTACAAATCATTTTATAAAACATTTAAAAGAGTGCGAGGCTATGAACTCACGTTGATAATGAAAGGCGGGTTATCGGCTACGGGCGTGCTTCGGTCACGGAAACCTATATAAATAATAATCGGTCTTAGACTCTTGTCCAATGAATTTTATCAAAATAAAAATATACATATGATGATTTTGTACATATGATGATGATCAAGTGGGTTTATATATCCTTGTTTACTCATTTTAGTGTTTACGTTTTGGTAACTTTTTACTAGTTTACTAGTTTTACCTATTTACCTATTTTAAGTCCAATAAGCTTATTATAAGTTCTTTAACTTGTTTTAATCTATTTTATACATATATTATCAGTATCTATACTTTCCATGTTGGGCCCAAATGGGTTAAGCCCAATAAGTTCTTTTTATAAGTGTTTAACTTATTTAGTCCAATTATTAGTCCAATATACTTATTTAGCTCGTTAATGTCCGTATGTCCTATCGTTCGGGTTTTATCGGTTTTTACTTGTATTAGTTACTTATATATCAGTATATGTCTTTTAAAAACTTTACATTAGACGGGTTTGATCGTCTAAGTTTTAATTGGCGAAAAACGTTAATTTTACGGTAATAGCCGAAAAAGTCGTAAAAATCAAGTTTATAGTTTTTATTACTTATAAGTATTATTCCACTACCATTTTTATAATTTATCCATTTATTTAACCTTTTACATATTTATATAAATAAAATTCATAAGTTAGTGGGTTTTAATTTTTACATTTTATACAATATAATTTTGAGTGCTTATATAATAGTAATAAACATTAATTCTCAAAATCTGATTTTTATTTTCATCTTCACCATTTTTATCATATCTAGAGTTATACAATGAATTAGAAGCTCATTTTTGGATGGCATGATCTTCATATAATGTGATACATTTAACTTAGTTATAGCTACTGCTCATTTTAAGTTTATCTATGCTTAACAGTCCCTACAAAACAGCTTATTCAGATTAGCACACTCATCTTGTTTTGATCATATCTCACTCATTATAATGATTCCATTGCATGGACAACTCTCACATGTGTATAACATCTTTTACTTACTGTAAATGGATTCTACCATGCAAGTTTATCAGTTCAAGTTTTAGTTACATACTGTTTTTATACAGCCAACTAAATAAGCATGATTTTAGCCTTGTTTCTTATGGTTATTAACCTTTTTAAGCATATTTATCAACACTTGATCCTCACACAACATTTTTATCATCATATATTCATCATACACATATACAACAAGAAAGAAAATACATTTGTTCTTTACAAAAATAACAAGAGAAAATGGAGAGGATGATCTTCTTTACCAACCAAGAGTATATCTTGTTTTTGGAAGACAAGAACTTGATGAACACCAAATGTAACTCCAAGATCATCAAACACCAAGAACATAAGTTGAGAAATCAGCCCTAGGACACAAGCAAATCACCTCCTTTGTTGTTAAAATGGCCACCAAATGATCAAGGCTTCAAGGTAACTCCATGATAGAGCTAGATAACAAGTATTTTGTGGCTAGAAAAGATCAAAGAGGGGTGTTTGTTCTTCAAAAGTGGACGGCAAGGGTGGTGTGGTTGAGAGGATTTTGAGTTTGTTTGCATGACTGAAAATGGTATGTGTGAGTAGCTAGTGGTTTTGTTGGTTTGAGTGGAAGGAAGTAAGCTTAAGTGTTAAGCTAA
The DNA here is from genome assembly GCA_025667525.1 of Glebionis coronaria. Taxonomy (NCBI): domain Eukaryota; kingdom Viridiplantae; phylum Streptophyta; class Magnoliopsida; order Asterales; family Asteraceae; genus Glebionis; species Glebionis coronaria. Next base: position 458,412,263 of record CM046874.1, read on the forward strand.
TGCTTACACTTGTAGCTACTTAGTTAACATGATGCCACATCCTTAGATGTGGTGTCATGTGTGCCGTCCCATGTAAGCTAGTGGGATGGGATAATGTATTTTGTCCCACCTCACTAATTTACGGGTATTCCTCGATTCTAGTTTTCTCGATTTGTGTGCCCTCGGGTCGTTTCACGAAAAACGTTTTTATAAATTATGAATCAACGTCATGAAACGAATCCAATAAAAATTGTCTCATCAAAAACGGAGTTCAAAAACGTAAATACGTAATCCTAAGGTTTCCGGTTTAATCGTAAAGGACGCTAAATTATGCACGTAAGCCCAAATTTAAATCCGTAAATTGTGAGTTCATCAACCAACACAAAAATAAGTTTCAAAATATTATACGAGAAAATAATTCACTACCTGAAAATGTTAGATTGTCACACACAATTTCTATGTCAAGATAAGCTTGTGGGATGGTCTTCCAAGAAGCAGGATTGCACATCATTGTCATCAGCCGAAGCGGAGTATGTATCTCTATATGCGTGTTGTGCTCAAGTTCTTTGGATGAGAACACAACTCACGGATTATGGCTTCCACTTTGATAAAGTACCTATGTACTGTGACTCAAAGTCCGCCATAGCCATCTTCTGCAATCTGGTACAACATTCCCGCACGAAGCACATTGATGTCAGATATCACTTCATTAAGGAACAAGTTGAAAAGGGTATTGTTGAACTATACTTTGTTGGAACTGATTACCATTTAGCTGACTTGTTTACAAAAGCTCTTTCGAAAGAGAGGTTTGCGTATCTTGTTAGGCAAATTGGTATGAGATGTTTGACTCCAGCAGAACTGGAAATTCTGGCAAAGAAGCCTGCTTGATTCATCTATCAAACATCTACTTGTGAATATTAATGAAAAAGTAAAATACAAAATTAAAAAATCTTTGATAATCCAAAAATATTCTTCTCGACATGTCTTTCAGTATCGATGATATGGACGTACCTAGAAATGTCGCTCAATAACAACATGGGTGTGTACATAATGCTCGAATGAAAGTTGTAAATATTTTTCAAAACATGTCATTTCTATCTTTTTCAAAGAAACTGTCTCTTTTGGGCAATATTTCCAACAACGGGTAGAGAAATCTATCTCGGGTTGAGCTTGTCACAAAACATTCCACGTTTTGAGCTCAACACAGTGGCTTGTAATCACTTTCAGATTGCAACCCGGAACTATATTCACGGGGGAGTGTACGATTTCGTGCCCTTACCCTCAGCAAAAGAAGCGAAATCTTCTTACACTTGAGTGGATTTGTCAAGACATTCAAAGTCTACGAACTCAAGTTTATGCTTTAGAAAAACCTTTTCGTCAAAAGAATTGATTTTTCAAGAAGCGTTGAACACAATTTTTTCAAGAATTTCTCAATGATATTCAAAATCTTTCAAAAATTGTGTGTTCAACAACTCCTATCATCAAAATTTTAATGTGGATCATATCCTCGTAATGAAAATTCTATTGGATCTATTTTTGAGGGGGAGCATTTTAACTTCATGCAATGATTGACACATCTTTCTCCCGAAAATTTTCAAGACTCTTCCAAAATATATTTTAATCAAATTTGGTATCTCTAATATCAAACGATTGTATATATTAGAGATAGGGGAGAAAATGTGATTAAAATGTGATCTAAAGACTCAAGCACTCATGGTTACGATCAAATACCCACAACATCTTTAACTCACGACGTTATTGGTGTCAAAAGGGTGGTTAGGTTTAAGTCCTATGATCCAACCACAACCGGAGGGATCTTCCCAGGGACAATCCAATAGATTATTAGACGTCCTTAGGAAAGATGGAGTAGAATATGAACGTAGCCGAATGCCGACTAAGTACTGATGCTAGCATTGGAACAATCACAACAAGGTGCTAGTAATGATGTCTTGGTAAGCATTGAAGGGGTTGAAGAATGAAAAAGAAATGTAAGGATAAAGGGTGTAAAGAAATTAGCCCTCCATACAACTTAGGCAGAAACCGGGTCAACACATCATGAAGACAACTCATCATGGACCCAGTGATGTATGCATAACCATTTCCTAGCTACTCAGGCTTCTCTGAAAAGAAGTTTGTTTTATTGTCACGGAGAACAACATGACTTCTGTTGACTTTCTCACTTCGAGATAGTTGATATTGAATAGGTGGCATCTGCTCAAGCCTCCGACCACTAAAAGTGCACAAATCGAGTCTAGAGCCAAGAGATCAATCAAATCTCGCTAGGGCACACGGATGAAGATCAAGAGATTCCTACGCTATATCCTTGTGATATTGCTAGAACACTCAGAGTGATACTACTTAGTATTCACAATGATGAGTGGAAATCCTTCCAGTGTTAACATCAAACAGCACTGCGGTAGGTCATGTGTAAGATTCTTTATGAATTGAACATATGTAAAACTGAAAAGCAACAGTGGTTTGATTCTGAATTGATTCAAACTCGTTTCAGGTTTCTACGCAATATCTTTATGGTCTTGCCAGAACATCCAGAGTGATATTCATTAATATTCACAGTGACGAATGGAAATCCATCTAGCGTCAACATCAAACAGCGCTACGGTAGGTGACTTGTGAGATTCTTATGAATTAAACTTGTGTCAACTGGAAAGCAACAATGGTAAGATTCTTAAGGAATCAAACTTGTTCCAGGAATTTGAATTGGGGACTTTAATCAAGCGGATATTCATCCAACTGATTCACTCTTTATGTACGCAGTCTTGATTTGAGACGGTCGAGTAAAGAGAACGGCTAGTAGTCTTGATTTGAGAGAGTCAAGGAGATTCTTAATTGAATCTACCTAATCACAGGTACGGTATTTAATATCGTATAACGGTCTTCACCGACTGGAGGTAAAACGCTACTGATTTAGGACGAATGTCAAAGCCATTCAGTCCGTGTCTATGTTTTGTCTCGAGAAGGTGGCGTCACGGTGTACTCAGCAAAGTCAAAGATTCTAAACCACATATTCATGCCCAAAGACTTATTCAAAAATTAATAGTGTGAGCATGTTGATAAAGACACAAGATTGCAAGATGGTAAAGACAAGTCAAGAATGATTTGAAGATCTCAAGATAAAGGACTAAGTCGAAAGACAATGACAAAGGCTCAAAGATCACAACATGAAGGAACAAAACTACTGTTACACGTTCAAGACTCATTTATGACGAAATTCATATATCTCCATTGGAATCCAAATATCGAAGAGGAATGACCTCACATTGGGGGAGATTGTTAGCCTCAAAATATTGAGTCAAACAAGAATGTTAGGTCATAGGTTTTTATTATAATATTTATTAGAATGTTGTAATAGTTAGTTAAATAGTTGTGGTTCACGGGCTTGGATTTAAGCTACTTAAAGCCCAAAAGACAAGCCCGGTCCAAACAATATAGCCCACTATGGTTACATGTAAGCCCGACTATATAAAGCCCTTCCTAGCATGTTAGGAAGGGTGGATGATCATTTGTAACTCTAATCTTTCTCTAATCTAATATTCACCAAGTTAATCATCTCTCTCTCTCTCTCTACTTTCTCTTACTACTTTCTCTCTTTAGGAATCCATCTCTTTTCATCTATTTTCTATCATTAATCATCACAAATATATGGGACAACAGTTACTTCTAGTGATCAATATGTCATCAACATATAGGACTAGGAATACTACATCACTCCCACTGGCTTTGCGATATACACATGGCTCATTACGATTCTGAACAAATCTAAACTTTTTGATTTCCTCGTCAAACCGTTTATTCCATTGACGTGATGCTTGCTTTAAACCATAAATGGACCTTTGAAGTTTGCACACATGTCCTGGATTTTCAGTATCAACATACCCTTCTGGTTGCTGTATATAGATGTCTTCATCTAAGCGACCGTTCAAGAAGGCAGTTTTAACATCCATTTCCATATCTCATAGTCATAGTATGCTGCTATAGCTATGAGAATCCTAATAGCTCTTAAGTCTGATACAGGATAAAATGTCTCATTGTAGTCTATGCCAAAAGTTTGTGTAAAACCTTTAGCTACTAAACGAGCTTTATAGGATTGTACTTTTCCGTCCATGTCGGTTTTCTTCTTGTATATCCACTTGTGTCTCACTACTTTAGGATTCGGTGGTGGTTCTACAAGAATCCAAACATCATTTACTTTCATGGATTTCATTTCCTCATTCATATCACCCATCCACTTATCCTTCTCAGGATCAAGTATGGCAGATTTATAATTAGCGGGTTAACAAAGATCCCCTAACTCATCATCATCCTCTATGTTAAGACACATATTGATATTTGTGTTTTTAATCCTTGCGGATCTACGCAGAGGAACTAATTCCGGTGGAACCGCCAGACTTTCTGGTTCTACAGGAATTACATCGCTAGTGTTTTCAGAAGGTAATGTATCTATATGACTCTCCTCAAGATCATAATTTCTCCCACTGAATTCTTGGTTTACAAGATCAGATTCAAGGAAGTCTCCATACCTAACAAGAATTACTTTGTTCTCAGGTAGATAATAAAAGTAGTAACCCATAGTTTCCTTAGGGTATCCTACAAAGATACATTTTACAGATCGTTGTTAGAGTTTGTCACCCGAGTCACGTTTCACATATGCTTTGCAACCCCAGACCTTTAAATAAGACAAATATGGCTTCTTGCCATGCCATAGTTCGTATGTTTTCTTATCGACCTTCTTTGTAGGAACCATATTTAATATGCGAACAACAGATTCTAGAGCATAATCCTAAAAGGATACAGGTAAAGTTGTAAGATTAAACATAGATCGTACCATATCTAATAATGTACGATTTCTCCTTTCGGATACACCATTTTGTTGTGGAGTATAAGGAGAAGTAAGATGATGAATAATTCCATTCTCACTTAGATAATATATAAACTCTTGACTTAAATATTAACCAGCTCTATCAGAACGAAAAGCTTTAATCTTCTTCCCTAATTGTAGTTCTACTTCTGCTTTAAACACTTTGAATGATTCAAATACCTCATGTTTATGCTTAAGTAAATAAACATAACCATAATGGATATAATCATCCGTAAATGTTAAGAAGTAGCTAGCACATTTCCTTGACGTATGTCTAAGTGGTCCACACACATCAGTATGTATACGTCCAAGTAGATCAATAGCCCTTTTAATATTGCTATTAAAAGGTTTTTTGGTTATCTTTCCAAAGATACAAGACTCACATTTATCAAATGATTCATCATTGATATTTTCCAAAAGACATTTACGTTGAAGCTTTTGTATACGAGTCTTCCCAATATGGGCAAGTCTATAATGCCAAAGATAAAAAGAGTTCTTGTCAAACTTTCTCTTCTTACTCATGCTAAATACAAATTTATCGTTCTTGGATTCATTATCATGCATGTCTAATTCAAACACTCCATTCACAGAAATTGCATTAAAATAGAAAATACCATTTTTCCAAACAGAAATTCCATTATTATCAATCGTGTGAACGAATCCATTATTTAACAAACAAGAAATGCATAATGACAATCATTTAATCTCAGTACTAAACCCGAAGGTAAAAATAGATCAAACGTTCCTATAGCTTCAACCGCTGCTTGTGCGCCATTGGCCACTTGCATATATTGTTCCCCATAGGAAAGCCTCCTTTCCAGATTAAATCCCTGGAGAGTATTACAAATGTTAATACCGCAGCCCGTATCATATACCCAAGAATTTAATTTGTATGTTAAATCGAACAATTCAATCATAAATAAAGTACCTGAAGCTGCAGCGCTCTGCTCAGACTTCTTCTTTATTTCTCGCAATTCTTCGAGGTAGAGAGGGAAATTCCTCTTCTAGTGACCACTTGCCTTGCAATGGTGACAAGTCTCATCCTTTTGAGATTGACTCCTCTTAGCAAAGTTTTGCTTGGGTTTCGAATAAGTCGTAACTTGTTTTCCCTTATTAGCCTTGCCTTTACCTTTCTTTTTATTCGTTTGCGGGTTTGGCTTACTCACTCTACCCTTTTGTATGGTTAGTACAGAAGGCGTAGCGGTAGATTCCTTGTCTTTCAACTCCTTTTCATAGTCAATGAGCATTGCATGCAAATTATTAACTGTCTTCCCCGTGTAATGCATATTATAGTTTCTAATGAAATCATTGAAGTCCTTGTTAAGGGACCTATTGATCAAGTTAATAGCCATATTATGATCATTGGGTTGTCCTAGTGCAATAAGTTGTTCCATATAACCCCTCATCTCCAAATAATGGGCACTTACAAACTTTTTTAGAGCTTGCTTGCAGCTATGTAAAGCATCTACTAAGTCGTAGATCTCCACAAGTTGCGACTTTTTGAAGATAGCCTTGAGTTCATCAAGCATTCGCTTTGGAGAAAATAGCTCATACTTCTGTTGAAGTGGAGGAGCCATTTTTCCCAGCATTAAGCAAGCCACCTCAGAGTGCTTCTTAACATTAGCATCGTGTTCAATCCTTTGCGCATCAGATGCTCCTTTAGCAAGATCCTCCGGATAGGGAGTAGTCAAGATATCGATAGTACCCGCTGCTCTCAAGACAATTCTTAGCGAGTGGTACCAATAACTGAAGTTTAGGCTAGTAAGTTCAGGTCGTTCAAAGAAAGCCTTAAACGCAGAACTTATCGTGTTATTGGTGGTTTGAGCCATTTCTACAAAAATAAGTTCAAATATTAGTATTTTCGAAAAAATACTTTCAAGAAAATAAAATTACCCCGGTATTAAAACCATATTATTTTCGTTGAATTCTAGAACTATATGGACATAGATCCATTACTTCAGTTGATCTTCTAGTAATAAAGGTACCCAACACAGCGACTTGTCGAACAATTCAATTGACAAACAATTTTCAATTTTTAGATATTTAAGGGATTTACATTGCCAGAAAACATTTTGCATTGTAAACATGTTTCATCCCTTCTGAATGCATTAAGTTTTCAGATCTCGCTGAGTAACTTAATTAAGTCGTCTAATCTGAGTAACATAAAACCATCATACGAATTCTCATTCTACAAACGATTTTCTCTCTATCACAACATCATCCAAAAATCTCGTTTGATGACAAAGTAATTTCAAGTGTTCGTCAATTAGGAGCATTCGACTTAAATTTTTAAGGGTATAAATTTTGATGTCAAAATCAATGTATAGAGAAGCATGCATACAATCTCCATAGCATAAGTTTAATAAAACATTTATAAACTTTTTCATGAGATTAAATTTCTTCATAAATTATGTTGCGGTATTGGTTAAACCAATTAAAGAATTACCCACAACTCATCACATCGTACTTTGCTAGAACTTGGCTACGCACAATGCAATACCCTTATTAATTGTGGTTCGGATGTGAATTTGTGGTAAATCACCCTTAAGGTACAATTCAATTAATAATCGTAGGTAATTCCAATTTTGACGCACAGGCGAGCCAGGAATTTGGTCAGCGACTAATTCTAATTTTAATCGGGTACATGACCAGCAGTGCGTTAAAGTCACTTTATAGTTTGTCTAAATTAAGTAGGCCATTAGATTATTATTGCAATTCACCAATCAACGTAATCTTATGTAATTTAAATCTCTTAACAAATCATTATTTTTAATATGATTTAATCCATATTATTCTTTAAAAAAAACCTTGTTTACAACAATTCAACAATTTTATATAAACAAGTGAAAAAAACTAATCATAAACACATAATAACAGTTTACAAGTGCAACAAATAAATCAAATAGCCACATGCATACGATTTATTCAATAATCACCAAATCTAGGTCTTTATATCTCTATATAAAAGTCTTCCCTAATTCTAGATTTATTGAATCAAATAATCACATAGCACATAAAATCATATAAACATATAATTTTACGATCCATGAAAACATGCACGTAATCATGGAATCCCCACAAATCTTAACAATTAAATCTCTATGGATCGTAACCATACATGACATAACAATTAATCATGCAATATAATCTAAAATTATCCCACATATAATTTAGGGTTTTAAAACAATTCACTTTTTTAATTAAAAATAGAGTAAAAACCCTAATTTTTAAAAAACAAAACCCTAATTTTATGAAAAACCTAAAAAACATGTAGTTTTAACTCAAAAGAATTATAGTTAAAAAACTTTAGATTTTCGATAATAATAATATGTTAAACGACTCTCGATGCCACTGAAGGTATATTAGTATCATAACAATTATATAAAACCCTAAACGAGATCAAAGCACATATAGCGGAAGAGATTTAACAAGATCATAATTAATAACACAATTATAATAAATCAAATTAGGGTTACATACCTTTACGCTAAAGCAATTCCACAAGACGAAGAACAAATCATCGATTCGGGTTTAAACCGTATATACCAAGATATAGTCTAAAGTAAGACTATATTACGTTCTTTCTAGCACGTGAAAACCAAGCTACAACACTTGTAACTAATCTACCCAACAACCCTAGAGAGGGGCTAGGACTAGATTAAGTATACATACGATCAACCAAGAAAACCATGCGAAACCCTTCCTTGGTGGGGGGCGGAGATCGACCAAAGAGAAGGAGAAGGAAAGAGATTATTTGTTGTGTGTATTATGAGGGATAAGAGGGTGTATTTATAGGCCTAAACAACTTATAGCCCAAGATAAATAAAAGGCAAATTTTGCCCCCCCTTTGGGCCTCATAACCGACCGACCAAAACACCCCTTAGGGGTGTTCCAGAATCTTCCAAACTTCTTTCCTTATGTTTATGTACACTATATATTTATTTAACAATCGTTATAACTTAAGTATTAATTATTTAACGACCGTTAAAAGATATATATATTTACTCGGTTAAATTAATAAATACATAAATATATTTATTGAATAAATTAATAAATACAATATATATATATATATATATATATATATATATATATATATATATATATATATATATATATATATATATATATATATATATATATATATATATATATATATATATATATATATATATATATATATATATATATATATATATATATATATATATATATATGTATAGAATTATGATCAAATGAGAACTTTTTTGAAGTTGTAAAAATGAGAACCCAATCATTAGTTGACAAATGGAAATTTATTATTTAAAAAACTGAAAATTAATTATATATCAAAAAAGATATTATAGGTATTTTGCACTATCTACATTTATTTAACCCTAAATACTCCTTCTCTCCTATCATAATTGTAAATAAGAAAAAGTTGCAGCCACCATTCCTTACAAAAAAAACCGCCGGAAAATCTACCCGTCAAACCCGACGTAAGCCACCTCCACATCCCTTTTATTACCGACACTACCTGCTACATCGTGGTTATATGGACATGATATAGCTACTTCTAAATTGGCGTTGACTTTAGATCTACTCACAGCCGCCAATGCGTTAGATCTAATCATTGTCGGTGGATCTATTCATCTCATATGCCATACACTGTCACCATGAAGAAAGTAAATACCACCATCCAGCTTTTGAAAGCTTATTTGTCTCTTTCCTTTGTTGACGTGGGCTACCAAAACTAACTAAAGTTATTTGGTATTTATAGTTAAAATGTTTGGTTAAACTATTGTTAAAAGATAAAAATAATTTAGTGATTGACGAAAAGATTATTAAAAATATCATTTTAAGTATGTACTTATTTGTATTTGCAGATTCGTGTGCTAGTTGATAATGTGTAAGAGTTGTTTTCGCTCTTGCCAAAATATAATGTCCCGTCGCAGTGGTGTTGTTTTCGCCGGACTGTCACGCCGCCACTTACTGCTATCGACATCAGTTGTGGTCACGATATCCGGTGTAGCAGGAGATTTTAATTATTTTTTATGATGTCGTACCATGATGCATTAGTCATTTCCATGTTAATACCACGATGGATTAGTTATTGTTGTAACGCATCTGTTTTAGTTGTTTATTTTCAGGATGTACCACGATCTGTCAATTTTTCGAGTTAATGTATCACGACGCATCATTTATTTAGTTATTTTTTGATAATGTACCATAACTTATCATATATTTTCGATATGATGTACCACGATGCATCAGTTATTATTTAGTGACGTATCAGTTGGTAATGGTGATGTCTTAGCCTTAGTTCGTATGTACTAGTTTGTCACGTGTATCAGTAAATTCTAGTGATGTATAAGGGTTATATTTGTATTCGTGTAGTTTTTATAATATTTTTAATGATAAGTTATTTGTGTTCATGTGTAACAGAGACCGTGTATTAGTTGTATAAAAATCTCTAGTGAAATGTATTAAAGAATATATTACTTCAAAATAATTTTGAAAAAACTTTTGCACCAGCAGCGTAAAAAAATAGCATGGTACTACTAACTACATTTGAATTTAAATTCTCGAAAATACCCCTGAGACTATATTTGATTACTTTAATCTCAATCATTTAATGTTAATCTCATTTAATATCAATCAATAGATCTAATGGTGTATATTAGTTCTTACTTTTTTAACTTTAATTTTTCTCTCACATTAACCCTCCTCTATATATATATATATATATATATATATATATATATATATATATATATATATATATATATATATATATATATATATATATATATATATATATATATATATATATATATATATATATATATATATATATATATATATATATATATATATATATATATATATATATATATATATATATATATATATATATATATATATATATATATATATATATATATATATATATATATATATATATATATATATATATATATATATATATATATATATATATATATATATATATATATATATATATATATATATATATATATATATATATATATATATATATATATATATATATATATATATATATATATATATATATATATATATATATATATATATATATATATATTAGTTATATTAACTCTTTACGTATTATGTGCAATCCCGTAATCTCGAGTTCGATCCTATCACACGACTATTAAATATAAGTCCATAAACTTACAGCTTGAGGACAAGTAACCTCTTAAGTGTGAGGGGGGTTTGCACCTTTAGCGATTTCGTATATATAAAAAAAATCGCAAAAATATTTTATTTTACTAGCTTGAGGACAAGCAATCTTTTAAGTGTGAGGGGTTTGCACCTTTAGTGATTTCCTATAAAAACTAAAAAGATTTTCAAATTTTAATAGAATTTTAAATATTTTCTTTTCTTTTAGAATGTAGTTATTTTGTTTAAACTTTATTTTTCTTTTATTTGCTTGAGGGCAAGCAAAGTTTTTCTTTTCCTTGCTCGAGGATGAGCAGAACTTAAGTGTGAGAGGTTTGATAACACTCAAATCTAACATATTTCTAGGAGCGTATTCGTGGTGTTTATGCATATATTTATTTGATTATTATGAACATATGATACTTAATGAAGCTTATTTACAATTGTAGGTTCATCAATGGTTACATCATGAAAAATAAAGAAAAGACGAGCATTGGAGGTGAAAGAATGAACGAGACATGAAAGTGTAGCTCTCGTATGATAAATAATACAAAGATAAAGAGTCTTGGAAAGTTCGGAAGAAAGAAAGTGGAAGAAACAAAGAAAAATGACCAAAGAAGAAATAAGGAGAAGTTGGCCAGTTGCCACCAACAACTTTATTTCTGCCACCAGCAAAACTACATCAAGTTGCCACCAGTAGGATTCATTCTGCCACCAGCATTTCTCAAGTCTGCCACTTTTCCAAGTTATCTTAAACACTCTAATTAAAGTCTATAACACCAAAAGACCGATCATTTGCTCTTCATTACTCCATTCCCTAGAACGTTACTCATCTTTGGATCCAAGAAAACTACTTGGTTGCCAAGGATAATTCAATTATAAATAAGACCCATGGGATAATGTTTATAATAATATTATCTCATCTCTTTTTCCTTGAATCATCTTAATCCCATCTCCATCATATTTATGTGATTTTGATATCACCCCTCACCCAAGTGGTGAGGGGTGGAATTAGTTACCATGTTCATGTTATAAGACATGGAAGAAGTATAAAAGAAAACCACACCACCATAAACAATTCAATCTCCAACAATCCTCATTCCCAAACACCCCAAAAGGGTCTATACTCACACCAAGAGGTTGACGTCCAAGAAGGCTATGGGTAGGATGCATTATATTTTGGTTGTTCTATTGTTTAGAATCGTTTGGATACTTTGTTGCTATGGATTCTAATGTTTGGTAACTTCTTCTTTATTATTCAGTGTTGTTATGTTCATGTTATGGTGATTCTTGTGTTTTGTGATATTGTGAATGTTTTGATACTTGTGTGAATCATATGTAAACTTGTGATAAATGGATGTTTGGATTCTATTAGTGCTTGTCATTGGATTATGGTGATAACATTATATTTGGTTGAATTGGAACTTGTTTTTGTTTGTCACTTTGGTTAATCATTGTTGGGTCTATATGTCGAAGTTATTCTCAATATGGTTGATTTGAATTCGTTAATCGACAAATGATTTGGTCTTGCACTTTGTGAAGATTGTGCAAGAGACTTAATAAACATAACAAGTAATGGTTTAATCTAGATTATAGGTCGAAAGGAGTCTTTTGAATATATGGTTCTAATCATCTTTCAAGTAAATGGAACTTATCAAATTGATAACACCAAGTCTATGGGTCGAAAGGATTCTTGTTTTTATTGGTTTAGGCATAAGGCTCATGAGTGACCACTTGATTGAGACTTATGTATTATTGATTTATAAAGCACTAGTGTCTTATTATTGGTTGAATAGGTCGAAAGGATTACCTTTAATATGTTTTCCAAACTAAACATCCTAATGTCCATGTCATCATTTGACCATACATGTATATTCTTTGTGTGCTTGTGCCTTTAAACGATTCTCATGGTGGTCTGATCGTGACAATCATACCCACCATTGTTATAAACAAGTAACACTTGAGTATAACCAAGTCCCATGGGACTGACTTACCAATCTAATTGCAACATGACTAGAGTATACTTGCTCGAATTTGTGTTCCTAATTAATATCGGCAATTGTTGTTTATAAATTTAAAACCTAGTGTGGAAAGAATCGCCACGATCAAGTGTTTGGCTTCTTGCCGGGGATTTGTATTTGCATTCTTTAAATATATCTATTAGAGCACATCAAGTTTTTGGAAAATTAGATTAGAAATAGTTACCATGTTCTTATAGTTGGATTTTTATTTGCATTCTTTATATGGTAATACCGAGATCGTTCACGGAGATTTGGAAAACCTATGATCATTCAAAAATATAACTATAATCGTTGATTGTAGCAATTGTAGACAAACAAATAACAAGTAAAATGATGAGATTAATAATAAGATTAAAAGCAACACTTGGTAAAGACTAGTTTAGGCATTCATAGTGGTATGATTGTGATGACAAGTTTAACAAATATGATTATGATAATTAGATAGATAATCCAATCTATTGTTTTCAAAAGCTTCAATCCTATTCAAGACTTTGGTTAAAGAAAACAAGCATTAGAATCAGTCACTTAATTCAAGACTTAATCCAATTTCAACACATTCGATTCACGGTCGTTTCACGAATTTGCTAACACTTATAATTATGTTTCTTGATAATCAAAACTTCTTAAGAAATGATCACTACAAAAGATAGCCAATCATAGACAAACCGGCTATGACTTGTTTATAGAAAATAACCCTTTCGACCTATGAAATCTTTACCAACGAATTAAGTTTTGATAACGATTGTCACATGAAACATAAGTACTATTGGTTCAAAGGAAAGCTTGACATTGAAATAAACATAAATGACAATCACAACCACTACCTCATACCACAAACATCATCCTACAAAATGTAGAATGAGATTTAGCTACTCATAACAAACAATGAAATAAAGTATGAAATAATAGTCTTATAAGTCATAATTAAGAGTCTTACAAAGTGGAAATATGTTGCTAATGATTAGGGTAATGATCCCTAAGTGTTTCATGATGTTAACTTTACTTTTCGGACTCCAAAAGTGACTTTTCTTGCACCACCTTGCTCAAATCCGGGAATGGTGTTTTGGACAAGGTTGAGAGAGTTTATGTGATGGTATAATAACCAAAGTGATGGTTATGAAAGAGATATTGAAGTACATATGAGTTGTTGTTGTTACATGACCCTAAGGGTCTTATTTATAGCCAAAGTTGAGGCCTAGACTTTAATGATTGGCTTGGAGCCAAAGACAAATGCTTGGAGCCAAAGGAAGTCTAGAACTTTCTTGTATGTTCTCCGTTGAGCTTACATGAATATGGACACAAATTCTGCCAACACAAATGTAGGTGGCAACTTGAATCCTGTTGGTGGCAAGTCAGATGAGTTTTGTTGGTGGCGACTTTGATTCTGCTGGTGGCAACTTCATGCTGAGTGACTTGTATGCTCCTTGGAAATACTTGTTCTTGCACTCGAAATTGATCTTCAAATGCTTGTAACTTGTACACGGGTCTTGAACTTGACTAATATTCTTTGTACTCATACTAATCTCCATGTTTGCCTTGTTTTATACTTAATTCCTGCAATTGGCTACAAAAAGACTTGCAAACAAAATTGGGCACAAATATGCACAAAAGTATCATAGATATAACCAATATACATGTACAAAAGTACAGATAATGCTCCCAAAAACATGTTGGATTTGGGCGTTATCACGTAACATGTTGGAAATTTTAAGAAATATGAATAAAAGAATAAAATAATATCGGGAAAATACGTGTTCTCATAGTCGACCCCCCTAAAGGAACTCTGGTCCCCTAGATTTCAACTGGAGACGGAAGAAGACGCGAACAAATGGAGATACATAGATTAGAACTGATACTTTGCTTCCCCAGGTAATTTCTGCACCACGGCGAACCTTAACAATTGAAATCCAACTACGCTTCAGCTTCTTAACTCCTTTTTGAATTTGGTTCAAACTCGGAGTGAAATAATAACCTTTTAGTGCGAAGAAATATAAAGAGATAGAATGAACACGAGAATTGATTAAAAGGACAAGGTGCGATAAAACGAGTTAAGATTGATAATCAACAAGGAATCGCAAATCGCGCAAACTGTAAAACATGAAAATCTTAAAACGTGTCAATCTACTTACTAGAGAAATAGAGGGAAAATATGAATTACATATAAGTATTTAAAATACGAGCTGCCACCATTAACCGTCTCGGATTTGGTATTACTTTAAATTTAAAACCTAGTGTGGAAAGAATCGCCACCATCAAGTGTTTGGCTTCTTGCCGGGGATTTGTATTTGCATTCTTTAAATATATCTATTAGCGCACATCAAGTTTTTGGAAAATTGGATTAGAATTAGTTACCATGTTCTTATAGTTGGATTTGTATTTGCATTCTTTATATGGTAATAACGAGATCGTTCACGGGGATTTGGAAAACCTATGATCATTCAAAAATATAACTATAATCGTTGATTGTAGCAATTGTAGACAAACAAATAACAAGTAAAATGATGAGATTAATAATAAGATTAAAAGCAACACTTGGTAAAGACTAGTTTAGGCATTCATAGTGGTATGATTGTGATGACAAGTTTAACAAATATGATTATGATAATTAGATGGATAATCCAATCTATTGTTTTCAAAAGCTTTAATCCTATTCAAGACTTTGGTTAAAGAAAACAAGCATTAGAATCAGTCACTTAATTCAAGACTTAATCCAATTTCAACACATTCGATTCACGGTCGTTTCACGAATTTGCTAACACTTATAATTATGTTTCTTGATAATCAAAACTTCTTAAGAAATGATCACTACAAAAGATAGCCAATCATAGACAAACCGGCTATGACTTGTTGATAGAAAATAACCCTTTCGACCTATGAAATCTTTACCAACAAATTAAGTTTTGATAATGATTGTCACATGAAACATAAGTACTAATGGTTCAAAGGAAAGCTTGACATTGAAATAAACATAAACCACAATCACAACCACTACCTCATACTACAAACATCATCCTACCAAATGTAGAATGAAATTTAGCTACTCATAACAAACAATGAAATAAACTATGAAATAATAGTCGTATAAGTCATAATTAAGAGTCTTACAAAGTGGAAATATGTTGCTAATGATTAGGGTAATGATCCCTAAGAGTTTCATGATGTTAACTTTACTTTTCGGACTCCAAAAGTGACTTTTCTTGCACCACCTTGCTCAAATCCGGGAATGGTGTTTTGGACAAGGTTGAGAGAGTTTATGTGATGGTATAATAACCAAAGTGATGGTTATGAAAGAGATATTGAAGTACATATGAGTTGTTGTTGTTACATGACCCTAAGGGTCTTATTTATAGGCAAAGTTGAGGCCTAGACTTTAATGATTGGCTTGGAGCCAAAGACAAATGCTTGGAGCCAAAGGAAGTCTAGAACTTTCTTGTATGTTCTCCGTTGAGCTTGCATGAATGTGGACACAAATTCTGCCAACATAAATATGGGTGGCAACTTGAATCCTGTTGGTGGCAAGTCAGATGAGTTTTGCTGGTGGCGACTTTGATTCTGCTGGTGGCAACTTCATGCTGAGTGACTTGTATGCTCCTTGGAAATACTTGTTCTTGCACTCGAAATTGATCTTCAAATGCTTGTAACTTGTACACGGGTCTTGAACTTGACTAAGATTCTTTGTACTCATACTAATCTCCATGTTTGCCTTGTTTTATACTTAATTCCTGCAATTGGCTACAAAAAGACTTGCAAACACAATTGGGCACAAATATGCACAAAAGTATCATAGATATAACCAATATACATGTACAAAAGTACATATAATGCTCCTAAAAACATGTTGGATTTGGGCGTTATCACGTAACATGTTGGAAATTTTAAGAAATATGAATAAAAGAATAAAATGATATCGAGAAAATACGTGTTCTCATAGTCGACCCCCCTAAAGGAACTCTGGTCCCCTAGAGTTCAACTGGAGACGGAAGAAGACGCGAACAAATGGAGATACATAGATTAGAACTGATACTTCGCTCCCCCAGGTAATTTCTGCACCACGGCGAACCTTAACAATTGAAATCCAACTACGCTTCAGCTTCTTAACTCCTTTTCGAATTTGGTTCAAACTCGGAGTGAAATAATAACCTTTTAGTGCAAAGAAATATAAAGAGATAGAATGAACACGAGAATTGATTAAATGGACAAGGTGCGATAAGACGAGTTAAGACTGATAATCAACAAGGAATCGCAAATCGCGCAAACTGTAAAACATGAAAATCTTAAAACGTGTCAATCTACTTACTAGAGAAATAGAGGGGAAATATGAATTACATATAAGTATTTAAAATACGAGTTGTCATAATTAACCGTCCCGGATTTGGTATTACTTTAAAACTCGGCTTAGGTACTTTCTTGATTATAAAAACTCAAGATTTGTTCGTTTATGGCATTAAAATGTTACAATATTTTCAAAATGGTGCCAATATAGTTATAGTTGCTTGACAAGGATGGTGTTCAAGGTAAAAGTACCAGTTCAAAAATTATTTTGATCGACTTAAAAAGCTTTTGGATGACTATATGGAATTATTGTTACGATTAGAGAAAATTAAGTTTCCAAATTATTTAGAATCATTGATAGATATATAAATTAAATAGATAATTTCATTAAATTGAAAGTAAAGTATGATATCATCGTATAGTTTAAAAGATAAGGCATGACGTCCTTTTAAACACTAGTTATAAATATACACAAGAGGATGTATAGATTCGACCTTTTACTTGTGATGATTATTTTGGAAATTCGAACTCTTGGTAAACTGTATAAAATTTTCTTAGAAATTTATAATAACCTATAGAATTCCATAAAGGTGTTTAATGCATAAATGGTAAATATGGAACATATCCGAGTTTTCAAAATGTGACAAGATAGCAACGAATATGAAGCAAATAATAGTCAACAATTAGTATGTAAGCAATAGCAGGAGGAAATAAAACGAAATTCGTACCAATTTCTTAAAGAACACGATAGAATAAATGCTCGATGATAGGACAATAAGAAACAAAGGATTTATAAAGTGATTAATTCGCGGGTTTGGTTGGTGTCATCGATATCGGCTATTAAGTTCCCGGTGGTCGATACACGATCGAAAGAGAAAATCCACATAACAAATTTTCGAATCAAGGAAATTTCTTAAAAGGTCACTTGTAAATAATTCCAGTTAAATGAACAACATTAGTAATGAGAGAGCGAAGTCAACACATAGTTCACACGAATGAATTTCGAGACGATAGAGTCTGACACACATCATGACAAATATATGACAACATCGTTCACGTCCAGTCATAAATCATTATTCACGTCCGGAGACATTTCAAAGGTCTACGAAAACTTGCTCAAAGAAAGTTGATCGAGGAGAAAGTATGGAAACGCTAGAACTTCCAAGTATGACATTAATAGTCAGTAATTTGACGAGTGGTAAAGGGAATTATATCATAAGAGAAAATGAGGTAATAAGTAGAACAAAGATCGTTGAGTAAAGAAGACGTACTCGCAGACTCGTAATTCGTTCAAGAAAAGATAAGGAATTATATGCATATATCATGAACGGGTGCTATTCGCATAATATGTAAAAGTGTTCAAAACTTTATTTTATCTAATTTTTTCATAAACACATGTAAAAAGTTGGTTCTTGTCAAAATATTTAAGGTGACTACTTATTCAGCCTCGCATGGCTCCTTCTAAATTACGCATATGTGATCAGACCATGCATAATTTAGGACTAGCAATGCGATGCTCAGTTTCGTCAAACTAGTATTATATGTCATATGTTTTAAAATATGCATATAATGCCATTAGCAAAATAGAATTTAATCTGATTTATGAAACTTTTCGCTAATAGATAATTGACTAGATATTTAAATAAATTTTTTAGTGTTACATGAGTTCTTTATAAGACCAACGTTGAACAATTTGTGAAAATACATCGTAAAATAATGTCAGTTTATTTTATAAGGTAACAATCAAGAATTTTTAAAGTCCAAGTAGAACAATTTGTAAAGGTAATCGAAAACAGTAGTGATTTTATATATATGGTGATATTATAGCAACGTATAAATAGCAAGTGGGTTACACGAGGGTAGTAAAGAGTAATTAATGAGAAATCGATGAAATGTTTACAAGATGATGGAGTTTCAAAATTTTTAACCGGAATCGTCATAAGACACGTGTTATCAACGATGATGAAAGATGTGAAAACAAGAACTTCAAACCTTGACCCAAATCAGTGGTATGTTATAAATAGAAGAAAGATAAAATAGAATGACAAATAAGTCATGTATAAAAGAAAGGATAAAGGAATCCATATGTGTTCACATCGTAATTTATTCGACATAAATATGCTTTTAAGAAAGTAGAATGTCAATTTACGAATGATACAACTAACCGAAAAGTTTCTGTTTTTTTGGAAAGTTTCTATATTACGAAAGTTTCCCAATCTCAAAAGCTTAGGAATTTAATACGTTAATAGTGACACATAAAAATGCACAATTTTTTTGACAAAACTAGTTCATTAAAAGTGTTATCCAAACACTCCATATCAAAAGTTCATGATATATATACGTATAACCCGCACTCAAAGTTACTATTTTTAAACGTTTTCAAACGCAATCAATGTTTGGTAGTTGTAAAATCTCATTCGTTAAAATTTTACGAGCTCAAACGAACTCAAAAATGCTTCAAACCATATTTTTCAGTCTAAAGTTTATAAAAATATTTTCTCGACACCGTTAAATTACATTTAAATTTTCTACAAAAAATATATCTTTCGACACACCTCAAAATTTAAACAAAATTCACCAAACTTTCTCAATTCCTAATCCACGTCATCTAATATATGTTATCAAAACTTCCTAACGACTCAAAACTTGTATACGCACATGACTTATGGATTCTACAACAACGAATTGTTTTTATAAAGGAACATATAGCGTAAAATGCTTCATGAATATCAACGACAAAATTAGGAAACAAATTTCAAAATGCAATGTAGGAAAGTCTCTTGGTGGCATGATTTTCCATAGACACAAGACATACCGAGAAAGAAATGGAACATTAACGAGTTGCAGTTCCGGAGCGAGGAGGTTTAATTAAAGGGGAGGATGCAAGTTTATAGGAGTAAAATCGTATTCCAAACAAGCACCACATTAAATTACAGGATATGAATTACAAGATGACGGTGGTGTTTCCGAGGTACAAACGAACATTGTAATTCGAAGTCGAAACATAGAATGGTCAATGAAATAATATTTAATCGATATACGAGTGTCGTGTAATACGATGACGTAAAGGTCAATCAAGGTTACGAAAACCCACGATATTATTCAACACAGTTTTAAGGATTGCTTCGAGATGTGTGACTCACACGATGTCCTTTAGTCTTTTTCGGAGACACAATGAGCTACACAATAGTCTATAGGCTATTTTTCAAGACATCCAATCACAAATGATCGGAAAGCAATTTGGATATCTAAATAGGTATCTTAAAGAGGTTAAACAATGAAAGTAACACACACATTAGTAAATGATACTCGAAAGTTTCGTCGGACACAACAATTACTAAAGCTCGTACAATGGTATCACGAGAGTACGCACAACATATAAAAGTGTGTCAAGAAACTTAGACGATTCAAAACAAACAAGTATATGAGGTCAGTAGTATCACGCATAAACAAAATAGAAATAGTACTCAGAAAAGCGAGTATGGAAAGTCGGCAGCATACGCGCTCCGAATACAAGTATGTAATGCCATAACAATATAAAATTATTGTAACAAGATCAAGTTTACAAGAACAAGAATTCAAGTAATATAGCAAGAGCATATGTAATCACTGTAATAACGAATGATAATTCATTAAGCACAAAGAATTTGGAAGGAAATAGTAATTATCGTCATGAGGGTATTGTAATATTTCAAAATGTAATCAAGAAATGAAATACTACAATGATAATTAAAAGTAAATAATAAGGATTAGGGAGTTACCCGTGCAGATATCGAACAACAATAGCAGATTCTGTTTTGACACTTAGAAACATGAAATATTTGAACTTTCTGTTATAGACTAAGTTTTGAAAACGACTCGCTTCCTTATAACCATCGCCCTGATACCAATTTGTGAGATCCCCTAAATCAGGAAAGGAAACATGTAGGAAGCATGGGGGTGCCACGTCATGATACAAAAAACAATGAAATATAGTTAACATAACATTGACGTAATAAAACATTTACATTGCATCATAAAAGATTTGAGTTTTTAACTTAAAGGTCCCAGAGTTTTATAAGCGGAAAAATAAACCATTTAAACATGGTTGTGTAACATATAGTTACAAAGAATATAGGATAAACTTGTTGTCCCAAATAATATGATGATTAAACAAGAAAGAAAGGCAGAAAATAGATGAATTATAGAGAGAGAAACTAGAGAGAGAAAAGAGAGAGAAGTGTGTGAAAGTTAGTGAATATTAGATTAGAGAAAATGAATAACCAACACCCTTCCTAACATGCTAGGAAGGGTATTTATAGCCTTGCTTACATGTGGCATAATGGGCTATATCATAATGGTCCGAGCTTATCTTTTGGGCTTTAGTTACTTATGAATGAACTTTAGCTAAAAGTTAAGCCCGTAAACCACGACTAATCTACTGCCTATTACAACATTCTTAAATACGATACATAATACACATATGACCAAACATTCTTGTTTGACTCAATATTTCGAGGCTAACAATCTCCCCCAATGAGAGCTCATTACCCTTTACGAGAGGTCATTACCCTTAGTCATTTGGAGATTTGTAGAGATTACTAATCTCGCCATAAATGAGTCTTGAACGTGTAATAGTAGTCTTGTTTATTCATGCTCTGATCTTTGAGCCTTTTTCGTTGTCTTTCGACTTTGTCTTTTGATCTTGAGATCTTCAAATCATCCTTGACTTATCTTTGCCATCTTAGAATCTTGTGTCTTCATACACATGCTCACACTATTAATTGTTGGATATGTCTTTAGGCATGAGTATGTAGTTTTGGATCTTTGACTTTGCTGAGTACACCGTGACGCCATCTTCTCGAGACAAAACATAGACACGGACTAAATGGCTTTGACATTCGTCCTAAATCGGTAGCTTTTTACCTCCGGTTGGTAGATTCAGTTAAGAATCTCCTTGACAGGGTTTCGCGGCTGTACTAGCCGTTCTCTTCACTCGACCGTCTCAAAGCAAGACTGCGAACATAAAGAGTGAATCAGTTGGATAAGTATCCGCTTGATTAAAGTCATCAATTCAATTCCTGGAACAAGTGTGATTCATAAAGAATCTTAACATTGTTGCTTTCCAGTTTACACAATCTTGATTCATAAGAATCTCACAAGTCACCTACCGTAGCGCTGTTTGAGGTTGACACTAGAAGGATTTCCATTCGTCACTGTGAATATTAATGAATATCACTCTGAATGTTCTGGCAAGACCATAAAGATATTGCGTAGAAACCTGGAACGAGTTTGAGTCAGTTATGAATCAAACCACTGTTGCTTTTGAGTTTTACACATGTTCAATTCATAAAGAATCTTACATATGACCTACCGCAGTGCTGTTTGATGTTAACACTGGAAGGATTTCCACTCATCATTGTGAATACTAAGTAGTATCACTCTGAGTGTTCTAGAAATATCGCAAGGATATAGCGTAGGACTCTCTTTATCGTCATTTCGTGTGTCCTAATGAGATTTGATTGATCTCTAGGCTCTAGAATCGATTTGTGCACTTTTAGTGGTCGAAGGCTTGAGCAGATGCCACATATTCAATGTCAACTATCTCAGAGTGAGAAAGCTGATAGAAGTCATGTTGTTCTCCGTGACAATAAAACAAACTTCTTTTGAGAGAAGCCTGAGTCAGCTAGGAAAGGGTTGTGCATTACATCACTAGGTCCATGATGAGTTTGTCTTTATGATGTGTTGACCCGGTTTCTGCCTAAGTTGTATGGAGGGCTTCTTTGTTTACACCCTTTATCCTTACATTTCCTTTTCATTCTTCAACCCCTTCAATGCTTACCAAGACATGATTACTAGCACCTTGTTGTGATTGTTCTAGTGCTAGCATCAGTACTTAGTTGGCATTCAGCTACGTTCACATTCTACTCCATCTTTCCTAAGGACTTCAAATAATCTATTGGATTATCCCTGGGAAGATCCCTCCGGTTTTGGTTGGATCATAGGACTTAAACCAATCCACCATCTTGACACAAATAACGTCGTGGATTGAAGATGTTGTGGATATGAGATCGTAACCATAAAACCACTTTAAAAGGTCTAACAAAGTGTTTGAAAAACATTTAACACCTTGATAGTTTTGTCGTTTCAGAAATGCTCCCCCTCCACATGTGCATCGATAATCGAAAATGTTTTGCAAATGTAGGTAAGAGTTAAAGTGCTTGAGTCTTATATAAGATCACATTTTAATCACATTTTCTCCCCTATCTCTATTATACAAAATCTTTTGATATTAGATATACCAAATTTGATTAAAATATATTTTGAAGAATATTCTTGAAAATCTTCGGGAAAAAGATGTGTCAATCTTTGCATGAAGTTGAAATGTTCCTCCTCAAAAATTGATCCAATTGAATTGTCATTGTTAGGATGTGATCCACATTTCACTTTTTGAGGATGGGAGTTGTTGAACACACAATTTCTGAAAGATTTTGAATAATCATTGAAAAATTCTTGAAAAAATTTGTGTTCAACGCTTTTTGAAAAATCCATTCTTTTTGGCGATATGTTTTTTCTAAAGCATAAACTTGAGTTCATAGACTTTGAATGTCTTGACAAATCCACTCTAGTGTAAGAAGATTTCTCTTCTTTTGCTGAGGGTAAGCGCACTAAATCATAAACTCCCCCGTGAATATCGATCCGGGTTGCAATCTGAAAGTGATTACAAGCCATTGTGTTGAGCTCAAAATGCTGAATGTTTTGTGACAAGCTCAACCCAAGATAGATTGCTCTACCCGTTGTTGGAAAAATTTTCCAAAATAGACATTTTCCTTTATTAAAAGTAGAAATGACATGTTTTGAAAAATATTTACAACTTTCATTCGAGCTTTATGTACACATCCGTGTCGTTATTGAGCGACATTTCTAGGTACATCCATATTATCGATACTGAAAGACATGTCGAGAAGAATATTTTTGGTATTTTCAAAGGTTTTTCCATTTTTTATTTGGTTTTTCTATGGATATTTACGTTTAATTATATTTTTGTGTTTTCTAAATTTTTTCGAAGGTGATATCGAATGTACATAATTGGAACCCTTGGATGAAGAAGAAGTGGGTTCAGAATCCACTGTTGTAGCTGTAATAACAGAAGCAGAGTTCGTACAAATACTAGTGTTAGGAGTAACAAATTCCTTGTCTACGACCAAAACATTCGCATTCGTACTAGAAAAAGTTTCATCACTCTTCTCTATTGGAATCCACTACCATCCTTTTTGGGGCTATTAGGTTACAAAGATGTATGTCGACTTTTCTCTAGCTGAGATGGTAGGCTCGTAAAGGCATGAAGTGAGCCTCTACAGGGGCTGCTAAGCAGGCTTTCATCAAGATGATAAGAGACGAAGTGACTCGACCAACGAGATCATCTTCCATGAATATCCGACCCGTTGGTTTCCACTAAAGACTAGTTTTAGGAGTAGTTTTCTCTTGCACAACGGAAGACTTCTATGGAGAGAAACTATGTCCTTTTTGAAACCACGTTTCAGATTTGGTGTGATTGTTTTTCTTTTCGAGGGTTTGTATCTCCTGGTTGTCTTATGGGATTTTGGATTCGATCTCCGTTCAAAGGAACGAGATTTGACCTCATAGAGGTATTGCAGAATGCAATGATCATGATTTCCATTGTGAATTCCCTTTTTGCAAGTGGGACATACATGGAATTTGGGATTCACGAAACTACTCGTATTCCTTGGTTTTCCAAATCGTCCAGGCGTAATGTTCGAAACACGACTATTCATGGATGGTTTCCACTTCCTAGATTGCTTGTGAGGGATCCTAGGTTTTGGTTGACTACTATTAGGAGTGTGCTGAACTCTAACGGGATTTGGTGAACTAGGTTTTGAATACACAGGTTTGTCTTTCTGAATCTTCCCTTTTTGTTTCGCATCCTCTAGGTTGTTTGTATGAACGAAGTCATTTGAACCTACAGATTCCTTTGTGGACGCGAATGTCTCACGTTTTGGAGGAATCCTAGAAGTGCTAGGTGCATTCACATGGTTGGGTTTAGCAACAGTGTGCTTTCTAAATGGAGGAACATAGGGTGAAATGGATGGTTTTGGAACCTTGTAGGCATTAGGTTGTTGAACAACAGGTTTTACAACTTTAGGTTCCACAGTTTTCCCACCCATTTTGGCAACGCGTTTCTTCAAATCGTCTATCACTATGTCCTTTTCTTGCAACTGAGCTTTCAAGTCTGTAATTTCCATACTCTTTTCGTTCATTTCACGACACAAGGCGGAAAATTTTACTTGCAAGTTATTATCATTTGGACCTTTTCCAAAGTCTTTTGCAAAGCAAGTTCAAGATAATGACAATGTTTTTGAAGGAAATCAGTTTTGTGTTAAAGTAACTCAAAAGCCTTTTTATCAACATTTTCTTTACGTTTCGAAAGCTCAGTTTCAAGACGCTCACATTCTTTGATCTTATCAAGATATTTGCATGCAACATCAGAATATTCATCGATATCAGCACAAGATTGAAGAGTAACACACAAAATATCTTTGGAGAGACATTCGTCTAAGAGTAGATCATATTCGTTTGAAAAATCCGATTTGTCATTTTGAAGTTCATCAATTTCTTTTTCAAGAGATTCAACATATTACAAATCATCAAACATTTCAGACTGAATCAATTTTTCAAACTCAAGAACATGCTCTTTTATTATCTTCGTATTTAGTATTAAAAGTTCTTTCAAAAGTACAGTTATGTCGTGAGGAATCTCTGTTTTCAACTTATCCTTTCGATGTTTTTCCCCATCGCTTTCAATTATTGATTGAACATTATCAATATATTGTTTAAGAAAACCAAGTGTTTTTATACTTTTGCTTTTAGAAGCATCAAGAGGCAAATAGTTAATATATTTAAAAACATTTGATTTCTTAGTGGCAAAAGTTTTCTTCCATTGAATTCTTCGTCGTTTGCATTCAAGAAATAATTTCTCACGAGACTTCTGTTTTTGTGTAGTGAAAAGAACATAAAGACTGTTTTCATAAGCATAATTATATGGTGTCACAAAGTCTTTGTTGACCGGTTATCTACTCTCCTCATCCCAAAGGGACGTCTCATCATTAACAAGAGGACAGTCAGGATCAGTACATTCAGACTCATCCAGATAAAGGCGGGGCTTCGCAGCTTGAGCTTGGGCAAGGTAATCAGGACTTGCAAAGCTAGCTTGACCCTTAAACATCGATTGAGATGCTATCATTCTTACGATTTGAACAGAGTCATGCGTTTTATAAACAACTTTCTTCAAAAATTCGACTTGTTTTTCTAGTTCCGTTACTTTTTCAGTATCTTTTTCATGTCGAATTTTGAAATCTTGTTCTAACGTTTCAACCTCTTGTTTCTTAACATCAAGAATTTTAGCAGTCTCGGTGTTATCCATCGAAAGCCGTTGTTCAAGTTCGTTAACTTTGGTGGTAGCAAGGTACATTTTTTTGACGTTCATCCATTAATAAAATATTAAATTGACGTTTCTCTTTGGTTAATAAGTCAAGAGTTTCGTTGTATTTCTTTTCAAGATCGTCCGTTTGACTTTTTAACGCACTACCCTTGTAACCCTCAAGCTCTTTGGTCTTTTGAAGAAGCTCAGGTCTATAATTTTCAAGTGTCTCATTAGATTTAATTAGAGCGGCTTTGCATTCTTCAAAGTTTTGAGTGAGCGCTGCGTTTGCCTTCTTTAATTGCTTTTGACTCTTTCTAGTTTCATTGACATCTTTTTGTAAACAAGCAATTAAATTGGCAAGCGCAACACGCTCCTCATCATCATACTTATTTGCATGTTGATCATCCTCAAACTCATTATTGCACATGTCTGATGAATCGGGTGTGGTATTGCTATCAACCTTTTCCGTCATACATGTGTCAATAAGGGTTGTTGTTTGATCACTATGCTCATGCGTATTGGTATTGGCAAACACAATAAATTCAGCATTGTGTACCTCTTCCAATGGCTCAGAATCGAAAACAGGGCCATCATCATAGGAAGGTGTATGATTGATGTCATTCTTAGAGTCAATGCTTTGTTTGCCAGAGCGGCTACTTTCTTTCCCAGAAATGTTATGATCATTCTGCGCACCATACGTTGTGTTCCCTGATCTGCAGCTGTCAGTTGCATTACTCGATACTGTCTCGTTACTTACAGTTGAAACTAGACTCGTATCCACTACATGAATCTTTACAATCGTGCACTGTTGGGTTTTCAGCCTTTTGTCATGCATCTTATTGATCATGTCTTTTTCATGAAGTAAGCGTTCATCCATAAGCCTCTCAATTGATTCCATGTTTTGATGTATCAAGTCTCTGAAAGATTCTGCGACCATTTTAGTGTAGGCTTTAAATTATTCTTGTGCATCTCGAACTTCTGAATCAAAATTAGGATTCTTGAATAGCTTTGAAGCATAGAATGGTTGAAACGGTGTTCAGAGTGTTTTGAGGGCTTTCTTGGAATTTGTCTCATGAAGGTTTTTGTTGAGTAATTCATTCTCAAGATTTTTTAAGTGGTCTCTTAACTCATAAGTGAACCTGCGATGGTCATTTCCGAAGAAGCAATGAAAAGCATGCATATACAAAAGATTGTACGAGAAGGTCTCTCTTTCAAGACATTTTAGATTCGTTTTAAGATCAGTGAAGCTTGCATACAACGTTGTTTAAGGACTTGTTCTTGAAGTTGCATCTCTCGTTCTTTTCTGTCTGAATACGAAGACGTCAATACATTGGTACTCGCGACCATGTTGTTGTGAGTGACACTATTCGTTAATGTAGAATCCATATTGGGTGTCTCATTTGATGAAGTGACTTTGGATCTTAAGTAGATATGATGTGATTGAGTTGTTGTTGAAATTCCGAAAATTACTATTTTTCTCAGTCCGAAAATAAATTCCTCAGTCCGACAAAAAGGTAAACCGAAAAATTTTGAATTACCAAATTTTGAATTTAAGTTATAAATAGCCAATAACTAGTAGGGACAAATTTTGAAAAAGGAAAGTTTTTGACAAAAATAAAACCTAAGAATGGCCTAAAAATTTGAATTTTGGTCCAAAAATTTGAATTTTTGGTTTAAAAATTTTTCGCATCGCCAAAATTTGAAATCGAAGCTTAAATGGCCTAAAAATGGTCTAGGAAAAAATAAATTTTACTTGGGTTTTCCAGGCAAAAAACTCTTTTTATTTTTTAATCTTTGTGTAAACTATGTTCCGGGACTAGTCTAGATAGTGGCTAAGTCTAAAAAGTACTCGAACAAAATATCCATCGGAATAGTCATCAGAATAGTCATCGGAATAGTCATCAGAATAGTCATCGGAATGTCATCAGAATAGTCATCGGAATGTCGTCGGAATTTTAGTGATCGCAATACTTAGTGATCGTAATGTTTGTGATCGCAATACTAGTGATCACAATACTAGTGATCGCAATATTTGTGATCGCAATACTAGTGATCGCAATACTAGTGATCGGAATACTGGTGATCGCAATCCGTGATCACAATGTAGAAACCCTAAGGCTTTTGTGATCGGAATACTGAAAACCTTATCGCAATATGAGTGCACTTCCGAGACTTAAGGTAAAAACTTGATGTTTTTACAAGAAATCCATGATAACAAGCAAACCACAATAACCAAATCCTTACCACGTGTTTGAAAGATTTAAAGATATATAGCAAAATTTAGAGCACGGAGAGCACAAGAAAAACTTGAATCCGAGATGATGTTATGTGTAAATCACACGAACTAAGTAGTATATCAACAACGAATCACAAAACTACCCCATGGCCATTGATACCAAATGTTGTCCCATAAACTATGATGATTAAACAAGAAAGAAAGGTAGAAAATAGATGAATTATAGAGAGAGAAAGTAGAGAGAGAAAAGAGAGATAAGTGTGTGAAACTTAGTGAATATTAGATTAGAGAAAATGAATAACCAACACCCTTCCTAACATGCTAGGAAGGGTATTTATAGCCTTGCCTACATGTGGCATAATGGGCTATATGATAATGGGCCGGGCTTATCTTTTAGGCTTTAGTTACTTATGAATGAACTTTAGCTAAAAGTTAAGCCCGTAAACCAAGACTAATCTACTACCTATTACAACGTTCTTAAATACGATACATAATAAACATATGACCGAACATTCTTGTTTGACTCAATATTTTGAGGCCAACAAAATTCCTGATAACTTTTACCAAAACCAAAGTTTAAATATAACACAGAAATCTCCAAGCTGCGAAAATATCCTGCGGGCTCCTATCCTAGCAAAACTAAGTATTATTACCTAAGATTAAACACGTAAAACGTCAACACAAACTTGAGTGATATTCATAGGGTTTAGTACTAATGTTGTGGAACACAAGAATTCATCTATAAAAAAAGAAATAGGGAAAATGGTTATGTACATTAACCATAGTCCGAAACCATTTTTATTGCTACTTAGCTCATGAAACCGAAGCTTAACAACATGTAAGTTCCCCTAGTGAGTATTCAGCCTAAATACTTAAGTATAAACAAATGTAATGCGTTAAATTAATACGATATGGGGATTGTCAATCCCGATGGATCCACCCACAACATTCGCGCTTAGCACAAAGTAATACGGGAAAATTAATGGTTCATGATCAAGAGGGGTAACTTAGTGGCTATGTACACTAAATTCAATAATAATAATGAAAAACTGTTGGAAAGAATACAAGACCTGGAAAGAATACAAGTTCTGGAGAGCATACAAGTTCTGGATAGCATACAATTTTAAATGAATGTGTTCCACCATGTGAAATCTCACCCCACGTTTAGAAACAATGTACAAGTAGTAAAAAGGGGCTATGAACTCACCTTATAAGCCATGAGGTAAGTGAACACGGAACTCGGGAGCTTGAGTAGAAGATGTAGTGGTAAGACGATCGTCGACGATATAGATGCCCGATAAAACACGAAAGTCGCAACCTACCAAATAAGGCGCACACTTCATCAATATACTCAAGTATCGAAACATACTTAGTATAACTAATTAAATTAACTCAAACCCATAGTAAATACGCAAGAAAAACCACACAAGTGAATTTACTAGATGCTTTTACAAGGCTACGTTATTAAGACAAGTGCTCCCAAAAGCACTCAGCCGGTAGATACCAAATGTACCCGCTGATTTCACATACTTAGATAGCTCAATTTTTTATAGAACTTGAAAAAAAAATCAATCATAACCTGAACTAAACTCAGTTTAAATTTCATCCAAAGAGTTGTAAAACCGTATAAAATACATGAAGCATTAATTACATTAAAACACGAATTAATTAAATGTTAATCATAAGATTCAAGCTAACAAGAGGTGATCCGGAGGTCGGGGAGGATAAAAGTAATGTTTAAACATTTTTAGAGAGAGAAAGTAAAGCTTGAATGTAGTGTGTGTATTTAGAAAGAGAAAGTGAAATACACAACTAAGAAGAATCCTCACCCCTCCATGGAAGTATGGAGGGGTATATATAGGCTAAACAAGAGGTTACTTTGACAACATGTCAATAGTAGTCCCTCCATGTTTTGCCTATCTGAATAAAATGTAATTCCGTAAATGGCGCTCACATTTTAGGGCTAACAATCTTCCCCCAATGTGGAGACATACGGAATTACTTACAATGTTCCTAACAAGTAAAAATACAACAAAATAAAGTCTTCCAAGGCGCTTCCAATGCTGAGGATGTCTTTTAATTCTTCTGGTCTTCATAACTTGTACCTCAGCTTGAATCCTCTGTGTCTTTGCTTGTTGTGGAACAATTGTAATATGCATGATTTGGATTAACTTCCCCCCAATTCATGCAACATGTATTAAGAAACTTTCTTCATAGACTTCTTTTTGACGAAGTTTCTGAATCAGCTTCCCCCCAAACTAATATTTGTATCTTAAGCAGATTCTGACACTTTGATGTAGTTTGAACAATCTTCTAGCTCATCAGTTTAAGTGCACAGCGGAAATTTGTAGAAGAACCACACCAAATAACACTGCTTCTATACTGTTTCATGTCGTTTAGGTTTTGGTGATAATCCGTTTGGGGTAACATGCAGGAAATCAGCAACAATTCTTCTCACGCCTGCAGAATACTTCATAAAAATCATATAAAGTAAGTAGATACCATTCCATGTACACTACTTCCCCCTGGAAGTTGATTCGATTACTTCAAAGTACACGATCTTCCCCCATGATGATTTCGAACTCTCGGAAGCATCATTATCGTGGACGTCCATATACACGAGAAGTTCTTAGTCTTAAGCAAATGTCTTGAAAAGTTTTGAAAGTCATTGAGAAACTTTGAAATATTTTTGCTTAGACTGTGAAGTACCATTGTCGTTATGAGGCTCATGAATATCCCGTGAGAATTGATTGCTGATTCCATCTCTCTCTGTCTAACTTACCAACCTCGAATTCATTCGGCTATTTGTTGTGACCACATGTGAAGTAAATCTGATATTCCAAACTTGAAACTGAAGTACAATCCCCCAAATTTGTTACTTAAGCTTGCACTTATGTCGATTGAAGAACGGTGCAGAAAACAAGTCTCTAATACCTCTTGAAGTTATCCACACGAGCAACTGCGTGTGACACCCACAAATGATAGTAATCCATGTTGTCGACCATCCACCCCTTGACAGTGGAAACTAGATAATTCAAGTCCCAATCATAAGTTTTATCGTCCAAGCAAGTCATCAATCGATAGACTGGGTTTGAAGAAAAGGGGTAGAAAAATAGAAGGAAGGCTCGATGATGAAATAAGTAGACGCCTTCATGAAATCCCACTTCAACTTCAAATAAAGAATACCAAATCCACTTCGTGATCACTTGTCTTTGTAGAATCAAAACTAGCCTTGTCGTTAAAGTGAATCTTATATCGGATCGTTTTAGCGTTAAGTGTTTTGTTTGCTTTGGTGTTGTGTTTGTGAATGTCGTTATCTAGAACAAATTATGAAATGAATTGTCATTAAGGGACAAAATTTGTCTAGATAACTTGTCATTGAATCCCCAACGTCGAAAATATTAGGTTTAAAACCTATAATTTTCTTTGTCATTTAATCACTTTCGATCGATCGAAACATATCGAATACCCATCATAAAAATCATACTCGGCCAAAATATGATATCACAAAAATGCAAATGCTAGATACTGCCAACCACTGTCCATGATTTTACTTTGTATCCACATCGTCACATACGGTCAAAAAAGAAAGGCATCAATAGGCCCATCTTTAACACAATGCCTCCCATTTGTTTAAAAATCAATCTAGACTTATCCAACAAAGTAACACGAACCATATCCCTTATGAATACACGTGGCTGCTTGTATCCCTTTGTTTCTTTTTTAATCCTCGGTAGGTACAATAGCCCTCAAGTCGGTCCATGAACTTGACCACCTAATGTGAATATAAAATGGACAGTAAACTCTAAACCATCTCATAACCTAATCACACCTTAAACAAACGCAGCCTCCATCTCATTTACTTGATATCTCCGTCCCCATCTTCATCTAACACAAACATACATCATCTTAATCTCATCTAAAAACAATCAAAACAAATCGAAACCAAATGCATCCTTCATCTAATATTCGAGCAACATAACAATAAGTCACACAAACTCGTTTCTTCCATTAAATCTGAATCTTGCTGACCCATTAATGAACGAGATGAAGATGTATTAGACACAGATTCAAGATCTTGTTACAAGGTCTTGGGTAGGTAATCGTTTGATTTGTTTGTTTTGAGTCGGTCAATGAACCGAGATTGATGATAACATGATTGTTATTATTCAATCTTGATGTTCAAATAATGAAAGTGGGTTTCCAAACAAGGATCTATGATGAATCTCGAGCTTAAATCTGTAAAAAGATTTTGATAATAAGATGAAACTCGAATCTGAGATGTTATAATATTGCATGTTTTTTTTTTGTTTCGAGTACAGATGTGGTTGATGGAGTAATGAAACTGACTGTGAAATAGGATTAGATCGAGACAGATTTATGGGTTATTGGTTGATGTTTGTGACGATGGGTTGTCATAAGGGTCGGATACAGATAAGTCATGGGTTCTGGTATTTTCTGTTTTGGTCAAACAAGCTATCGCAATGTTTCCTTTTTAAATAAGTCACCATCGCAATGTCATGAACACCATCTGTCGCAATGTACTCTCAACACCCCATCGCAATATCATCGGAAAAATTTGGGCAGCATGACGACTTATAAACCATTGCGATGAGTCAACCCACCATCGCAATGAGTCCCATCGGAATGGGTCCCATCGCAATGAGTCAGCCGAACCCATCGTAATGTGAAACAGAAACCCCATCGGAATAAATCCGAAAAAGAAGAAGCCATCGCAATGTCATCATATGAATATCCATCGTAGTAATCACCATCTGTCGCAATCTGGGTCGTAATGTCAAAACCCTAGACATTGCGATGGATTGTGTCGCAATAGTAAAATTTTGGCGGGAAAACCCAAGTAAAATTTATTTTTTCCTAGACCATTTTTAGGCCATTTAAGCTTCAATTTCAAATTTTGGCGATGCGAAAAATTTTTCGACCAAAAATTCAAATTTTCGGACCAAAATTCAAATTTTTAGGCCATTTTTAGGTTTATTTTTCGTTAAAATTTTCATTTTTCAAATTTTTTCCATACTAGTTATTGGCTATTTCTAACTCATTTTCAAAATTTGGTTATTCAAAATTTTTCGGTTTACCGTTTTAGTCGGACTGAGGAATTTATTGTCGGACTGAGGAAAAATTTCAAATTTTCGAAATTTCAAC
The DNA here is from genome assembly GCA_025667525.1 of Glebionis coronaria. NCBI lineage: Eukaryota > Viridiplantae > Streptophyta > Magnoliopsida > Asterales > Asteraceae > Glebionis > Glebionis coronaria. The sequence continues at coordinate 458,446,417 of CM046874.1, forward strand.
AACAACTCAATCACAGCATATCTACTTAAGATCCAAAGTCACTTCATCCACAGAGAGAAACGATCATCATGCCAACGAGTAATGCGGTTACTGAAAGTTCAGACGTGAAAGACATCGAAATGGAACGACTACAACAACAGATATGTTTTTTGAGAAAAAACGCCATGGACGGTTTTAGAGTACTTCAAGATTCTTTTCAGAATCTTTCAAAAGTCTTGTTCGACCTACGTGAATCCACTGGCACATTCAGCAAAACATTCACTCATGCCATGGATAAACTTCAAACACAACTTGTCAACGAAAGAATCATTGCTAGTGAATGCAAGATCACTTTCACTGATCTCAAGACATCACTTGAAACGATGTTTTCTTCTGACTTCATCAAGTCTTCGCTTACCAACGAGTGCTTCAAGCGATATCATCGAATGGATGCTTTATCATACAAAGATCGGATAACCCGCAACATCGACTTCATTGTAACCTATGTGAATCACACAATACAGACGCAACAAACGGTTGATGACAGACTTCATACCAGTTGTGGTATCGCATCAGATGTTGAGAATACAAGCTGCAGATATGAGACTCCAACGCATAGTTCAGGGAATAATGACAACAACTCTAGGAAAGACAACAGCAGCTCTGGCAAACAACACATCGACTCTGAGAATGTCATCAGCAATACACCTTCCTATGATAATGGTCCTGTTTATGATTCTGAGCCATTGGAAGAGGTACACAATGCTGAATTTAATGTGTTTGCCAATGCCGATACGCATGAGCATAGTGATCAAACAACAAACCTTATTGACACATGTATGACGGAAAAGGTTGATAGCAATACCACACCAAATTCATCAGACATGTGCAATAATGAGTTTGAGGATGATCAACATGCAAATGAGTATGATGATGAGGAGCGTGTCGCGCTTGCTAATTTAATTGCTAGTTTACAAAAAGATGTCAATGAAACTAGAAAGAGTCAAAAGCAATTAAAGAAGGCAAACACAGCGCTCACTCAAAACTTTGAAGAATGCAAAGCCGCTCTAATTAAATCTAATGAGACCCTTGAAAGTAATAGGGCTGAGCTTCTTCAAAAGACCAAAGAGCTTGAGGGGTACAAGGGAAGTGCGTTAAAAAGTCAAAAGGACGATTTTGAAAACAAATATAATACCACTCTTGAGTTATTAGCTAAAGAGAAGCGTCAATATAATGTTTTCTTAATGGATGAACGTCAAAAAACGTACCTTGCCAATACGAAAGTTAATGAACTTGAACAAAAGCTCTCTATGACCACTACTGATTCTACTAAAATTCTAGAGGATAAGAAACAAGAGGTAGATGCGCTAAAACAAGACTTCAAAAGTAGATATGATAAAGAAACCGAAAAAGTTACGAAACTAGAAGAACAAGTCGACTTTTTGAAGAACGTTGTTTATAAAACGCATGATTCTATTCAATCCGTAAGAATGCTAGCACCTCCATCGATGTTTAAGGATCAAGCTAGCTTTGCAAGTCCTGAGTACCTTGCCAAAGCTCAAGCTGCGAACCCGCATCTTTATCTTGATGAGACTGAAAGGACAGATCTTGATTGCATGCCTCTAAGTGCCAATAGTGAAGAGACTGCCCTTTGGGATGTTGATAGTCAACCATCAGTTAATAAGGAGTTTGTGAAACCATATAATTATGCTTATGAGAATAGTCTTTATGGTCTGTTCCACAAACAAACTCAGAAATCTCGTGAGGAAGTATTTTTAGAATGCAGGCAAAAGAGAATTCAATGGAAGAAAGCGTTTGCCACTAAGAAAACAAACGTTTCTAAGTTCATCAACTACTTGCCCCTAGATGCTTCTAAAAGCAAGAGTAGGCAGATATTTGGGTTTCTTACTCATTACATACATAATATTAAGTCCATTATTGATAATGATTGGAAACAACGACAAAATGACGAGTGGAAGAAACCAATTCCTCAAGACATAACTGTGCTTGTCAAACAAATCTTAATACCGAACGCGGCCACACTAAAAGAAAATGTTCTTAAATTCGAAAGCTTAATTCGGTCTGAAATGTTTGATGATTTACAATATGTTGAGTCTCTTGAGAAAGCAATTGATGATCTTCAAATGGACAAGTCCGTTTTCTCTGATGAATATGATTTACTCTTGCAAGAATGTGTTTCTAAAGATATTATGTGTGCTTATTTTACATCTTGTGCTGATATTGATGAATATTCTGAAGTTGCATGCCAATATCTTGATAAGCTCAAAGAATGTGAACGTCTTGAAATTGAGCTTTCGAAACGGAAAGAAAATGTTGACAAAAAGGCTTTTGAGTTACTTCAACACAAAACTGATTTCCTTCAAAAACATTGTCATTCTCTTGAACTTGCTTTGCAAAAAGACGTTGGTAGTTTTCCACATGATAATAAATTGCAAGAAAAACTTTCCCAAACGTTTCGAGAAATGAATGAACAGAATTTGGAAATTAAAGGGTTGAAAGCTCAGTTACAAGACAGGGACAGAGCGATAGCAGAGTTGTAGAAACTCGTTGCTAAAATGGGTGGGAAAATCGTGGAACCTAAAGTTGTGAAACCTGTTGTTCGACAACCCAATGCCTACAAGGATCCAAAGCCGTCTATCTTAGGAAAACCGACTCCGTTCTCCAATTCTTCTCATATGAAATCTAGGTTACCCCCTAAGACTGATATGCAACCAAGTGTTCCAAAACCATCCATATCACCCTATGTTCCTCCATTTAGAAAGCATACTGTTGCTAAACCCAACCATGTGAATGCACCTAGCACTTCTAGGACTCCTCCAAAACGTGTGACATTCACGTCCACAAAGGAATCTGTAGGTTCAAATGACCTCGTTCATACCCACAACCTAGAGGATGCGAAACAAAAAGGGAAGATTCAGAAAGACAAACCAGTGTATGAAAAACCTAGTTCACCAAATCCCGCTAGAGTTCTACACACTCCTAATGGTAGTCAACCAAAACCTAGGATCCTTCTTCAGCAATCTAGGAATTGGAGACCATCCATGAATAGTCGTGTTTCAAACACTACGCCTGAACGATTTGGAAAACAAAGGAATACAAGTACTTTCGTGAATCCCAAATTCCCTGTATGTCCCACTTGCAAAAAGGGCATTCAAAATGGAAATCATGACCATTGCATTTTGCAATACCTCTATGAGGTCAAATCTCGTTCCTTTGAACGGAGATCGAATACAGAATCCCATAAGACAACAAGGAGATACAAACCCGTCGTAAAGAAAAGCAACCACACCAAATCTGAGACGTGGATTCAAAAAGGACATAGTTTTTCTCCAAAGAAGTCTTCCGCTGTGCAAGAGAAAGCTACTCCTAAATCTAGTCTTCAGTGGAAACCAACGGGTCGGATCTTCACAGAAGTTGGTCTTAAGTGGATTCCAATAGAGAAGAGTGATGACACCTGCACCAGCACTAATGCTACTGTTCTACACGCTGAACAGGAATTTGTTACTCCTAATTCTAGTATTTGTGCAAACTCCTCTTCTGTGATTGCAGGTACAACAGCGGATTCTGAACCCACTTCTCCTTCTTCAAAGGGTTCCATTTCTGTACATTCTATATCACCTTCTTCTGCTGTACAAAAGTCTATTTTGGATTATTTTCGAAAAACTTGAGAAAACACAAAAATATAATAAAATGTAAATATCCATAGAAAAACAAAATAAAAAATGGAAAAACTTTCAAAATACCAAAAATATTCTTCTCGACATGTCTTTCAGTATCGATAATATGGACGTACCTATAAATGTCGCTCAATAACGACACGGGTGTGTACATAAAGCTCGAATGAAAGTTGTAAATATTTTTCAAAACGTGTCATTTCAGTGATTTACAATTACCTCAGATTGTGACTCGTACTTCCAAGAAAGGAAAGTTGATCACGAATGATAACTTATCCTTAACAACGGGAAAATAAATTTTCTCGGTCATGAGCTCTCATTAAAAACATTCAAAGTTTTTAAGCTCATGTAAACGACTTACAGTTAAAATGTCAGACTGTAACTCGGACCTCAAATAAAGGAAAGTGTATCTTTAAAGATATCATATCCTAACAAACGGGTAGAGAAATCTATCACGGGTTGAGCTTGTCACAAAACATTCAACGTTTTGAGCTCAACACAATGGCTTGTAATCACTTTCAGATTGCAACCCGGATCTAAATTCACGGGGGAGTGTATGCTTTTGTACTCTTACCCTTAGCAAAAGAAGTTAAATCTTCTTACACTTGAGTGGATTCGTCAAGACATTCAAAGTCTATGAACTCAAGTTTATGCTTTAGAAAAACCTTTTCGTCAAAAAGAATTGATTTTTCAAAAAGCGTTGAACACAATTTTTTCAAGAATTTCTCAATGATATTCAAAATCTTTCAAAAATTGTGTGTTCAACAACTCCTATCCTCAAAAGTTTAATGTGGATCACATCCTCGTAATGACAATTCCATTGGATCAATTTTTGAGGGGGAGCAATTCAACTTCATATCACATCTTTCTCCCGAAGATTTTCAAGACTATTTTTCAAAATATATTTTAATCAAATTTGGTATCTCTAATATCAAAAGATTTTATATATTAGAGATAGGGGGAGAAAATGTGATTAAAATGTGATCATATATAAGACTCAAGCACTTTAACTCTTACCCACATGTGCGAAACACTTTCGATTATCGATGCACATGTGAAGGGGGAGCTTTTCTGAAACGACAAAACTAGCAAGGTGTTAAATGTTTTTCAAACACTTTGTTAGAATTTAAAGTGGTTTTCATGGTTACAATCAAATACCCACAACATCTTTAATTCACGACGTTATTGGTGTCAAAAGGGTGGTTAGGTTTATGTCCTATGATCCAACCAGAACCGGAGGGATCTTCCCAGGGACAATCCAATAGATTATTAGAAGTCCTTAGGAAAGATGGAGTAGAATGTGAACGTAGCTGAATGCCGACTAAGTACTGATGATAGCACTGGAACAATCACAACAAGGTGCTATTAATGATGTCTTGGTAAGCATTGAAGGGGTTGAAGAATGAAAAAGAAATGTAAGGATAAAGGGTCTAAAGAAAGAAGCCCTCCATACAACTTAGGCAGAAACCGGGTCAACCCATCATGAAGACAAACTCATCATGGACCCAGTGATGTGAAGCACAACCCTTTCCTAGCTACTCAGACTTCTCTCAAAAGAAGTTTGTTTTATTGTCACGGAGATCAACACGACTTCTATTGACTTTCTCACTCCGAGATAGTTGATATTGAATAGGTGGCATCTGCTCCAGCCTCCGACCACTAAAAGTGCACAAATCGAGTCTAGAGCCAAGAGATCAATCAAATCTCGTTAGGACACACAGATGAAGATCAAGAGAGTCCTACGCTATATCCTTGCGATATTGCTAGAACACTCAGAGTGATACTACTTAGTATTCACAATGATGAGTGGAAATCCTTCCAGTGTTAACATCAAACAGCACTGCGGTAGGTCATATGTAAGATTCTTTATGAATTGAACATATGTACAACTGAAAAGCAACAGTGGTTTGATTCTGAATTGATTCAAACTCGTTTCAGGTTTCTACGCAATATCTTTATGGTCTTGCCAGAACATTCAGAGTGATATTTATTAATATTCACAGTGACGAATGGAAATCCTTCTAGCGTCAACATCAAACAGCGCTACGGTAGGTGAATTGTGAGATTCTTATGAATCAAACTTGTGTTAACTGGAAAGCAACAATGGTAAGATTCTTAATGAATCAAACTTGTTCCAGGAATTTGAATTGACGACTTTAATCAAGCAGATAATTATCCAATTGATTCACTCTTTATGTTCGCAGTCTTGCTTTGAGACGGTCGAGTAAAGAGAACGGCTAGTACTGCCGCGAAACCCTGTCAAGGAGATTCTTAATTGAATCTACCTGATCACAGGTATGATATTTAATATCGTATAACGGTCTTCACCGACCGGAGGAAAAACGCTACCGATTTAGGACGAATGTCAAAGCCATTCAGTCCGTGTCTATGTTTTGTCTCGAGAAGGTGGCGTCACGGTGTACTCAGCAAAGTCAAAGATTCACAACCACATATTCATGCCCAAAGACTTATCCAACAATTGATAGTGTGAGCATGTGGATAAAGACACAAGATCACAAGATGGCAAAGACAAGTCAAGAATGATTTGAAGATCTCAAGACTTAAAGACAAAGTCGAAAGACAACGACAAAGGCTCAAAGATCACAGCATGAAGGAACAAAACTACTGTTACACGTTCAAGACTCATTTATGACGAAATTCATAAATCTCCATTGGAATCCAAATATCAAAGAGGAATGACCTCACATTGGGGGAGATTGTTAGCCTCAAAATATTGAGTCAAACAAGAATGTTCGGTCATAGGTTTCTATTGTAATATTTATTAGAACGTTGTAATAAGTAGGTATTTAGTCGTGATTCACGGGCTTGGATTTAAACTAATTAAAGTCCAAAAGACAAGCCCGACCCAATATATAGTCCATTAAAGCCCGCATGTGGGTGGACTATATATACTACCCTCCTAGCATGTTAGGAGGGTGGATGGTCATTTGTAACAACTTCTTTCTCTAATCTAATCTCACCAAGTTAATCATCCCTCTCTACTTTCTCTCACTACTTTCTCTCTCTAGGAATTCATCTCTTCTTCATCTATTTTCTTTCTCTCTTCATTGCTTATTCATCACAAATTCATGGGACAACACGGTTTTCCTTTATGGTCATTTATGTTTTAAGGCATTTACCTTGCATGCTTTGATGACACGCCATAATTATCATGTAACAGTATACTTATCAAAGTAGGGTGTTAAAATTATGGTATCAGAGCCCAAGGTTTCGACCTGTAGGCTCTAAAATTTGACCTGTGACTAGTGGTTAGTCACCAGGATCTTCCTAAACTGACAATTGATTTTATTTCATGTATCATTGTTTTCTGTTAATTTTTTACTAAGTAAGGGTAGATACAAAATTGATCATACTTAGTCGCATGTGGTTTTCTTCGAGTTTTGTTTTGTGGGTTGAACCATAGTCCTCTACACTTGCTAATGTCAGATTTCGTTGACTATGTCTTCATAATTCTTCCATGTATCTCTTATGCTTATTCCATGTTTCTAACCGATTAATCATTTATTTCCCTTTGAAACTGTCAGATGGTTAACACACGTATAGACGCGGAACTCGCATCAGCTGTCAATGCAACTTTACAAACTATGCTTCCCCAAATCCGAAATCAGATTCAGGCATAATATCAGGCTTTACCAAATCATGCAAATCCTACTCCTCCTCCACCAGTCATACTCCACACATGGCTAGAACGTTTCAACAAGCCGACGCCTTGATCATTCCAAAAGGCCGATGTACCATCAGATGTTGAGAACTGTATATCGCATATGAAAAAGATCTTTGACGCAATGGGTTGCAATGGGGTATACAAAGCGAGGTAGGCATGCTACAAGTTTGAGGGTGATGCGTTAGCATGGTGGATGGCTTACAAGCAAACTAATAGAGGTGAGGCATGGCTTACTACATTGACATTAGCGCATTTCACAGAGTTTTTCTACAATCAGTTCTTCCCCAGAGTTGAACAAGAACGACTAAAGAAGGATTATCATGCTATCCGTGAGAAGGCAGATGAGAACAACACAAAATTCATGCAATGTTTCATCAGGCTAGCTGGTTTTCTCCAGCTGCTGGCACATCAGAGGAGCAAGCGAAGCATTTCCGTTAGGCTCTTTGCACCTCTATTACTGATCGTCTACCGTGTGCTACATTCACCAATGTGGCATAAGTTGCTGACGCAGCATGCAGTCTGGAGATGCTCCAGCAGAGGGATGAGTATGAGGAGTCAGATCGACCTAAGAAAAGGTATATTTCTGTCATCAAGCGTTATGATAGGTGTGTAAACACCCATACTTTTTACCACTTAAGTACAATAATAACCGAGCCCAAGCGTGTATTTTATGTCGTAAATGTCGGAATTATGCGTGGTTTGTGTTTTTGTTGTGATTTAGGACGAAAATGTGAAAAGGGGAGAAAACACGGGCATTCACGGGCTTTTATCGAAGAAAAGGACAAAAGACGAAGTCAAGAAATCAAGAGTGCAAAAAGAACGGAATTCCAAGACCAATTCTGAAGATTTATCGAAGAAAAAGTCAAAAGACGAAAGTTTACTAAAAGCCGAAGAACTCAAGTCTAATTTATTGAAGAATTACAAGACGAGTTTAAAGAAATCCCGAGACAAAGTCACTAAAGTCAAAGATTAAGAAGACAAGGACTTAATCATGCAATTAAGAAAGAATAAAGAGGGGAGGAAGCTTCCTAAGCACCTCCCTAATCCTCCTATAAATAGATCATTAGGATTTCATTTTTATTTTGTTGGCTAAGTGTGACAATTAGCTCTTCCATTTTAATTACTTGCACATTTAAATACATGTCATTTACTTAATTGTCTTGCACCTTAAATTCATTTTAATTCCAAGTAAGTGTTCTTAATTTTGTTGCTTTAATCTTTATTTACCTTTGATCAAGTTACTTTTATCATTCTTCTTATACTTTTCTCTTGTTTTTGGTTTGTTATAAAATCGGATTAAGCAAGCTTTTGCTTATTTGATTAAAGGTTTTGTCTTTTCTTTTCCCTTTAATCCTTCATACGAAATAAGCCATAAGTTTGACAATCTTATGTGCTTATTTGGTATTTAGCTTAATTGTTTTCAAAGTTTTCTTAAACGTTTTTATCTTTTGTAAAATCCATTTTATCAAGTCTCGTCTTTTAAATTTTGAAAGGTTTTAACTTTTTAGCTTATTGCCTCGTTTTGTTTCCATTTCATTTAAGATTTTGAATTCAGCTTATTAGTTCTAGCTTATTTGGACTTGTGCTTATTACGAATTTGTAACTCCGTCGGAAAGAAGGGATTCTACACATTGCGACAGCTTCACTTAGCCACATTCCGATTGTGACAGAATTGGGACAAGGGTTTTGGATTTCGACGGATTGCGATAGAGTAACATCTCCCTCATTCCAATCTGGGATTGAGATCGCACATTGCGATCGCACATTCCGACGACTCTTGAGGTAATTTAAGTCGAAGTGATGCCCAAATTTAATGAGCAACATTCTGATCCGAACTTATTCCGACAGCTTATTACTATGGAAGTGACATTCCGATAGGTTGTATTTTCCTTATTCTGATAGACCTAGTTTTATGCATTCCGATAGACACATTCCGATCTGGATTCCGATGGGCATGGTGACAGCTTTCCGATCTGACATTCCGATGGACTTGGGTTTGGAATTATACTTTGCTTTGTTTGAATTTTATTTTTAAGTTTACATCTTTAATACTTTGTCAAATTTAATTTTTGTCACGCTTTAATTTCAAGTCATTTAATTAGTTTACTTTTCAAAGTTTTAATATTGCACAATTTAAGTTTTAATTAACCGTCATTTACTTTTAAGTTTTGCACTATTAAATATAATACAACGACAAACCTTTATTTCCCACCAAAAGACGACTGAGTCGCACTTAAAACCAGTAATAAATTCGATTAGACCACCACAACGAACTTAAATAATTTTTATACTAGGCAAAATCTAGTTATCAAATGGCGCCGCTGCCGGCTCTTTTCGTAAAGATTAACGGTTTTCTGTGAGAGACGCGTTGCTTTTTGGGATCCGTTCATTCGTGAGCTTTATTTTTCTTGCTCAAAAATTTCAAAAAAAAATCCATAAAAATTAAAAAATTGTTAAAAATCCATAAAAATTAAAAAATTTCAAAAATCCAATTTTTTTTTATTGTGTATATATATTCTCTCTGTGTTTGGTATTCTTTTCTTTTGCTTTCGCAGGTGTATGCGTACTAGATCTTCTAATTATCAAGATCCCGAGACTCGGGAAGATTTAGCTATGGCAGGTGTTAACAACAATAATAATCCACCGCACCTCAATAATAACAACAACAATGTTCTTCCACAGCCCGACCTTCGGACAATGGAGGAGCTTTGTCAACCTACCATGTTTGGACGAGGAGGACCGATTGCGCCAATGCAAATCACGGCTCCGGAGTTTTCGTTGAAGCACCACATGATTCAGCAAGTGCAAACAAATCCTTTTCGAGGAATGTCTGATGATGATGCCAACAAACACCTCGACAAGTTCATTACTATTACCCAAAGCATGAAGTTGCCCGGTGCCACAATGGATGTTCTTCGCCTTCAACTCTTTCCACATAATTTATCACACCACGCTGAGAAATGGTTTGATCGTCTCCCGAAGAACTCCATTCATACTTGGGATGACATGAGTCAACGCTTTTTGTCGCGCTACTTTCCACCATCCATGGTCACGAGCCTTCGCAATCAAATCAGCGGTTTCATGCAAGAACACGATGAATCTCTCTTTGATGCTTGGGAAAGATATAATGTCTTGATCGATCGTTGTCCAAACCACAACATGCTCCCTGTGACCTTAATTGATACTTTCTACAACGGTTTGACTTTTCGTGATCGCGATACGATTAATGCAGCCGCCGGTGGCACATTTATGAAAAGAAGACCCGAGGAGTGTAGAGAGCTTATTGAAAACATGAATACTCATCACAAAAATTGGGATTCCTCCGCTTCTTCAAGGAACAACCCGAGAGTCAATGTTTCTTCTACTTCAGCAAACCCCGATATGACCGAATTCACCCGCATGATGACCGTAGTGAACAAAAATATCTTGCTTCTCGCTACAAACCAACAACGAGTTAAAGCAGTAGCAAATCCTTGTGAGACATGCGGCGGTCCACACTCATACACTGATTGTCCTTCTACTCAAGGAAATCCGGAAAACGTGTATGCGGCTTATGGTAATTATTCACCGGAAAATTACAAAGCCCGACCTTAAGGGGATAGAAATTTGCTAAGTTACCGGTCAAACAACTACCTTTCACCCGGTTTTTCTCCTCAAAACCAAAACCTCAACAACAACTACAATAGAAGCAACCAAATCCCACCTAGAGCTTCCAATCCTTATCACCCACCTGCTCAACAAGCCCCACCCATGAATCAAGATGTTGAACCTTTAATGAGAACCCAAGGTGAGCAAATTAAGAATCTGCAGAGCCAAATTATCAATTTGAAAGGAGATATCACCAAGCAAGGGAATGACATTAGATCCGAGCTTAGAGATAATATTCAATCCTCCTTCAGCAATCAAACGAATGATTTAAAGAATATACTGGCTAGTTTCTTGCCCACCACTCAACCCTCTTCCTCGAGTTCTCTACCTTTAAACACCGTCAGCAATACGCGAGCGAATGTGAGTGCTATTACTACCCGTAGTGGAGTTACATTAGTAGGACCACCTATCCCGCCTCCATCATCTACACGTCCTCCACCACCATTTATCCATACTCCTCCCACACCTAGTATTAGTACACCATTACCGTCTCCGCCTCGTCATGACGATGTACCCAAGAAGAACCCTTCAACATATCAACCTTCACCAACCCTACCTTCACCTTCTACTCCTCCACCACCCAACCCCAGCATTCCTTACCCTTCTCGACTCAACAAGGCTAGAATTTTGACTAAGAATGATATTCAAGTCTCTCACCTTTTGGAAAAGGTTGCCGGCATGAAGATCACCTTTACCCTTGTTGAAGCTCTTGCTCAAATGCCATAATTTGTCAAGATGTTTAAGGAATTGCTTAGTAAGAAGGAGAAGATGGCTGAGTTTGTTAATACTCGATTGAATGAAAATTGTTCTGCCGTCCTTCTTAAAGAACTTCCAGAGAAACTTGGAGATCCCGGTCGTTTTGTGCTACCTTGTACTTTTAACCAAACCGACAAATTTACTGCCTTAGCCGATCTCGGGGCAAGTATAAATTTGATGCCTTTAAGTGTTTGGAAAAAGTTATCATTGCCCGACCTTACACCCACCAAAATGACTCTTGAGCTAGCCAATCGCACTCTCGCTTACCCCGTTGGTATAGCCGAAGATGTGTTCATTAAAGTTGGCACATTCACTTTTCCGGTCGACTTTGTCGTTGTTGATTATGAAATGGACCCTCGTATTTCGTTAATACTTGGACGTCCATTTTTGAGAACCGGTAGAGCTTTAATTGATGTGGATAAATGTGAGCTCATTTTAAGAGTCGGGGATGATGCACAAGTTTTTGAAATGGGGAAGCTTACAAGCAAATCCTTTGGAGGCCGAGAATCAGCGAATATGATTAATGTGCTCGATGATTTTGTCATCTACAACAATCCTCTATTCGAGTTTTGCAATGATAATCCACCGTTTCAAGATGATGTAGATGATTCTCTCTCCAATTTGGAACCTTCACCCATATATGATTCTCCACCAATCTATGATGCTTATGATGATGATTCTAGCTCAGATTCAGATGATAATGATGATTTTACTTCCGAGTATCCCGACATGCCCACTTATGATGATTTTGATGAGGCCGATACTCTTTCGAGTGATTCTTTACATGATGAAGATCCTCCGACTACCATGCTTAATCCTACTTTGGATGACTACTCATTTGAGGAAGACTTCTCCACTTTTCTCAATACATACTTCCCTCATGAGAGTGATGCTCCTCCTTTAGACTTTGATGATTATCGTCTTGATCCTACTTTGGATTTGAAGAAAATTCTTTCAAAAGAGAAGCAACCGGACGACACCAACATCCGCAGCACGTATGTTTTGACACCTCTTAGTCCACCTTCTAAGGACGAGGTTGTGCATCTTCTTCGCGGATCATCTTCAAATTCTGCTGAGCCTGAGTGCTATTTTCCCCTAAAGGAAAAGGTGTTTGACCCCGGTATCGATATTCTTCAGCCACCTCAGTATCCGTCTGATGAAATAAAAGAAAAAATTTTTGGACCTATTGAAGATATACTTGCACCTCACCATACTTGCTCCCACCGTGCTCCATCTTTGCTTAAGGGAACCTTGCCTATTCTTCTTTGGCTTGCCTTGTTCGCCTTAAGCTTGTGCTATGTGATGGACAAAAACTATGTATTTGATCCTGGTGGATATGTTTCATGCTTCTTCCTATGCTTATCAAGGTCGAGTCAGGCTCACGACTCGGTGAACAAAAATCAAGCGCTTCTTGGGAGGCAACCCATGTATCTATCTTTTCGATTTCTTTATCCTAAGTGTAGGGGAGACCCGTTGGTGTTTGATATTTCCTCTCTTCTTCTATTCAGGGATTCGAGCGCTCAATGATCCACTCTTGATGATTTTTGACGACCCGTGATTCCGTGTTTCCATCTTCCCGGTTCTATCCTAAACTCTTTTCGATTCACTATTTTATATTTTTCAATATTAAAATAGGAATCTCTTTAGTTGTCCTTTCCTTAGCGAGATTTAAACAAACTGCACAATGTCCTAAGTGTAGGGGAGTTTACTCCCACATGCTTAAACATTGAGGAAAATATTTATATTAAGTGTAGGGGGGACTTCTATCGAAGTTAAGTGGTCTTTTCCTTGTATGTGTCCTCATTTTAACCGGAAAATCAATTTTTCGACGTTTTTCAAAATTTTTGATCTATTTTGGCCTATTAGTTTTTACCTTTGTATAGTTATTTTCTTTCCTTGCTAGAATAAATTTTAAATAAAGTGGTTTTAATTTTCAAACGTTGTGAATCTTTTGACTCAACCCGAGTTTACTTATCTAAGTTTACTCTAGCTAGTATCCTTAACGTGTTTAAGTCAAGTTTTGCTAGGCTTTTATATAGGGAGCTATAAAACGCGAAAGTCTTAACTCTCACGGGTTAAGAACAAGAACTTTTCGCAAGTTCCTATAATTGATCCTAGAGAGTTGTTTATCAAGGGAACTTTAAAATGCGATTTCTAAACTTGAAAAAGTCTAAGAGTTTGCAAGATCCTATAGACGACTCGAAAACCCAAAACTTTGATTTAATAGTCTAAGCATCCACGAGTCTCATTCCTTGAGATTTTAAATTGTGGAGAACGAGAGATGATAGAGTCAATTATAAGTTTGGTATTCTTTCATGAATTTATGTCAGTTAATTATAATCCCATTCTCCCATCGCTTGCTAATAAATTTATCTGCAATAAATAAGGTTATACGATTTGAAAAGTTACTTAGCTTCTAGCCCAAGATCGTTTAAAAGTTGCTCGGTATGGACTAGAGTTCATAGGCAAGGCATAACTTATTGAAGCGGGATGCGAAGATTAGCGAGTCCAAAAAGGCCCTAACAAGGCATGAGGGCTACATTTTGTTGCTAAAGATCCAAAGTGATGTGAAGAATCATTTATCAAAGATCAATATGAAGGATCGAGACACACGACGAAAAGCAAATACTCCTGTAAAGATCATGGAGAAGTCTATCCAAAAAGACCCTAACAAGGTATGAGGATAAATAGATCCATGTCCAAAAAGAAGGCGGATCGTTGTATATCAAAATCCCAAAATAAAGATTGGAGAAAAATGAAGAAGTCGTGGTCCAAGTATGAAGAATCTCTCAAAATTTCAAGTGAAGAAATTCCTATTATGAAGAGAAGACCATTATTTCATGAACGTCTCTCAAGGTTTGAAGTATGAAGTCGCTGCCAAATATCGGTCCGAGAAAGGTCTCAAATCGCGAAGCGAGTTATGCCATGATATGAACTTTATGAGGTCCCGAGAAGCAGTTTTAAAAGATTTTGTCCTTTAGCTAACTATTGATTAAATCGTCCCACTTTATTTTCAGCCTTAATAACTATCGAAATAAGTCAACAATGCATCCTCGTGATCATTCAAGACAATAATAAAATATAAGAGATACACCTAGGAATAAGGGAGTCTAAGTGAATAATTGGCCCACATGTGTTCGTGTTAGTTTGCTAACTTATAATAACAATGATCTCGTTTTTAAGCTTGGTTTGGAGAAAGTGAAAACTTGAGGATGATGATCATTTATGGAATTTCCAAAACCCTAAGGTATGATTTTTATTTCTTTACTTATTTTGTTATTTTTTATCTCTTTAATAAAGTCCATTGTGGATTGATTATGATGAAAAGTGTAAACATGCTTTGTAACTAATGCGTTGCATGAGGACATTGCAATGGTCAAGTGTAGGGGATTTGATAGGTGTGTAAACACCCATCCTTTTTACCACTTAACTACAATAATAACCGAGCCCAAACGTGTATTTTATGTCGTAAATATCAGAATTATGCGTGGTTTGTGTTTTTGTTGTGATTTAGGACGAAAATGTGAAAAGGGGAGAAAACACGGGCATTCACGGGCTTTTATCGAAGAAAAAGACAAAAGACGAAGTCAAGAAATCAAGAGTGCAAAAAGAACGGAAGTCCAAGACCAATTCTAAAGATTTATCGAAGAAAAAGTCAAAAGACAAAAGTTTACTAAAAGCCGAAGAACTCAAGTCTAATTTATTGAAGAATTACAAGACGAGTTTAAAGAAATCCCGGACAAAGTCATTAAAGTCAAAGATTAAGAA
Organism: Glebionis coronaria; assembly: GCA_025667525.1. Taxonomy (NCBI): domain Eukaryota; kingdom Viridiplantae; phylum Streptophyta; class Magnoliopsida; order Asterales; family Asteraceae; genus Glebionis; species Glebionis coronaria. The sequence continues at coordinate 458,461,948 of CM046874.1, forward strand.
GACAAAGACTTAATCATGCAATTAAAAAAAGAAGAAAGAGGGGAGGAAGCTTCCTAAGCACCTCCCTAATCCTCCTATAAATAGATCATTAGGATTTCATTTTCATTTTGTTGGCTAAGTGTGACAATTAGCTCTTCCATTATAATTACTTGCACATTTAAATACATGTAATTTACTTAATTCTCTTGCACCTTAAATTCATTTTAATTCCAAGTAAGTGTTCTTAATTTTTTTGCTTTAATCTTTATTTACCTTTGATCAAGTTACTTTTATCATTCTTCTTATACTTTTCTCTTGTTTTTGGTTTGTTATAAAATCGGATTAAGCAAGCTTTTGCTTAATCTCTTTGCTTATTTGATTAAAGGTTTTGTCTTTTCTTTTCCCTTTAAGCCTTCATACGAAATAAGCCATAAGTTTGACAATCTTATGTGCTTATTTGGTATTTAGCTTAATTGTTTTCAAAGTTTTCTTAAACATTTTTATCTTTGTAAAATCCATTTTATCAAGTCTCGTCTTTTAAATTTTGAAAGGTTTTAACTTTTTAGCTTATTGCCTCGTTTTATTTTCATTTCATTTAAGATTTTGAATTCAGCTTATTAGTTCTAGCTTATTTGGACTTGTGCTTATTGCGAATTTGTAACTCCATCGGAAAGAAGGGATTCTACACATTGCGGCAGCTCCACTTAGCCACATTCCGATTGTGACAAAACCGGGACAAGGGTTTTGGATTCCGACGGATTGCGATAGAGTAACATCTCCCTCATTCCGATATGGGATTGCGATCGCACATTCCGACGACTCTTGAGGTAATTTGAGTCGAAGTGCTGCCCAAATTTATTGAGCAACATTCCGATCCGAACTTATTCCGACAGCTTATTACGATGGAAGTGACATTCCGATAGGTTGCATTTTACTTATTTCGATAAACCTAGTTTTATACATTCCGATAGACACATTCCGATCTGGATTCCGATGGGCATGGTGACAGCTTTCCGATCTGACATTCTGATGGACTTGGGTTTGGAATTATACTTTGCTTTGTTTGAATTTTTTTTTAAGTTTACATCTTTAATACTTTGTGAAATTTAATTTTTGTCACGCTTTAATTTCAAGTCATTTTATTAGTTTACTTTTCAAAGTTTTAATATTGCACAATTTAAGTTTTAATTAGTTAGATTTAATTAACCGTCATTTACTTTTAAGTTTTGCAATTTTAAATATACTACAACGACAAACCTTTATTTCCCACCAAAAGACGACTGAGTCGCACTTAAAACCAGTAATCAATTCGATTAGACCACCACAACGAACTTAAATAATCTTTATACTAGGCAAAAGCTTGTTATCACGTTACCATCTCATTCAAATTAATACTTTTAGTTATATATCTTGCTCTATTCAATTGTATCTTTCAGGCAGAAGGGTGGACACCGGTCACAATCAGCCACTCAGCAGAACAACTACAAGGGACACCGTCAGACTAACGACCGGTATGGATCAAACAAGCGTGGCGGTAGTGATAACTACCGTAACAATGCTAGCCACTCCAACCACAGCAGGCCCCTAAAATTTAAACTCTTCCATGTTAAGCTGCTGTATGACATAAATTCTAACATCTCAGCATTATAATAAGAACGCTGGTAACGAGCGTGACCAGGAAAACAAGGGTAAGCAGCCTAACCGCTCAGCTCAATCTGGTATTATACCTCACACATTTCATGTTTATGTTCCAACAATCATGTCTCACACATTTCTTCTGAATCAGGCTCTCAGCTAGCAAGGGTACCCACTGGAGGGTATTCTCATGCTATCTGCACCATTTGCGGACGTAGGTACCCTGGACCATGCCGTCATGCTGCAGGTGTTTGCTTCAAGTGTGGGTAAGCAGGCCATCTCATGAAAGACTACAAGAAAGGGGAAACTGTTGGTACATCAGGACATGCCCCTCATAAACCAGTAGCATCAGGCCGTGTGTTCATCACTACGAGGGACCAGGCCAACAAGTCTTCAGGTACCATTATTGGCATCTTATTTATGTATGGACATGCTGCATGCGTCCTATTTGATACGGGTGCAACCCATTCAGTTATATCCACTACTTATGCTGCTCGTATTAATAACACACCTATGCCACTTGATAATGTGTTAAATATATCCACGCCCATGAGAGACTCTATACGCATTACCCATGTGTACCAAGATCTTCCCTTAGAATTTGATGACAAGATTCGTATTGTCAATGCACTTCCTTCGAAAATGTGCGAATTTGATATGATTTTAGGCATGGACTGGTTAGCAAAACACAACGCCACGATTGATTGCCATACATATCGAGTCATATTCAGTGATGTTCAAGATCCAGAATACATTCATAATGGTTTTATACCAGGAAAGTCTGTACAAATCATCTCTGCCTTGCAAGCACATGCCTTACTATCGCATGGCTGCGAAGATTTCTTGGCTTCTATTCATGACACTACTTTTGAAGCTCCATCTATTCATGATCAGCCGATTGTTTCAGAATTCACAGATGTGTTTCTAGAAGAATTTACGGGTATACCACCTATCCGTGAAGTGGAGTTTGGCATTGAGCTCATTCCAGGAGCTGAACCTATCTCCAAGGCTCCTTATAGCATGGCTCCCATTGAGCTCAAGCAGTTGAAAGACCAGATGCAGGAGTTACTGGAGCGAGGTTTCATTCGCCCGAGTGTATCACCATGGGGTGCACCAGTGCTTTTTGTTAAGAAGAAGGATGACAGCCTGCGACTGTGTATTGACTACCATAAACTGAACAAGATCACGATCAGAAACCGTTATCCATTACCACGTACGATGATTTAATTGACCAACTGCAAGGTGCCATGAAATTTTCCAAGATTGATCTATGATCGGGCAATCATCAGCTGCGAGTGAAGGAGCAAGATATTTCTAAGACTGATTTTCGCACAAGTTATGGTCACTATGAGTTCATAGTCATGCCTTTCGTACTAAAAAACGCTCAAGCGGTATTCATGGACTTGGTGAACCGCATTTTTCATGAGTTTCTGGACAAGTTCGTCATTTTATTCATCGATGACATTCTGATATTCTCGAAACCTAAGGAAGAATACGAGGAGCATATTCGTACGGTACTACAGATTCTTCGCCAGAAGCAAATGTATGCAAAATTTTCCAAGTGTGAATTCTGGTTAAATAAGGTGTCATTTATTGGGCCACGTTGTTTTCGCAAAAGGGATAACCATGGATCATGCGAAGGTTGAGGATATACAAAATGGCCATGACCGACGTCTGCAACAGAGGTTCGTAGTTTTCTAGGTTTAGCTGGATATTATTGCAGGTTTGTGGAGAACTTTTCACGGTTAGCCTTGCCTTTCACTAAGCTGATGCGTAAGGGAGAGAAATTCGTCTAGAATGATGAGCGGGAGAAGAGCTTTGAAGAACTTAAGCAGCATTTTGTTTCTGCACCTATTCTTACTCTTCCATCTGGCATAGGTGGATTTCAGATTTATAGCGATGCTTCGGGAAAAGGACTTGGTTATGTACTCATGCAACATGGGAAGGTGATTCCTATGCATCAAGACAGCTTAAGCCTTACGAGGGAAATTATCCCACTCATGATCTGGAATTAACAGCAGTTGTTTTGCACTCAAGATATGGAGGCATTATCTTTATGGTGAGTCATGTGACATCTTCACTGATCACAAGAGCCTCAAATACATATTCACTCAGCGAGAACTAAACATGAGACAGAGACGGTGGTTAAAGCTACTAAAGGATTATGACACCAATATTTAGTACCATCAAGGTAAAGCTAATGTGGTGGCCAATGCTTTAAGCAGGAAATCAGGCATGATTGTTGGCATCAAGGTTGAAGAAGAAATTATTCGTGATATAGAGCATTTAGACAATGAGTTTTTTGTACGTGGACAACATGTTTACTGGGCTAATCTTAGAGTTGATCCAGACTTAATCTCTCGGATCAAGGCAACTCAGAAGGACGAAGGTGAGATATGGGCGATTATTCAAAATATCGATCAGCAAACAGAGTTTCGTATAGATGACGATGGCATTGTATGGAAGGGTACCAAGCTATATGTTCCGAAAGATTATACACCCAGAGAAGCCTTATTGACTGAGGCTTACAGCTCTCCATTCTCCATTCATCCAGGTTCTACGAAAATGTATCATGATATCAAACAACATTTTTGGTGGAGCGGCATAAAACATGACGTTGATACTTTCGTTTCTAAATGTCCGACCTACCAGCAGGTTAAGATAGAACATCAGCGAGCTAGTGGTTTACTACAACCATTAGGAATTACCGAATGGAAGTGGGACAAGATCTCCATGGATTTTGTTACCGGACTACCACAGACAAAGAGGAAACATGATGCCATCTGGGTCATTGTCGATCGTTTAACAAAGTCTGCTCATTTCCTTCCAATCCGCAAAGATTATCCAGTTAGCAGAGTGGCAGAAATACTCCAGCAGGAAATCATGCGACTACATTGTACTCCATCGGATATCATATCAGATAGAGATCCACGATTTACATCTCGTTTCTAGAGAGGTTTTCAGAAAGCCTGAGGCACCAGACTCAAGCTTAGCACGACTTTCCATCCTTAGACCGACGGCCCGTCAGAGCGTACTATTCAGGCTTTAGAAGACATGTTACGTGCTTGTCCATTAGAATGGACAGGAAATTGGGACGACTGTATCTATTTGGTTGAGTTTGCTTACAACAACAGTTGGCACACAAGTATCAAGTGTACACCTTTTGAGATGCTATATGACAGGAAGTGTCGTGCTCCAATATGCTGGGATCAGGTTGGTGAACGAATCATTGAGGGTCCAGAGATGATTGAGGTGACTAATGAGAAGGTCGCCATCGCCAAGGCGAAGCTTCAGGAAGCTCGTTCTCATCAGAAGAGCTATGTTGATAAACATTGCAAATCGTTAGAAGTTCATCCTGGTGATCATGTTTTCTTGAAGGTATCACCAGCACGTGGAGTCAAGTGTTTTGGTATTAAGGGCAAGCTCAGTCCTCATTTCATCGAACAGTTCAAGATCCTCCAACGGGTCAGCGAGGTATCGTATCGTTTGGCATTACCTCCTCAGCTATCCCATGTTCACAGTGTGTTCCATGTGTCCTTACTCAGAGGCTACAATTATCATCATCTGCACATTGTCACGTACCCACTTGATCAGATTCGTGAGGATCTATTCTATGTTGAGGAACCCGAGGCAGTTCTCGATCGTCAGGATCGTGTCATGAGGAGAAAAATGATTCTATTTGTCAAGATCCTTTGAAGGGACCATCCCGAGCGGGAAGCCACTTGGGAAACGGAGGAGTCTATCCGGACTTCTTACCCTTATTTTCATCTATGATTCGGGTATGTCCTTTTCAGTTTATCATTTTTCTAATTCGAGGACAAATTATTCTTTTTAGAGGGGAAGAGTTGTAAAACCCGCATAAAATACATGAAGCATTAACTACATGAAAACACGGATTAATTAAAACTTTTTAATTAATTATTACACGACACGTATCATGAACATTTAATGAATAAATACAAGTATTACACATATTATTTAATTATTTACGACAAGTATTACGTATGTTATTTATTTCACGAGAAGTACTTATGTATATTAAATATATCATAACACGATAAAACACGAACATATGCCATGAATATTAATACACGAGAACTTTAAAACACGAAAACAAAATATATATACTAAGGGTGTGTGTTTTGGCTGGCCTAAAGAGAGAAAGAAACAAGAGGGCCCAAGCCCGACCCGTTAACCACTTTACTAATGACAAAACATTCCTAGGAAACTCATATTTACAAGTTTAACCAAAATTAAGAAAACCCTAGCCCTATTATATTGATCGTCAGTTTTGTAAAGGAAAAGGGAAGGAGAAAGGTTTTTGATCTTCAAGCAATTACAAGTGTGTGTTCGGGTCTTTCATTCTAAATCGCATCTCATTTCGGTATCACCATTTAATCCTTTTATTTTATTATTATATTAATTCATGAATCTATTTAATTTAATAACAAGAACACATGAGTTTGATTGATAAAAACATGTAAATGATCATGATTTATTTGGGTTTTGGTTTGGTTATACACGAAAACCGAGACCACAAAGGTCTCGGTGGGGTTTATGATCGGCCAGCCAAGCCCCAAAAGGGGTCAGTGGCTGTTTCCTTCGGGCGGCCGCAACACCAACAACACCCGCAGGGGGTGTTTGGCATGGCAGTGGCAACCAAGAGCAGCATGGCTCTCGGTGGGATCTTTGAGCCGGCAACGGCAACCGACAACATCCGGTGGTTGTTCGGCTGATCGTGGTGATGGGTGGTAGTTTGGTGTTGGTTGTTTCGTGCAACCAAGGCACGGGTCTCGGTGGGCTTTGGCTCAAGTCTCGGTAAACCGAACACCAATAGGTGTTTGGTTATAAATTATGTTTAATTAATTTGAGACATAGGTTAATTTAATTATTTAATTGTTAAGAAATAAATCATGACCTATTTAATTAAATTGACTTTAGACTTATAATAATTAATTTATTTATTTATTCATGATATTAAACATGACATCCATTTCATTTAATTAATTAAAGACTTAGCTTATTTTAATTAGTTATATGTTAACCATGGTTTAATTAAATTAATATTTATTTTAATTTAATTATACAATTATCAAGTTATAGTAAAGTTTTACTAATATAAACTCATCTTATATTATTAATTAATGATCATTTATCAACCATGTATTATATTATTAATTAATAATTATTATGTTAGACTAAAGTATTTATTTATTAAGTAAACTTTATTATATGACATTTAATTAATCATGACTTATAATATATGCTCATTAAGCTTTAGCTTATATTATATGCTTATTAAACAAGCTTATTACTATTTATGGAAACATAATATTTATGGAAACATGCTATTTATGGAAACATACTATTTATGGAAACATGCTATTTATGGAAATATACTAATTAAGGAAACTTTCTATTTTTGGAAACTTACTAATTATGGAAACTTTCTATTTCTGGAAACTTACTATTTATAGAAACTTACTATTTTTGGAAAGTTGTTATATATGGAAACCTACTATTTTTGGAAAGTTACTATATATAGAAACCTGCTATTTTCAGAAAGTTACTCATTATGGAAATATCAAGTATAATAACACATGAAACATGAAATACGTTAATCAAGAATACATGAAACACTAAGAAATACATGATAAAACATGAAACAGTAAAACAAGTCAAGAACATGTAAAACAAGTCAAGAACAAGTAAAACAAGTCAAGAACATGTAAAGTAAACTAATAATCAACAAGTTATACATGAACATACAACTCATTCACGTCTTTTATATTGTAGCACTCATGAAGTCGGAGTAGTTACTTTCTGCCTTTCATCTTTCATCGTTACTGGACATAAGGTACGAATATTCCGTCCTTCAGTAAGGACATTCTCTTTTTATGCATGATTAGGATTCCCCGTTTGATGTCATCTGTTTTCCATAGTAGTTTACATGTTATAAAACTTTTCAGTAATTATCATGCTATCATTTTAAATTGCCTGAGCTATATACATGCATGACCATGTCCACCTAGTTATTGCGGTACCATAACCATGACACTTGAGGCACCGGTGTTAGACTCTTCCGTGACGAGAGTGATTTATCGCGACGTCCCTTTCAGTCATTTGCCCATTATTATTATTATAATGTGGGGCGTATGGGTGCATCCTAGTACATGTTTTGTAGGTTTAAAAGGTGATTGTGGTGTGTGCTCTACATCCGTCACATTGGAGCTGATCCCTCCATCCAGACTAATACAATTAGAGGTCACCCCTCTATGTATTCATGCACATTGATACCTTTCATGACCTATATAATCTCTTTGGCATTTAAATTACGTTTTCATGAACAAACATAAGACTTTTCTGATATAAACCAGTTTATAAAACATGTTCTAGGTTTTCCAGAACTTACACATATTCCGCTGCATTTCATATTTTATTTATGTTTCAGTTATTCATGTCATGTTATTCTATCTGTTCACTGAGCGTATTGCTCAGCCGTATTTTCTTCCCATGTTCCCATACGATAGGTACACAGGGACGAACTTGAGCAACTGAGAGTACATGCATGGGATGGTAGCTACCCTAGCCTTCTTTTCATTTTGCATTTCATATACTTATGCCTGCTTGGACATTGTTTAGTCGTTTTCTACATTCTTTACTTTTTGCATGTGTGAGCTTATGTTTGGGGACCGATGTTTAATTCCAGTTTTCCTTTATGGTCATTTATGTTGTAGAAACTAGAAGGGGGGGTTGAATAGTTTCTAGTTCATTTTCAAAACATTTCGGCTCAATCTACTGCCTGCGGTTCCTTATCTCTGCCCGCGGTTCCTTATTGATAAGGAACCGCCGGTCCAATAACGAACCGCCGACAGTGGACGTAGCAACATTGTTAATTTGAAATCTTAAAAATCCTTTGTATCAAATTCCTTATCAATCTTGACTAGATGTGAGATGTGTTTGATTGAGAGATAAATACTACAAGTAAGAAAACACACAAGCACATCAAATCAAGAGTACATCAAGCAATAGTCTAAACACTAAGCACACACGTACTAAGCACAATCTTTTCCGCAACTAGGATGTTTAGACTAAGTGATGTACACTTGACCATAATCTAAACATGAAGCACACACGTACTTAGCCATAGCTTTTCCGCCACTTAGATGTTTAGATTATGTGATGCACACAAAGACACACAACACAAGTATGCAATTATAAATACATCTACAAAGGTAAAGACATAAATGTAAATGAAAGTACTGACACGATGATTTATAGTGGTTCGGTCACGAAGCTCCTCTTCGCCCTACTCCACTCCTCGAGTACACCTTACTCGAGAGTTACTTCACTAGTCAACAAACTCCTTAAGGTGGAGAAACCATACACAACGTCGCTTATCCAATTTCTGACTCTAAGCTAAAAGTCGAGTCCTAATCTTAGGTAGGACCAATCTACACAACTTCGCCCACTTCACCATTTAACGACACATGGCTAGATGTCGAGTTCTAATCGAAAGCTAGAACCAATCTTCACGACTCTTCACTTTGAAGCTAAGTGAGAACTTCACACAACACAACTACTAATCACTTTCAAGTTTAGTGAGAACTCACAAGACACAACCACATCACTTTATAGTTTAGTGAGAACTACCTAGACACAACCACATCACTTTAGAGTTTAGTGAGAACTACCAAGACACAACCTAATCTACCCACTAGTTATGTTTTATGGCCCAACATAACAAACCTTGTGTTTTATGGCCTAAACACATAAACCATATAGATCTAAGCACACATCACTTAGATCTATAACTCTAACACTATATCCAAGTACTAACAAGACTTGGATCTACACAACTAACACCTAATCCAAGGATACCCATCACTTGGATATTCTACCCTTACAAACACATCCAAGTGTACCTAACACTTGGATCTTCTACATATACATAGTAGGAAGACTTAAAACATAACTTAGATCTATAGAAGGAAAGATCTTCATCATGTAGTGAACCCAACACATCATGGTAATGATAGTGTTCTTCTCTTTGCACTTGAGAGGATGAGGATATTGAAGATTGAATCACATCTTAAACAAGATTAATCAAAACTAACTAATCAAGGATCTAAGATGGTTTTTGAAAGAAACTGTGCAAAAAGGGTTGAAAGAAAAGCTGGAAATGATCCACTATTTATAGGGCAACATTGCAACGGTCAAAAAGACCCGCGGTTCCTTGTCTCCACCCGCGTTACCTTATCAATAAGGAACCGCGGGTTCCTTTAAGGAACCTCCGCGTCGGAGTCCGTGCAAATTTGTCCGTTAGTGGGGATATGCCATCTGGGGTAGTTTATACCCTCAAAGGATATTCCTTTGGCATATGGAATATGCCAAATTCAAATTTCCATTTTCTTTTTAATAAAACATTTTCTTAAAAATAAAGTTAATTAAAATCTTTTGTCACATTTGATTAAATGTGAGTTTTAAGAAAATATTAATCCTTGATCACTTAGTTAGGTTAATGACATGTTTGTACATACCTTGAGTGATTTATACCGAATGCGATCTTGGAGGTGTCGAGAGAAGTATACAAATGTATTCTTGAGTGATTACGAGTACCTTAACATTTTACATAATGTGTTGCGAATTATACGTTTGTCATCAACAAAACACAAAGAGATTATATCGACAAAGCATCGTAATGTTTGCACTAACAATCTCCCCCTTTTTGATGATGACAAACAAGTAAACCGCAACACATATTAAAATGCACAAGTTACTAGTTTACACTTACTTCTCCCCCTTTTGTCGAATCAAAAAGGTAGTCAACGTCTTGAAGAAGAGAAGAATCGACGTCATGAGAGCTTGCATTCGAAAGGTAGTCTTCATATTAAGAAGAGGAGGATCGACTTCGAGAGAACATGCATCCAAAAATCTAATCATCCATTGTGGTTGTCGTTTGAGAGGCAAGAATCCAAACTATAAACCCATCATCCAAAGATATTGAGCTTGCGTCATCCTAGTGAAGTCTTCAATCACCATAGGTTAACCAACTCCAAGCATAATAATATGCTTATCTACGAGTGTCCAAAATGCATTACTTGCAAGATATTCAATGAATGCAATTTAAGTGAGTGAACGATCGCAAATGTAATGAGTTGAACTCTTGAAAATGCTCCCCCTTGATATGAGCTCCCCCTTGCTTGAGGCACCAACAAAGCAAGAAAAGTGACGAGCTACAAAAATGGGTTAGAAGTATCCTACAAAACAAGGTTAGTAGACAAGAGCATATATAAAAAGAGCATATATTGTCGAGAGGACATACTCCGCTTTAATATCTTGGCAAAAATACCAAACTAAAGAGAGTATGACATGGACAATAAAAACAATTCCACATAGTCGAAAAGAGAGAAAGAAGGACTATGATGAAAAGAAAAAAAAGAGGATGATAAACAAGTCGTTTGCACAAACAATGACAAGCATTGAAGAAAGAAGTGTGCACGCGATGCTATCAATCCAAAAACAAGTCAAAAGAGAGGATCTTGACAAGATCAATTAACAATTGTTGGAATCACCCAATTGTAATCATAATATGTCAAAGGGTAAAAAGCTTAGAATTTTTGGAATCACCCAAGAAAATTCAAGATTTAACCCTCAACTCTAAAAAAAACAAGAAGATGATTTTGAGGAAATCAATTCAAAATTGTTGGAGTAGATGTAGAAAAGAAACATCCAAGAATTTGAAGATATCATCTCAAGGGGTTAAAAACTTAGAATTGATGGAATCACCCATACCAATTGTAAATATTAACCGCAATCAACTTCTTAAAAAGAGGAGCAAAAATATCTCAACCTAGAGACATTTTTGACAAAAAAAATTAAAGGAAAACCAAAAGCGGATAAATCGACGCTTTAAGAAAAATTCGGGATATAGGACATTATAGGCAAAAATGCGTATGAATGTCGACACCAAATGGTGTTAGCATACAATAAACTACATGCTCAAAGTTTCGTAGCTCTTCTGAATCATTATGGATGTTCAAAGAACAATTACATGATGAGGAAAGGGTAAGGCTCTACTCAACATAGTTTAAAAAGACTAGAAGAAAGAGGCTCGATTTAGAAGAGCATGATTAAAATGAATTGAGAGAGGCTCAACAAAGAAGTTAAGGATAACTTCACAACTTGATTCATGAATACTATACCTTAGAAGGTGATAGTGAAATCTCGAAAGAAAATGAGAGAAGAAACTCAAAAGAAGCTCAAGAAGACATGAAAAGTTAGTACAAAATCAAACACATAATCAAGTAAGCACATAGGATAATTCATGCAATGCCTAATGAAGTCTACAATAAACCAATGTAGAGAAGGTGCGCAATTAACACATATGGCATGCAAGAAACATGATTACTTAAAAAGAGAAGACTAAGTAAAACAAGTTAGCACGTAGCATTTAAGGACATGCATGAGTTAGACACATCTAAGAGATATTATATCGGAATTGCTTGACAAAGACAAAACCTTTATAATAACCATGCATTTAATAACTAATCAATTAAGCATATAGCATACGGATAAGCAAGAAGATATATAAGCAAGTAGCTTACAAGCAAGTCATCTATCTAGATATCACAAATCAAGCTACATGTAATGTAAATCTCCAAGAAGATTCCTAATTCTTATTAGTTTAAGAAAAGGAGTCAAAATAAGAGAAAAGAAAGAAACAAAATAACAACAAGATCTAAGACTTAAAGAAAAATCATGTTGAAAAACATGAAAGGAAATACAAGAGAATAAAGATCATACAAAGATGTATATATATAAAAAAAACAAGCCTAAAACTTAAGAATAATTTTAATCTTAGTTACACTAGAATCCTAAGATTTTCTTAAATTAGATGTCTTAGCAATAAGCAATCCACATGCTTAAATGAAAGACAAGGGTGGTGGCGCAATTTGGTGGGGTGAAAGGTGAAGTCACCAAGGGTTCAACAAAGTCATTCACAATGGAAATTCTTTGGATGGGTGATGTGGGTGAGTTTGAAGGGGTAAAAGGTGAAGTCACCAAGGTATCAACAAATTCATTCACAATGGGAATGCTTTGGAAGGGTTGAGGTTGGGTAGTCACATCCAAGAGAGTACTTGGAGTGAAGGGTGAGGTTAGCTCATTCAATCTAGATTGGAATGAAGAGGAGGTAGAACCATGTGAATGGTTGGTACCATGGGTTGAGGTAGTCTTGCATGGAGCAAGAGGTGGTGAGGTTGATGAAGAGATGAGAATTGGAACAATCTCATTCTTGGGTGTGTGAAAGGGTGAAGAGTTAAGTTTGGGTAACTTAATCTTAATTTTGAGGTGCCTCTTTGAAGAGGAGGTTTTGGATGAATTGAAGGTTCTTGTAGAAACCATGGTAGTAATGGGTGGTTTAAGGGGTAAGGATGAATGGTTTGAGGTGTGAAGAACAAGGCTAACAAGGAGGGTTTAAAAGGGTGAGGGGATGATACAAACTAGTAATGGGTTAAAAAAGGAAAGCCCAAGATATTTTAGGAGTGATCAAAGGTTTGAAACAAAGATTCCAAAGGGTGTTGGAACAATTGGGAAGTTTCAGAGAACCCGAATTTGAGAGCTTCTGCCCGCGGTTCTTTATCTCCACCGGCGGTTCCATATTGATATGGAGCCGCGGTCTATTTAAAGAACCGCCTACAGAGGCTTGGTTAAGGTGGTGAGGCTTGGTTTAGGTGGTGAAGGAGGATTTTCCAATTAAGCAAATCCTAATGTTCTAGTCTAACTTATCATAAAGTCATGCTTAAGAGCAATAAAAACTAGAACACACACAAAGGAAAGACACATAGGTTCAATTAGCACGTAAGAAGAAAGCTAAGAAAAACCTAATGGCTACAAAAGAAAAAGACTCCTAATGACATACAAAGTTCATCAAAGTAAACTATCATTAGTCATATATAGGAAGAGCCATTTAGCCAATTTATAGAATGAGTATGAGACTATCACTAGAGGTGCTCAATTAAGGCTAAACACGACCATTTTTACGAGTTATACACCAACTCAACTTCCCACGTGGAAGTAATTCAACCGTTAGGTCAAATTAAGATCCTAATGCATAAATTCTCTAGTAGTCATTCTCAAGTTAGACAAAATGTAATTCCAACATTTGCCTAATAAAGTTTAGCAAGGATGAAACTTGCATGGCGACACAATGCATGACCTAATGAGGGTTAAGAATGCACCATTTCAAATCTTGACAAAAGAGTCTAGTTAAGGTTAATTACCTTAATAGATCTTGAGGCCAATAACATTGAATTGTACAAACCAAGTTTATACAATTTGTTAGAACACTCTTGATTGGTCTTCCGGAAATGACACATTTATAAATTGCATAGCAATGTAAATTACTTGAGTATTTTGGATGAAACATCCAAGTTATCAAACCGACTCTATTGTGCATTATAAGTAATTATTAAACAAAATATGTCTAACAATTTGAACAAGTAGATTAAATATAACACCATCAACACAAGTGTGAGTTATGATCTGATGTATATTATTAATAAACCACATTCATGTCTACACTAAAAAACATGTCAATTAGATTCAATAATGATACCAATCATAGTTTGAATAATGCATTGATATTTAATCGAAATCTTTCTTGATTCCCACAAACACTCTTTTAAGAAAAAATAGCTAAGATTTTCAAAGGGTGTTTCATGTTTTATAGTAAGACATTTATCTACTTGAACTAATAACACAATGATCGAGTAAGACGACCCAAATCAATAGATTTGATAAGATCCCAAAGCTTTCAAACCTAAGAGTGTTAATAAACATAACGAGGTGTACATGATGTTTAAATAACATATATAAACCTAGAGATGTTGATCCTATATGCAATGCACAGATAATGTTGCAACCAAAATGCAAGAAATCTAGCATACATCCTAATTAGGAAAAACTCGATACTAACAAATACCAAGCAAGGAACAAAAGACTAGACACATAAGCAATACTTCTACAAATAGCAAGGAAAACTTAATAATGTCTACATATAATAATAACACACAGGAAATATACAAAAACAAATAGTTTAACACATAAAACCATTCGTCCATGTTTTGAGTGTTAGATACAACAAAGTATTCATAGCTTGATTTTATTTGAAAATAGTCTTTGACCCATTTAAAATTTAATTAAGTTTAACACTTTGTAAATATATCAATTTTCAAAGATATATCACCAAGAGATGTCCAACTTAATAGAAAAGAGTAAAATACAAGTTTTATGACAAACCGACGCTCAATACTTTGGACAAAGTATGGAACTTAGAAACCATCCAAATTTTAAAGTTTGAATAAAGGTTTGGAAGCATATTTAATTGAAAGAAAATTCAATTACGTTCGAAATGACGGGTGGCACGACTTCTACGGACTTACGGTTGATTTTATATGATTTTTCAAAGTTTTCAAAAATCTGAGTCAGACTGACTGCGGTTCCTTATTGATAAAGAACCGCGGTCAGAGGACAAAAAATGAGTTTTTGGCCAAAATCATTTGGTAACTTTTTGGAAGGACTTAGGACTCTAAAAAATCATTTTAGACACATAGAACTCGTATAATAGAGTTAATTATGACACAAAAGATTTTTATACTTCCAAACATGAAAAGATTTAATTCAAGATATTATACAAAGTTTATTTAACACCAAAACTTGTACGAATGAAACAACGAAACACATGTCATAAGTAACCACTCTTCATGAACAATATTATACAAAGATCGTCTCTATTTTTAAAAACCGTTTTCATTCTTAAAAACCATTTGTTTTGAAAAACTAGAGCAAGGATCGATCCAAGCTTTAAAGTACAATATACTTCAAAGATCTTGTGTGACCATCGCTCTGATACCAATTGTAGAAACTAGAAGGGGGGGTTTAATAGTTTCTAGTTCATTTTCAAAACATTCCGGCTCAATCTACTGCCTGCGGTTCCTTATCTCTGCCCGCGGTTCCTTATTGATAAGGAACCGCCGGTCCAATAACGACCGCCGACAGTGGACGTAGCAACATTGTTAATTTGAAATCTCAACAATCCTTTGTATCAAATTCCTTATCAATCTTGACTAGATGTGAGATGTGTTTGATTGAGAGATAAATACTACAAGTAAGAAAACACACAAGCACATGAAATCAAGAGTACATCAAGCAATAGTCTAAACACTAAGCACACACGTACTAAGCACATGCTTTTCCGCAACTAG
Organism: Glebionis coronaria; assembly: GCA_025667525.1. Lineage (NCBI taxonomy): Eukaryota > Viridiplantae > Streptophyta > Magnoliopsida > Asterales > Asteraceae > Glebionis > Glebionis coronaria. Next base: position 458,477,829 of record CM046874.1, read on the forward strand.
GATGTTTAGACTAAGTGATGTACACTTGACCATAATCTAAACATGAAGCACACACGTACTTATCCATAGCTTTTCCGCAACTTAGATGTTTAGATTATGTGATGCACACAAAGACACACAACACAAGTATGCAATTATAAACACATCTACAAAGGTAAAGACATAAATGTAAATGAAAGTACCGACACGATGATTTATAGTGGTTCGGTCACGAAGCTCCTCTTCGCCCTACTCCACTCCTCGAGTACACCTTACTCGAGAGTTACTTCACTAGTCAACAAATTCCTTAAGGTGGAGAAACCATACACAACGTCGCTTATCCAATTTCCGACTCTAAGCTAAAAGTCGAGTCCTAATCTTAGGTAGGACCAATCTACACAACGTCGCCCACTTCACCATTTAACGACACAAGGCTAGATGTCGAGTTCTAATTGAAAGCTAGAACCAATCTTCACGACTCTTCACTTTGAAGCTAAGTGAGAACTTCACACAACACAACTACTAATCACTTTCAAGTTTAGTGAGAACTCACAAGACACAACTACATCACTTTATAGTTTAGTGAGAACTACCTAGACACAACCACATCACTTTAGAGTTTAGTGAGAACTACCAAGACACAACCTAATTTACCCACTAGTTATGTTTTATGGCCCAACATAACAAACCTTGTGTTTTATGGCCTAAACACATAAACCATATAGATCTAAGCACACATCACTTAGATCTATAACTCTAACACTATATCCAAGTACTAACAATACTTGGATCTACACAACTAACACCTAATCCAAGGATACCCATCACTTGGATATTCTACCCTTACAAACACATCCAAGTGTACCTAACACTTGGATCTTCTACATATACATAGTAGGAAGACAAAAAACATAACTTAGATCTATAGAAGGAAAGATCTTCATCATGTAGTGAACCCAACACATCATGGTAATGATAGTGTTCTTCTCTTTGCACTTGAGAGGATGAGGATATTGAAGATTGAATCACATTTTAAACAAGATTAATCAAAACTAACTAATCAAGGATCTAAGATGGTTTTTTGAAAGAAACTGTGCAAAAAGGGTTGAAAGAAAAGCTGGAAATGATCCACTATTTATAGGGCAACATTGCAACGGTCAAAAAGACCCGCGGTTCCTTATCTCCACCCGCGGTACCTTATCAATAAGGAACCGCGGGTTCCTTTAAGGAACCTCCGCGTCGGAGTCCATGCAAATTTGTCCTTTAGTGGGGATATGCCATCTGGGGTAGTTTATACCCTCAAAGGATATTCATTTGGCATATGGAATATGCCAAATTCAAATTTACATTTTCTTTTTAATAAAACATTTTCTTAAAAATAAAGTTAATTAAAATCTTTTGTCACATTTGATTAAATGTGAGTTTTAAGAAAATATTAATCCTTGATCACTTTGTTAGGTTAATGACATGTTTGTACATACCTTGAGTGATTTATGCCGAATGCGATCTTGGAGGTGTCGAGAGAAGTATACAAATGTATTCTTGAGTGATTACGAGTACCTTAACATTTTACATAATGTGTTGCGAATTATACGTTTGTCATCAACAAAACACAATGAGATTATATCGACAAAGGATTGTAATGTTTGCACTAACATATGTTTTAAGACATTTACCTTGCATGCTTTGATGACATGCCATAATTATCATGTAACGGTCTACTTATCAGAGTGGGGTGTTACAGATTTACATTTTAGAACCACCTGCTCAACACATTTCTAGACTCTAAAATCTGAACAGTTTTATACCTTTGACTCATAAGACCATTTTGACCATCATAATCAATTCCGTTTACTAATCCAACCATTGACTTTGAAAATAGACTCAAAATGCTAAGTTTAGGAGTTTAAAACAGCCTCTAGCCATTTGTAAAACACAACTTATAGTCCCCGAGATTTGACCCAATATCGACAACAATTTCATATAGTGTCGATACGCATCTCCCGTTACACGAAAATTCAAACTAGTGTAACTTCCTCCTCGTTTTGAATTGGAAGTCCTATTTTATATCAAATCGAAGCTTTGGAAAAACTCTACAACAATATCCAATCATCTCAACCTCTACCCAAACTTAAACTCACAAAAAATGACCTTAAACCTACTGGTCAAAAACAACTCTTTCAAAATCATACTAAAACTTATTTTGACCCATTTTTAAGTTCATCCATACCTCAAATAACCCATATAAATTATTTGTAACCAATCTTAATACTCATTTCTACTTGCATGATTCACATGCAAACTACCAAAATAAAAAACAATACATGCATTAAAAAATAACAATAATAAAATACCAATAACAAGTTAGTGGAACCTTACACATGATTAGCAAGATCAAATGATTAAAAATACCAAAACCCCCCAAAAATTTGTGGGTTTTGAGGCCATGCACACCAAGAAAAACTTTGTCCAAGCTTGATTAATCACAAATATATGTTCCTGATATCATAAAACACACATGCAATGGTTTAAAATTGGATCAAATCAACACTTTTACAAAAATAGGTTTTGAAATTTAAAGTGAATGCATGTTGGATTTGCTTGATGATAAATTCTTACAAGATGATTTTAAAGGTGGGTATTAAGTTAGATTTTTCCAAAAACCAAATTTTGTGGTGGTGATGGTGGTGGTTTGTGGTGTAGCCAGCAGAAACAAGAGAGAAAAAAGGAGAAAATTTGTTTTGTTGTGTTACAAATGAAGTGTATGTGAAAAAATAAACTTTATATATAGTGGTGGAGGGGTAAAAGGTGTAATATTGGCTATCTTTTGGGCTTTGTTGCATAGTTATTTTTTAAGAGCGGGAAATGGTACCCAGTCGGTTTTTAAAAATTTGCGGGAGTCGGGTTTCTTCCCGGCTTCATAAAAATAAAGTCTCGTTCATTAAAAATACCTTTGTCAAGGATTTAACGCAAACGAAAAGTAATAGTAAGGTTCCGACTCGACTTAATACACAATTAAAATGAAAACGTAAAAAATATTAAATATCGAAACAATCGATAATAAAACATAAAATTATGGCATCCTTCGGTATTGCGTTCACCAGTAATTCGGGTTACTCGTTGATTTGAGTAAACTTTTGTAAAATGCACGCGGGTGCTTTTAAATCAAAAATTTTGATTTAAATAAATACGGAAAAATAAAAAAGAAGTTTTATAATTCCGAATAAAGTATTATTAATAATCAAAAAAATAGTTAAAATATAATTTTTTAAAATTATCAAGATCTCACGATTTACGTACGAAGAATACAAGAAAACGTAACATGTTGGAAATTTCAAGAAACATGAATAAAAGAATAAATTATTACCGGGAAATACGAGTTCTCACAATATCAAGCTTTTTAGTCCCTTTTAATTTGTTTATGTAATCTTTTAATACTACTAATCATGATCACGTTTTGGTTTGTATCTATAACTAGCAATCACTAAATTTTTCATATTTTGTTTTTTCACTTTGGCTTTATTTGAAGGATTTAGTGCTTCTGAATTCCAATAATATGTGATTGCTTTGACAAGAGAACAATTAACTATGATATTTCAGAGTTGCTTTAGAATTCCTTTGTTGACTACCATATTATGTCATTTCAAATTTCTCTAAAGTCACAACATGCCTAAAATCATTTCATCACCATGCTACTTCGTGCATGCTTACTATATAGTAGTAAATTTTATTGACTAATGCATCTTGGATTTCAGGTTGTTGCAACAGCCATTGGCACGTTGTTGGTGTGGTTTATTCCTGGAGCTACTAGAGGCAATGTGTAACACCCCATTTTGATAAATGGAATATCATATGGTAATTATGGCATATCATCAAAGCATACAAGGTAATGTCTAAAATATTAAATGACCATAAAAGAATGCGGAAACAAACATCGGATCCACATAAGCTCCACACACGAAATGCGTAAGTATAGAATGTAATAAAGGACTAAACAATGTCCAGCAAAGCAAAAGTATGTAAATGTATTAAAGAATGAAAGAAAGTTGGCGCCTCATTCCATGCACGTACTCTTGGATTCCTAGCTTTGCCCTTTAATACCTGTCGTATTGGGACATGGAAAGAGAAATACGGCTGAGCAATACGCTCAGTGTGCGGATATATAACATAGAATCTAAAGCATAAACTATAAAACCCGCATCCTTTTACCATGAACAGTACACTTAGTAAACGTACGTACATATAAAAACTTTCCTTTTATAGCATGAACACGTGTCACGATTATTAATTACAGAAGTTACGTACGTGTTATTACACGATAAGTATTAAGTATGTAATAGTACACGATAATTATTAACAATAATAATTATAATCACGAACATGAAATCATGAACGTAAAAATCACGAACATGTAATTACGTACTTAGTTATGATAATACGATTAATATCGTTACGTACAAGTATTTATATATAACACGAACATTTAATTATATTATAACACGGAAACACGAACATACGAACACGTAAAATATTAGACACGGTAAAACTTCGGGTTTTCCTATGTGGGCCACACATGCCGTGGACACCAAAGACAAAAGGGCCAAGCCCATGTTTTGTTTTACTAAAATAACAAAAAAGGAAACATGTTTTTCACTTTACAGAGTTTTTCTAAAAAATCAAAACCCTAGCCTCTTTGTTTTTCTCTTTGGTCGCCGGCAACAACAACATCAAAGGTGGTGTTTGTTTGATTTTTGGTTGATTAATTCAAGTAGAGGGTTCGTGTTATTAACCTCCATTCGTTACACGCATTCGGTAATCCGTTATCCCTTTTCTTTTAAATAAATAAAAACATGTAATCATGGGGTTATTAAACAAGTAATTAAAACATGTTAGTTAAATCATGGAGGTAAAATTAAAAGGTGTTTCGGGTTGGTTTTGTTCGGCCGACACCCAACCGAGAGCCCCATGGCTCTCGGCTTGCTTTGGTTCGCACCACCAACCGAGACCTCGAGTCTCGGTGTGGTTGGTTTCGGTCGACAGCAGGAACCAAGGGACCCCGACATGAGTTGGGGTACCGTATGGTTTGTTTGGGGGTCTCGGCAGCAAAAACCACCACCACCGGTCCAAGACCGGTGGCGGTTTTGGTCTAGCAGGGGGAACCACTGGCATACAGCCGGTAGGAACTTCGGTGTGGGCAGCGGCTAGCCGAGAGGGAACCACCGGCTGCAGCCGGTGGTGTATTTGCATGAATAGTGGCAACCGGCTGAGCCGGTTAGCCACTGTTAAGGGTGTGCTTGGTTGGTCCGGTTCATGGGGTTTCTGGTCCGGTTCACATGTGTTTAAATTAAATTCACGGGTCCTGTTCATGACTAAAATTGTACAAGTATTTATTTTTACAAGTTATATTATTTAACAAGAGATTAAATTAATTAATAACACGACTTATAATTAATTTAATTTAACATTGACTTAGGTTAAAATTATTTATGAAATAATACAGGTTTTAACCTAAGTATTTTAATTATTTAATTCAGACTATAGTATTAATTATTTAAACATAGACTATGATTAATTAATAATCATGACGTAGATTATAAATAATATAAATTAATACATGTATAACCTAAGTATTTTATACACCTTACTTTATTTAAATCATGCTTATGTTTAATTAAATCATATAACCTATAGTTTATTTAATTAACATGATATTATTAATAAACTATACTATAATCACATGACTTATGTTATTTAACCAGTAAACTTAAGCTTATATTATTAGCTTATTAATCCAGCTTATTTCTAAATATGGAAACTTTCTAATTCAGGAAACTTACTATTTTTTGGAAACTTTCTATTTTTAAAAACTGATCTATTTTAAGAAGTTAACATATTTCTGGAAACGTTCTATTTTAGGAAACCTGCTATTTTTAGAAAGTTACTTATTACTACACAACAAGTATAATAATACAAGAAGTACAAGTAATACTTAAACAGAATACATAGAATACATGATAAACACAACATAACCTTAAAATCAGTAAAACAAGACAAGAACATATAAAACAAGCTAAGACATGATAGAATCAGTTACGTACTCAGTAAACTGAATACTTATACATGTATCCTATTTATGTAGCCTTAGTGAGATCGAAGTAGGAATTTCATTCTTTCGTCTTCTTCGTTCACTGGACATAAGGTACGGATTTCCCGTCCTTTCAGTATGGACATTCTTTCCTTATTAGGATTCCCCGTTTGCAGCCAACTGTTTCCCATTATTGTTTTATATGTTTGATTACTTATGTTAATTTAAGAGCCTATACCATATACATGCATGACCAGTGTCACCTAGTTATGGAGGTACCATAACCATAACACTTGAGGCACTAGTGTTATGACTTTCCCACTGCGAAGTGATTGCTTGTGGCGTCCCTTTACAGTTTTGGCCATTATATTATATTATCATGTGGGGCGTATGGTTGCATCCTAGTTTCATGTTTACCAGTAATCCCAGGGTGAATGCGATGTGTGCCTTGCATCCTTCACTAGAAGTTGATCCCTCCTACCCAGACTATTTAATTAGAGGCAACCCCTCTAATTGCATGACGAGGTCTCCCCTCCAAGTATTCATGCACGGTGGAACCTCATGACCTATATGCGCTACTGGATAATTAATACAGATTTTACATAAAAACATAAGTCTTTTCAAAATATAAAACCAGTTGTATGAACATGATACCAGGTTACTTAGGACTTATACTTTTCCACTACTATTAGTCTTTATGCATATGTTATTCCATGCCATACTTGTATATCCGTGCACTAAGCGTTATGCTCATCCATTTTCCTTTCATGTTCCCAAACGGCAGGTACTTAAGGGCGCTCGTAGACTTTAAGCGTACGTGCATATGGATTAGAAGCTATCTCGCTTTCTCTACTTTATGCATTCATCATACATTTTGCTACTTATTTCTTTGGACATTATTTAGTCCTTATCCTTTACAGTACTTATGTTTGTGTGTGCTGAGCTTATACTTGGGGTACCGATGTTTGTTTCTGGTATTTCCTTTCATTGTCATTTAATGTTTTTAAGACATTACCTTGTATGCTTTGATGAAACGTCATAATCACGCGTGACATTCCATTTACCAAAATTGTGTGTTACAATTATGGTATCAGAGCCAAGGCTTCGACCTGTAGGCTCTCAAAACATGACCTATGATTAGTGGGTAGTCACTATGGTCTTCCTAGAAATGACAGTCGATTTTCATGCATTTATTGTTTTCATGCATTTATTTCATATGTCATTGTAGCAGGTTTATGACTAAGTAATGGTTGGTACAAGACTGGCCCTATTTAGTTACATGTGCTGTTATCGAAACTTTTAACTTTGCGAACGACCCATAGGCGTCCCCTCGATATGTCTTTTGTTTTGGATGAACTGACCACAGGCATTTACCCTCGAGCATATAAAAGTTTTTATAAACTGCATCATGCATTCATACATCGTTTTCATGCATAAAATTTTTCTCATGATTTATTAGCATAATTTTTTTTCATGTAAATATATTATGTTTTATCAGTTTAATCATGCATTTTGTTTATACTGTCAGATGGTTCTCACACGCGAGCAGGAATAACTCAATGCAGCAGTTCAAGTTGCGATGAAGGTTATGCTTCCTCAGCTGAGGAACGAAATGAGGGCCGAGGTGCAAGCTGCCAACAATCAGCACCAGCACCAGCATCCTAATCCTCATCCTCCTCCTCCTCCAGCAACACTGGTCACATGGCTGGAGAGATTCAACAAGCAACATCCTAGATCCTTCGAGAGAACTGACAACCCTAGTGAGGCTGAAAGCTGGTTAGCTCATATCGAGAAGATATTTGATGCAATGGGTTGCGACCCCGTCTTCAAGTCGAGGTTGTCCTGTTACAAGTTCGAAGGTGACGTACTGGGATGGTGGAAATCAGTGAAGCAGTCTGAGGGAGGTGACAATTAGGTGGCTGGCTTGACTTGGGCTCAGTTCAGGGAGTTGGTGATAGGACAGTTCTTCCCTAAAGCTGAGCAAGACAAGCTGAAGAGGGAGTACCACGGGATCAGGCAGAGAGCTAGGGAAAACAACAACGAGTTCATGCAGCGCTTTCTCCGTTTGGCTGGTTTTCTTGGCGCAGCAGTAGGTACTGCCGAAGAGCAAGCATACCACTTTCATTGGGCTCTTCATACACTGGTCACCAATAAATTGGTGTGTGATAACTTCAACACGGTGGCACAAGTAGCCGATGCAGCATGTAAGCTGGAGATGCTGCAAGAGAGAGATGAATTTGGTGAAGCAGAGAGACCCGAGAAGAGGTATTTGTTCATCACTCAGCGGTGACCATTTCAATTCATTCGGTACTATCCAATATTTATCTTTGTCTTTAAACTGCATGTTTCTGGCAAAAGACTGGGGACCGATCTCAACCGGCTACTCAGCAACAACCTACTCAGCCTAAGGGAAACGGTCAGACCCAAGACCGTTCTGCTACGGATAGGCGGGGCGGTAATGATAATTACCGTAATAACATTGGAAACTCCAACAGCAACAGGTCCCTAAACTCACTCATTTCTTATGTTACATGTTTATGATTCATAATTCTAATGCTTTAGCATCTTCTACCAGGAATCATGGTAACGGGAGGGAGCAGGACCGCAGAGGTTCACAGCCTAACCGTACAGCTATCACTGGTATTACTTCTTACGATTTTCCGCATTGTCCTATTTGTACCTATAAACCATGTCTCATGTGTACTTTCCTGAACAGGCTCCTAGCCAGCAAGGGCACCTGTTGGAGGGTATACTCACCCTCTCTGCACTACCTGCAACCGTAGGTACCCAGGGTCATGTCTCCGAGACAACGATGCTTGCTTCAAGTGTGGCCTAACTGGTCATCGCATGAAGGACTGCCGCAAGGGTGAGATAGAGGGCACATCTGGACATGCCGATTCCAAGCCACCTCCTACTACTAGGCGCGTGTACACGACTTCTCGCGATTAAGCCAACAAGTCTATAGGTACCATCACTGGAATCTTGTATATGTATGGTCAAGCTGCATGTGTTTTAGTTGACACGAGTGCTACTTATTCGGTCATTTCTACTACTTATGTCAAGAATGTTAGGATATCCCCTATGTCATTAGAGAATGTATTAAACATTTCCACGCCTTTAAGAGACTCTGTACGCATAACCCATGGGTACAAGAGCCTCCCCCTAGAGTTTGACGACAAGATTCGTCCTGTTGACGCACTTCCATTGGATATGTACGATTTTGACATGATATTAGGCATGGACTGGCTATCCAAGCATCACACCACCATTGACTGCAATTCATATCAGGTCATCTTCGGTGATGTAAATGAACCAGAGTACATTCACAACGGTTTTGTACCCGGAAGGTCTGTACAAATAATTTCGACCTTACAAGCACGTGCACTACTGTCACATGGTTGTGAGGGCTATCTAGATACTGTTCATGATCTGGAGGCTGAATCTCCATCTATCTAGAATCAGCCGATCGTGTAGGAATTCCCAGACGTGTTTCCAGAAGAACTTTCAGACATACTACCTGCTCGTGAAGTGGAGTTTAATATTGAGCTCATCCCAGGAGCTGAGCCATTTTCTAAGGCTCCTTATCGTATGGCTTCCATAGAGCTAAAGGAGTTAAAGGAAAAACTGCAAGATGTGTTGGAACGTGTTTTCATTTGACCTAGTGCTTCTCAATGGGGCGCACCTGTTCTGTTCGTAAAGAAGAAGGACGACAGAATGCGTCTGTGCATAGATTATCGTGAGATTAACAAGATCACCATCAAGAATAGATATCCGTTACCACGTATTGATGACTTGTTTAACCAACTCCAAGGGGCCAAACATTTCTCCAAGATTGATCTGAGGTCGGCCTATCATCAGTTTCGGGTTAAAGAGCAGGACATCGCCAAGACTGCTTTCCGTACACGTTATGGGCACTACGAATTCGTAGTCATGCCATTTGGCCTTACCAATGCTCCAACTATTTTCATGGATCTAATGAACCGTATCTTCCATGAGTTCCTGGACAAGTTCGTCATTGTCTTCATTGACGACATTCTGATTTTCTCTAAGTTAAAGGAGGAATACGAAGACCATCTTCGTACTGTACTACAGATACTTCGCCAGAAGCAGCTGTATGCTAAATTCTCCAAGTGTGAGTTATGGTTAGACAAGGTGGCGTTCCTAGGCCACATTGTATCAGCAGAAGGAATAACCATGGACCCATCAAAGGTTGAGGTTATTACCAAGTGGCCAAGATCGACTTCAACGACTGAAGTTTGCAGTTTCCTAGGCTTAGCTGTTTACTACCGTAGGTTCGTAGAGAACTTGTCCCGTTTAGCACTGACATTGACCAAACTGATGCGGAAAGGGGAGAAATTCGTCTGGACTGAAGAAAGTGAGAAGAGCTTTGAAGACCTAAAGCAGAAGCTAGTATCTGCACTGATTCTTACTCTCCCATCTGGTACATGTGGATTCAAAATCTACAATGATGCTTCAGGGAAGGGACTCGGCTGTGTTCTCATGCAACATGAGAAATTGATTGCTTACGCATCATGGCAGCTTAAGCCTTATGAGGAGAACTATCCTACGCATGACTTGGAACTTGCAACAGTCGTGTTTACATTGAAGATATGGAGGCACTACTTGTATGGAGAATCATGTGATATCTTTATAGATCACAAGAGCCTGAAATACATCTTCACTAAATGTGAACTAAACATGAGACAAAGAAGATGGTAAGAGCTGTTGAAGGATTATAACATTAATCTGCAGTATCATCCCGGCAAGGCGAATGTAATGGCAAATGCACTTAGTAGGAAGTCCGTTACGATCAACGACATTAAGATTGAGGAAGAGATTATAAGAGACTTGGAGCGACTAGATATTGAGATCATGATACATGGACAAAACGGGTACTGGGCTAATCTTAGAGTAGAACCTGAATTACTCTCTAGGATCAAGGAAGCTCAGAAGGATGATGGTGAAATTTGGGCGATCATTCAGATTTTGGATCAGGAGACGGAGTTTCGTTTGGATGACGACGATATCTTATGGCAGGGAACCAGACTTTGTGTTCCTGATGATCTTACACTCAGGGAAGCGTTCTTAGTTGAATCTCATAGCTCCCCATTCTCCATCCATCCTGGTTCGACCAAGATGTACCACGACATCAAACAGTACTTTTGGTTATGAAATAGGATGTTGCTACTTATGTCTCTAGATGTCTTACCTGCCAGTAGGTTAAGATCGAGCATCAACGGTCTAGTGGTCTACTACAACCGTTAGACATTCCAAGGTGTAAGTGGGACAAGATCACCATGGATTTTGTTACCGGTCTTCCGTAGACCAAGATGAGGCATGATGCGATTTGGGTAATCGTTGATCGACTTACTAAGTCAGCTCATTTCTTACCGATCCGCAAGGATGATCCAGTCAGCAAACTCGCCGATACTTACAAGAAGGAGATCATGAGACTTCATGGTGCTCCATCCAGTATCGTCTCGGACAGAGATCCCCGGTTCACTTCGCGATTTTGGAAGAGTCTGCAGAAAGCTTGGGGTACAAAACTTAAGCTTAGCACGGCCTTTCATCCTCAAACAGATGGACAATCGGAGTGAACTATCCAGACATTAGAAGACAATCTTCGATCATGTTCATTGGAGTGGACAGGAGATTGGGACGATTATATCTGTTTAGTAGAGTTTGCATACAACAACAGTTGGCACGCCAGCATTAAGTGTACACCATTCGAGATGTTGTATGACATGAAGTGTCGCGCCCCAATCTGCTGGGATCAGGTTGGTGAGTGAACACTTGAAGGAACGGAGATGATAGATTTGACCAACGAGAAGGTCGCTGTAGCTAAGCAGAAATTACAAGAAGCTCGTGCACGTCAGAAGAGTTATGTCGACAAGCATCGTAGGGACTTATATTTCAACGTAGGAGATCATGTCTTTCTTAAGGTATCACTGGCACATGGTGTTAGACGTTTTGGAATCAAAAAGGGAAACTCAGTCCTTGATTCATCCGACCGTTTGATATCATCGAGCGAGTCGGTGAAGTATATTATCGTTTAGTGTTACCTCCACCGTTTTCTCACATTCATGACATTTTATATGTGACCTTACTTAGAGGGTACAATTATCATCCCCTTCACATGGTTAAGTATCCACTGGAACAGATTCGTGTAGATCTTACCTTCATAGAGGAACCCGAGCGAGTTCTTGACAGACAAGAACGAGTTATGAGGAAAATGATGATTCCATTCGTCAAAATCCTTTGGAGGGATCATACTGAGCGGGAAGCCACTTGGGAAACAGAGGAGTCTATCTAGGCTTCTTACCCTCATTTCATGTTTTGAATTCGGCTATGTCCCTCTTTCAGTTTATTTTATCTATAATTCGGGGAGGAATTATTCTTTTTAGGGGGGAAGAGTTGGTAAAACCCGCATGCTTTTACCATGAACAGTACACTTAGTAAACGTACGTACATATAAAAACTTTCCTTTTGTAGTATGAACACGTGTCATGATTATTAATTACAGAATTTACGTACGTGTTATTACACGATAAGTATTAAGTACGTGATAGTACACGATAATTATTAATGTTGGTCCCTTGTAATTCGTTATTACTTATTATCTTAAGTAATACCTCTTTACTTCGACTCAAGTGTGTTGTTTTAACAATAGATAAGAACTATGAAAGATTAAAACAACAATACCAATATAATTTTCAACGTATAGACTTTTATTAAAATCAAATAAAGAATCCATAACCCACTTTGTTTGCGGAATAACAAAATGGTTGAATGACAATGGGTTTTGATCTCCTCTACTTAAACGTCTAACCAAAGTTAAAGTCAAAGATCCAATCTAAATGTTCATATGCATCTTGGCTATATGGTTTAGTTGGTATCGAGAGAGAAAGGTTTTCAAGAGTTTAAGCTCTTGTATTGGTTAACCTTTCTCTCTCAATGTACACTCCTTATACAGGCAGTGTAAATTAGCGTTTGAATTTTGCATGTTTCAATGCATGGGTTTATCCAGTGGGTGGTTAATGCCCATGCTGGATAAACAGTACAAGGTACATATTAAACTATTCTAGAAAAGATAAAGGTTGTACTTATATCTAAGTATACAAGCAACCTACTTTGACTTAAAGTTATCTTTTCCCGCCTAATGCAAACCATCAGAATACTGAAGAGTCTTCAGTATCCTAAAGGAGATCGACATCATTTAGTTTGGTATTGTCAAACCAAACTGAACTGAAAGCCCTTCTTCAGACCTTGTTCTTCAGCAACTAGACCGCCTTGTATTTGAAGCGAAGACTTCTTTGTCTTCTAAGTTAACTGGAAGGGGAGTGCTGAACATTCTTTTGCTTTAAAGTATTTAGTAGGAACTTTGTTCCTCTGGTCATCCTTCAGTAGACTGGCCTTACTGCTGAGCATGAAACACTTAGGTGGATTTTATATTCAAATCCTAGAGTTGCTTCAGGGTCAGTTAATACTGACCCAACAATCTCCCCCTATTTGGATATACAAATAGCCTAAGTCTAATGTCAGTAGTAAGTGAGCATAACAACTTCTTCTTACTTGCACTGAACAATTAATAACTTATAAACATCAGATAATCATTTATTCAATAACATTACAAATTACAACAAAATCAATACAAATGATTATTCAATTCTTCTTAGGCCTAAGTTCCTCAATTATGGAAGTCTGAGTTAATGGATTTGAGTTTCTGTGGTCCAATATAGCAAGCAAGCACATGCTGAAGGTTTTAGCAGCATCAGTAAGTCCTGGACCACCATGAAGAGAGTAAAAGATCCTTTGAACATTCGAGAGAAGTTCATTGTTCATTTCATCAAGATCACTTATGCCTACAAGGTCTTGACGTTCTTGATGATTGAACATAATCATTGCTAGTTCTGGTTCGTCCAGTACGTGACCAGGGAGATGATTTTGAAACTGAACAAAGCCTCTATATTTCTTTGTAGTGACTAAGATTTCACCAACTTCAGGTTGTATCAGATTTGCTCTTTTGTTCAGCTCCAGTATTGGATCTTGATCTTCCAGAGAAACTTGAGTGTCGATGTTCAGAATTTCACCTAGTCTTTCATGATTTCTCATATAGTGCTCGATTCTGGTGCGAACTTCATCCCATCTCTTGGATTTTCTTTTCTCAATCATCACACTCATTTCCATCCATTCAGTGTACGAAACTTCTTTTCCTTGAAAGTTTTCAAGTATCTCATCAGTTCCGTCACCCCTATAGAACTTGAGATGGATGTCACCTTTGTTGGTCAACATATCAACATTGGTGATTGGTGAGATATTTCTTCTATTAATCCTTGTTATACAAAACTTTTCATATAACACTTTCTTCTTGAAGACATTTTCTACTTCAACTTTTCCAATTTGTTCGTACAAGCTTAGCTTCAGATCTCTTAGTTTCTCCTCTTGCTGAAGCTTGTATAACTTGTCAAGTTCTTCCTGAGTGGCCACTCCAGCGCTGATCAAATGATCATTCAGAGTAAGGTCTCCTTTTTTTTGGGTATAAAGGGAGGTGAACCACTATCAGTTGTTTCCCCACTTGTGGTCAGCCCTTGCATATGATCATCTTTGGCTGATGACTCCCCCTTAACCTTTGCGGGGCTCTTTTCAGTGATCGGTGACTCATAGAGAATGGATTGTTTCTGAGACTTCTTTTGGGCATGTTTCTGAAAGAGCTGTTGGATTGTGTTTTTCTCCCCCTCAACAGAAGTCTGCCCAACAGCTTCTAATGACCCACCAGCAGGGAAGAGGCCACAAAGATGATTAAGAGTGGTAGTTACCTTTTCTAGCATTGTTGGAACAGTTTCAAGGGCTTGTAGTTTCTGCTGAACCTCATCAGATATGGTCAACTTTTGTTTCTCTAGCAACGCCACTCTATCTTTGATCTTTGACACAGAATCACACAAGGTATTAACTTGGCCAGGAATTGGTGTGAATTCTGGTGGAAACACCATGGAAGTACCGTTGATGGAGTCCATAAGAGAGGACATCTCTTTCTTTAAGGAAGTGGTGGTGGCCACATCTTGGACTAAAGGCTTCAAAGCAGCAATGATGACATCCTTGATTTGTTCAGCAGAAGGAGGAATTGGTCTTGCTTTGAGAGTTGAGATTTCAGTGTCAGCAACCACCTTTTCTTCCTTCAGTCTGGCCACCTATGATTGAAGAATCAACACTTAATTTGTTAATTCTTATACCTGTTTAGTTCTGGGGGAAGGTGGCTTTTGTGTTGCATCACCAGTCTCTTCTCTACTGTCATCTAGATTGACTGGAATTCTTTCACTGAACCCTAGTTCTTTTTCCAAGTCATCCCCAGACATGCTGACAAAAAATGTAGGTAAGTGTACCACCTTGGCTCCAGTGGTGAGATTCACTTTCTTTGTTATCTTCTGAGCATCATCTTTAGTGTGTGGATCAGTTTCAATCCCTTAACCACCAGGGTTGGTTTGACCTGATGGATCCTGAGAAAGAGTCCCTGATAAGTTTAGATCAATGATAATGTTTTTGGTTCCTTCAGTAGAACCCTATTGTGGGGGAGCTACATCATTAGAAACAGATAGGCCAGGGTCATCATCAGCTGTTGGATTTGCTGACACATCATTCCCTAATGCAGACTCAGAGTGACAAGTGATAGAAATTGGTAATGAAGTATGACTTGTATTCAGAATGAAAGTACTTACCAATGCTGACTCCAAACTACTGAGCTGAGGGTGAGCTCCATCTTCACCCTTCTCTCCTAAAGAAGTTGAGAGAGGGGTTGCCTACCGGGCATCTTTATGCATACCACCTCCAGCAAAGAATGAAGGTGACGGCTGGCTGGGGTTCTTGTCCTTGGCCAGAGACTTGGTCTTCTTCAAAGCATGGCCTTGGGGAATCATCATCAATATTCTTTGAGGAAGATTGTGTGAGGGTTTTCCTCTTTCTGGACTCACGTCTAACCTTCTTGGTATTAACTGACGTTTGCTTCTGACGAGGTCCAGATGAAGCTCCAGGCTTTTTGCCTTTTAGATACCCTTCTCTAGTTGGAGAAGTGTCTTTGGGAGCTTTGTACACTACCGGACCATCTGCTGAGCAGATATCCAACATGGGTTGTGTAAGAGGAGGATCAATGGTGCTGACTGGAATGTTCCAGCGAGTGAGATCAAAGGGCTTAAAAATTAGTTTCTCTCCTTTGATTTTTGAAAAGTCATTTCCAAGATGGTCAACAAAGAGGAGAGATAGAAATTTTGTGTACACAACATTTTTCTCTCTAGTCTTTTTCTATAGTTTCCCATGGAGATCTTCAAAAATAAGCTTCCAAAATCGGCTTTGACACCCATGGCCAGACAGTATAGAATAATAGCATCTTTTTGGTTGATCTGGTCAAGGCCTCCAGTTCCCCCCCCCAAACAGTCAATGAGAATGGTCATCAGCAATTTACCTCTTGGTGGCAAAGAACTTCTTTTTAACCCCCCCCCCCCCCCCCCCGCCCCCTTTTTCAGTAATTTCTTCAGTATACCCAATCTCTTTAAAGAAATTTTTGAAAACCATAACATCATCAGGTACTGCTTCATAATCATTAGGGTTTTCCAAGTAATCTAACCCCAAAACTTTCCTAAAAAACTTTAACCCAAATCTACCATGAATCCCGATCGTGGTAGAATCAAACTCAATGGACTTCTTGTTGTTAGAAGCCTCTGCTGTAAACCAAAATTCTTTTAGCACATTTTGAAACATCATACCAGGATCCTCAAATAAATCATACCTAAAAACACTTTTGGAGAGATAAGTAAAAACTTGTTCCCCAGGAACAGACTTAATGGATTTAGGTTTGAGCAAGGTGATGTTGTTGGGTTTGAAAAAGATATCATCAATGGGATAGTTAACATGAGTGGATGGTTTAAGAGTGATCTTGGCAATCTCGGGGGTGGAAGATGATTCAGCCATTGATGTTTCTATGTGTGTTTTGAAAGAGAGAGAGTTTGTGTGTGTTTTTGGATGAAAAGATTTGTAAGCGTGGAATAAAATCCAATTGTTAGGGATTATATAAAAACTTTAGCTGATTTGTCAAAAGTTTGTAAAACCATTTGAAAAAATATTAAATCTTTTAGGGTTTCTTTTGAACATTTGGCACAAACTTTCTCATTAATATTCTACAAAAAAAGGTATGATTTTCTGTTGCTTTGAACAGTGAAACGCCCCATGTGTCAGGGAGTTGTTGACTATGGATGGAGACGTTTGAAATTTCCTTAATTAACAAATGACACCTTTTTGAAAGAATGTTTGTTTTATTCACAAGAAATTTAATACCATTAACTCCATTGAGTCACATGATTGATTTGTTTTAAATGTCGTTGCTCAGATATGCTGAAGCTGTTGCCAATACTTGTGAGCTTCAGTGCATCAAATGAGGCGACAAAAAACCAATATGCATGTTCACATAAGTGAACAAGACATATGACATTACACGCTCCTCTACTCAGGCCTAGCTACTCAGTTGTATTAACAAAATTGTTCAGCATTGCTGAAGGAACCTTTTGATGACTGGTGCTTATTTGTTCAGCTTCTGTGAATCAGATAAGGCGACAAAACATCATATACACAATCACATAAAGTGAAATAAACACATGACATTGCACACTCCTTTACTCAGACACTGCTACTTAACATTAATCAAAATCTTTTATGAAATGTTGAACCTTCAAGCTTCTTCAGTGAATGCTGAAGGTTCAGGTTTTGTATCATCAATGTTCAGCATACCAAGCTCCATTATCAATCTTTTGAAAGTTGGTTCATCCAATGGTTTGGTGAAGATATCAGCCAATTGGTATTGAGTGGAGAAGAAATGTAATTCAATGTCCCCTTTCACAATGTGATCTCTGATAAAGTGATATCTGATATCAATGTGTTTTGTTCTTGAGTGGAGGAATTGATTTTTTGATATTGCAATAGCACTAGTGTTATCACAAAAGATTGGTACCTTTTCATATTCTATGTCATAATCAGCCAGTTGGCTTTTCATCCAAAGAACATTGGAACAACATCCAGCAGCTGCCACATATTCAGCTTTTGCTGAAGACATGGCAACTGTTTGTTGCTTTTTAGCACCCCAACACACAAGTTTGCCACCTAGCAGTTGGCAGGCACAATAAGTGCTTTTTCTGTCCAAATTGCATCCAACATAGTCAGAATCTAAATACCCCTTTAGGTCAAAACTTGAGGATTTGGGGTACCAACGACCTAGACTTGGTGTACCTTTTAGGTATCTGAAAATTCTCTTTACAACAGTAAGGTGTGATTCATTTGGATCTGCTTGGTATCTTGCACAAAGGCATGTAGAGAATTAAATGTCAGGCCTGCTTGCTGTTAAGTACATGAGTGGCCCAATCATACCTCTATAGTGAGTCTCATTGACTGATTGTCCATTGAGATCAGGTCCTAAGTTGTTAGGGGGTACCATTGGAGTCTTCACTTAAGAACAATTAATATCATACTTCTTCATCATATCCTTGACATATTTTTCTTGATTGATGGAGATGCCTTGCTCAGATTGTTTAATCTGAAGACCAAGGAAGTATGTGAGTTCACCCATCATAATAATCTCAAACTTGCTGGTCATAAGCTGGGCAAATTGTTTGCAAATTTCAAGCTTGTGGAACCAAAGATTATGTCATCGACATAAACTTGTACCAGAATGGTGTCAATTTTTGATTTATAGATAAACAAGGTGCTATCTATTTTTCCTCTGACAAATTTATGTTCAATGAGAAATGTTGAGAGAGTTTCATTGTAACACTCTCATTTTTTGTATCGGTACAGCGGAAGGCTCTTTCAGAGTGTTACGGGATAGCACAATAACTCCAATCATAGACAACACATAAAAATGGTTGTACAAGGTTTAACAAACATTCATTCGATAAAAAGTTTCAAAAGCGTACAACAGGTCCCAAATTATACAGGTCATTAAGTTTACAAAACACAGATCGAATGAACATTTTTAATATTAAGTGTGGGCCATCAGAGTCGATCTCCATCCGGATTACCTTCAAGAACCTGAGATAGAAAACATGCAAAAATCCTATCAGCGAATGCCGAGTGAATTCATAGAGTTTAATGAAAACCGTTATATAAAACAATCATTTACATTCATTTAAAATCAGAACACAAGTATAATATCGGAAGTAAGTCCTCATATTGCTAGTCAGGCAATATATAAATCAAGCATACATCTGAAACCGTCCATGAGACCGCAGTCTCTATATTACCATGATAGTTAATATATTCATCGTTAATAGCATCGTATCATATCGTTTATTTAGATTATATAGATTGAATAGATTATAGGATTATTATTAGCCGCATGACATTGTTACCTTACTGTGAAAACAGCGGGCCGCGAACCCGACAAACAATTTGCCCATCTAAGTTAGCGTGTCGTCACAAAAATCACGCTATGGAATCTTCTCATACATAAATTCGCTTACCAATCAATGTGGTACGACGGGGATCAACCGTCAAGGCGCGAACTGGGGTGATCGTCCCCAAATAGTACTATCAAATGCATAAGCGTCTACCAAATCCCGGTAGTTCACAATTCATGCTAATGGGACTTTAAGTGACATAACCTAACTACTAATAATCCTTTTAGTCTCGAATATAGGGTCATAGCATCATTCGGATCCATATCATTTAGCATACAATCGGGACTACTTGTGTTCTATTTTTATAAAAATCTAGCATGTTATCTCCCTCGCGGGTTTACAAATCATTTTATAAAACATTTAAAAGAGTGCGAGGCTATGAACTCACGTTGTTAATGAAAGGCGGATTATCGGCTACGGGCGTGCTTCGGTCACGGAAACCTATATAAATAATAATCGGTCTTAGACTCGGTCCAATGACTTTTATCAAAATAACAATATACATATGATGATTTTGTACATATGATGATGATCAAGTGGGTTTATACATCCTTGTTTACTCAATTTAGTGTTTACGTCTTGGTAACGTCTTACTAGTTCACTAGTTTTACCGATTTTACCTATTTTAAGTCCATTAATTCTTTTATAAGTTCTTTTACTTGTTTTTACCCATTTTATACCTATATGATCAGTATATATATTTTTCATGTTGGGCCCAAATGGGTTAAGCCCAATAAGCTCTTTTTACAAGTATTTATCTTATTAAGTCTAATTATTAGTTCAATAGGTTTAGTTAGCTCGTAAATGTCCGTAATTCTTATAGTTCGGGTTTTATCGGTTTTTACTTGTCTTAGTTATCTATACATCAGTATATAACTTTTATAAACTTTACATTAGACGGGTTTGGTCGTCTAAGTTTTATTTGGCGCGTTAATTTTACGGCGATAGCCGAAAAAGTCGTAAAAATCAAGTTTATAGTTTTTATTACTTATAAATATTATTTTTACCACCATTTATCTAATTTACCCATTTAATTAGCCTTTTATACATTTATATAAATAAGTTCTATAAGTTAGTGGGTTTATATTTTTACATTTTATAAATTATAATGTGAGTGCTTATATAATAATAATAAACATTATTTCCAAAATCTGATTTTTAACTTCATATTCACCATTTTTATCATATCTAGAGTTCTACAATGACTTAGAAGCTCATTTTTGGATGACAAATTCTTCATAATATGTGCTACATATAACTTAGTTATAGCTACTGCCCATTTTGAGTCTAAGTTGCCTTAACAGCCCCTACAAAACTGCTTATTCAGATTACACCACCTAACTTGTTTTGATCATATCTCACTCATTATTTTGATTCCATTGCATGGCCAACTCTCACATGTGTATAACATCATCTACTTACTGTAAATATATCAAACCATGCAATTTTATCAGTTCATCTTTTCGTTATCTACTGTTTTTATACAGCCAACTAATTAGTCAAGATTTTAGCTTCATTTCTTATAGTTATCATCATTTTTAAGCATATTTATCAACACTTGATCCCCACACAACATTTTTATCATCATATATACATCATATACATATACAAAATGAAAGAAAATACATTTGTTCTTTACAAAATAATAAGAGAAAAATGTAGAGGATGATCTTCTTTACCAATCCAAGTGGATTTCTTGTTTTAGGAAGGCAAGAACTTGATGAACACAACAAGTATCTCCAAGACCATCAAATATCAAGAACATAGGTTGGAAAATCAGCCCTAGGACACAAGCAAATCACCTCCAAAGATGTTAATATGGCCACCAAATGATCAAGGCTTCAAGAGAACACCTTAATAGGACTAGTAAACATGTGGTTTATGGCTAGAAAAGATCAATGATGGTGTTTGTTGGCTTATTTGAGACGGCACAAAGGGAGGAGTTGAGAGAGTTTTGGTGTTGAGTTGCATGGAAGAAATGGTAGAAATGAAACAAGTAACTAGTTTTGACTAGTTAGTGGTAAAGTTTGCTTAATGTGTAAGCATTTGCTTACACTTGTTGTAAGTTAGCTAACTTGATGCCACATTAGTGTTGTGGTGTCAAGTGTAGCCGTCCCATATTGCTAGTGGGGTGGGACAAAGTGTTTTGTCCCATCTCACTAGTTTACGGGTATTTCTCGATTCTAGTTTTCTCGATTTGCGTGCCCTCGGGTCGTTTTACGAAAAACGTTTTTATAAATTATGAATCAGCGTCACAAAACGAATCCAATAAAAATTGTCTCATCAAAAACGGAGTTCAAAAACGTAAATACGTAATCCTAAAGTTTCCGGTTTAGTCGTAAAAGACGCCAAATTATGCACGTAAGCCCAAATTTAAATCCGTAAATTGTGAGTTCGTCAACCAACACAAAAATAAGTTTCAAAATATTATACGAGAAAATATTTCACTACCTGAAAATGTTAGATTTGTCACAGCTTTTCCTCGTAAAAGGGATCAACGTCCTCGTGATCCATTTCATTTGGATGTCCGTTTCTTATTGAAATCGAAGAGGTGCGGATATTTCTTCCACATTCATCCTCTCGTTCCCAAGTATACTCCGGTCCATGCTTTGAATTCCATCGGATCTTGACAATAGGTATCCGACTTTGTTTCAGTTGCTTTACCTCACGGTCCATAACTTCTACGGGCTCTTCGATAAAATGCAACTTCCCATCTATTCGAACCTTACCTAACGGAATTTTCTCATCACTCACTGCTAGACATTTCTTCAGATTAGATACATGGAATGTGTTGTGAACACCATGAAGTTCTGGGGGTAACTCTAGTTTGTAAGCCACCGGACCTACTCTAGATAAAATCTTAAAGGGTCCAATATAATGGGGATTCAATTTTCCTCGCTTTCCAAATCTTATAACGCCTTTCCATGGCGATACTTTCAACATTACTCGGTCACCCACTTCAAACTCCATTGGCTTCCGCCGCACATCCGCGTAACTTTTCTGTCTACTTCAGGCAGTCAACAACCTCTTCTTAATCTGAACTATCATCTCCGTAGTCTCCCGGATCAATTCCGGTCCCGTGAGCTGGGTATCCCCAACTTCACTCCAACATACAGGAGATCTACACTTCCAACCATACAAAGGTTCAAACGGTGCAGCCTTAATACTAGAATGGTAACTATTGTTATACGAAAACTCTGCTAACGACAAATGTTTATCCCAATTCTTACCAAAGTCTAACACACAAGCTCTCAACATATCTTCCAGTGTTTGTATCGTCCTTTCACTCTGCCCATCAGTCTGGGGGTGATAAGCAGTGCTCATGTCGAGATTTGTTCCCAAAGATCTTTGGAGAGATTTCCAAAAATTCGATGCGAATCTAGGATCTCGATCTGAAATGATCGATACAGGCACTCCATGCTTGCATACAACATTATCAAGGTATATTCGAGTCAGCTTCTCAAGTGAGAACTGCTCCTTAACCGGAATGAAGTGTGCTGATTTGGTCAGTCTGTCGACAATAACCCAAATCGAATTGTTTCCAGATGATGTTCTAGGAAGCTTGGTGATAAAGTCCATCGTAATTCGCTCCCACTTCCATTCAGGAATCTTTGGTTGTTGAAGTAGTCCTGATGGTTTTTGATGTTCGGCTTTAACTCTAGCACAAGTCAAGCATTGAAGAACATACATAGCTATGTCAGCTTTCATATTCGGCCACCAGTACAACTTCTTTAAATCATGGTACATCTTATCAGATCCCGGATGAATGGAATACTTAGATTTATGGGATTCTAACATAATCAAATCTCTTAAGCCTCCAAACTTAGGTATCCACATACGACCTCTTAAACATTTCACTCCATCAGCTCTAACCTCTAAAGGATCTCCTTCTCCTCGGAACCCTTCATTAACAAAATTCTCCTTCTTACAAGCTTCTATTTGCGCATTTCTAATTTGCTCGGGCAAATTATTGTGCACGGTCAAGACTAGAGAACGCACCCTGATAGGCTCTCTATCTTTCCTACTTAATGCATCAGCAACAACATTGGCTTTTCCTGGGTGATATTTTATATCACAATCATAATCACTTAACAACTCTATCCATCTTCGTTGCCTCATGTTCAATTCCTTCTGGTCGAGAATATACTGTAGGCTTTTGTGATCGGTGAATACCGTACACTTGGTGCCATACAGATAATGTCTCCACAACCTAAGAGCAAAGACTACAGCTCCTAACTCAAGATCATAAGTAGTATAATTCTCCTCATTCTTCCTTAATTGCCTAGAAGCATAAGCTATCACTTTCTCCCTCTGCATCAAAACAGCTCCATAACCTCTAAGAGATGCATCACAATACACTACAAAATCTTCACTCCCGTCGGGTAATGATAAGATTGGCGCACTACATAATTTTTGCTTCAATGTCTGAAATGCTCCATCTTCATCACTTCCCCAAACGAAAGGTTTATTCTTCTGAGTAAGCTTAGTCAAGGGTTTAACTATCAAAGAAAATTCTTTAATGAATCGCCTATAATAGCCAGCTAATCCTAAGAACTGTCGCACTTCCGTTGGCGTTGTCGGTGCAGACCAATTCTTAATAGCTTCAACCTTTGCAGGATCAACATGAATTCCATCTCTGTTAATCACATGACCAAGAAATTGCACATAATCTAACCAGAAATCACACTTCGAAAATTTGGCATACAACCTTTCATCCTTCAACAACTTCAAAACAATCCTCAAATGTTCGCTATGCTCATCTTCATTCTTAGAATAGATTAGAATATCGTCAATAAACAGAATCACAAATTTTTCCAAGTAGGGCTTGCACACTCGATTCATTAAATCCATGAAAACCGCAGGTGCGTTAGTTAACCCAAATGGCATTACTTGTAATTCATAGTGTCCATAACGAGTTCTAAATGCAGTTATAGGAATATCTTCTTCACGAACGCGAAGTTGGTGATATCCTGACCGCAAATCTATCTTAGAATACACACTAGATCCTTGCAGTTGATCAAACAAATCATCAATCCTAGGTAAAGGATATCGATTTTTAATTGTCAACTTATTCAGTTCCCTATAATCAATGCACATACGAAAAGATCAATCCTTCTTCTTAACGATCAAGACTGGAGCTCCCCAAGGCGACGAGCTCGGTCGAATAAAACCTTTATCAGACAACTCCTTAAGTTGCTCAGATAACTCTTTTAATTCAGAAGGGGCTAATCGGTAAGGCGCACGTGCCACCGGTGCAGCACCAGGAATTAAATCGATTCGAAACTTTACTTGCCTTATCGGTGGAAGTCCGGGTAAATCTTTAGGAAATACCTCAGGAAATTCACAAATAATAGGTACATCTTCCAATCGTTTCTCCCTAGACTCATTCCCGGTCACTTGAGCTAAGAATAACTCACAACCGTTCCTGATGTATTTTTGGACTTTAATACATGAAACGATTTTCAAACGGGATTCACCTCGACTACCATCAATTACTAACGTCCTATTCCTAAGAGGAATCTTAACTTTCTTCTCTCCACATAAAATAGTAGCATTGTTCAACGACAACCAATCCATACCAATAATAATATCAAAACTACCTAATTCTATCATCATCAAATCAATCGGAAAGGAATGGTTCAAGAGATTTAGAGAGCATCCTTCTAATAGCTTATTAGTTTTCACTAATTTACCATCAGCCAATTCCACCTCGTAACTGGTACTTATCTCAACAGGTTCAATATCAATAAGGGCACTAAATTTAGTGGATACAAAGCTTCTATCGGCACCCGAATCGAATAAAGCAACAGCATAATGATTGTTGAGTAAAAACGTACCGGTAACGACATTTGGATCCTCTTTCTTCACCTCAATTGTTCCAAGTTGGTAGATACCACCCTGGGGGTTTCTTCCAGGTACAATCGCTTTCAACTTGGGGCATTCCGATTTCCTATGACCTTCTTCATTACAGTTGAAGCAAATGGTTCCCTTCTTACACCTTTCAACCTTGTGTCCAAGATTTCCGCAATTTCGGCACTTCCAGCAGTCGCCAGCATGCCTCTTGTTGCCACACTTAGGACATCTATCATCGTTGCGCGGTGTGTTGTTGGTAAGAGCATTTGCATTCCCCTTTCTCTGGTTCTGACGGCGATTGAAATTCTTCCTATTATCACCTTTATCTACACGATCACCGTCTCCCTTTATTTTTTTTCACCAACACGGGCTTCATCTTCCTTATCCTGAATTATCTGTCCAATGAGTTGGTAGGCCATTCGAACAGCATCATCAATGGTCAGTGGTTTCGATGATGTTACGTCCCGCCGGATATTCCTGATCAACCCTTTCACATATTGCTCAATTCGGATCTCTTCGGGTTCAACCAATCGAGGACATAGCAAGGCCAACTCATGGAATCGATTCGTGTAACTATCAATGTCCATACCTTTCATTCTCAGATGAATCAACTCCTGTTCTAACCTAATGATCACACTACGAGGACAAAACTCCAAAGTCATCCACTTCTTAATTTCAGCCCAAGGAGTAGCATTAGCAGCATCAAGACCCATGAAAGCAATTCTCCCGTTCCACCAAGTCAACGCACGACCTTTAAGAGTAGCCATAGAAAAAGTCACCTTATCTTCCTCCTTACACTTACTAATCCTAAACACCGATTCAATCTTTTCAATCCACTGGCTTAGTCCTACAGCACCTTCAGTTCCATTAAAAGGTAGAGGTTCACACTTCATGAACGTCACATAAGTACAGCCACCAACTTCAGGTGCATTCGTTCCAAGTCCTCCTACATTTCCTCCAGCATTAGCATTCACATTATTAGCATTCACATTCACATTAGTACCGCCAATTCCACTACCGCCAGCTCCACTACCGCCAGCTCCACTACCGCCAGCTCCACTACCGCCAGCTCCACTATCGCCAGCTCCACTACCGCCAGCTTCATTTCTAGCATTTGCCATAAATTCAGTCATAGATGCGGTAACTTGCTCCGTAATAATCCTACGTACATCATCCTCAGTCACAGCCTTCTTGGGCGGCATAGTTCTATAATTCCACAATTTCAAAGTATTAAGCATCCATCCAACAAAGGATTCATATAATATGGATCGAATTCATAATCAAGATACAAATAAGGCACAATATGGAATTCAAGACAATATACATATTTCATTCGATCTGAAACAAAAGTATTGTCTTAGTACATCCCATATCAAAGTTTTAACACTATATACACTCAAAATTCGTGCCAAGTCTACTACTAACAAGTCGGTTCAGTCAAAGCTACAAAAGCGCAAAAGATATAAAGGTCACTACTAAACACAGACTGGTCTACTGAGAACCGCTAGATGGTCCATCATCCATCGTCTTCTGAATCTTCGTCGGACGATCACTTAGACACATCTTCAGCTGGGCGCTTACGGATTACTCCTCTTTCAACCATGTCGGCATAAAATCTACTGTTCCATCCGTGGGATATACTCAACTCCTTTTCAACTTTCTCACGCATCACACGAGCCACAGTCAACTGAATCTCCATAGAATTCACCTTTCTCTTCATGGCAGCATACTCACCACTTTCCAACACCGATAACCTCCTAAAAGCCTCATTCAAACCACGTTCTACATCACTCAAATCCAAACTAAGCAATTCTCGCTCTTTCTCGCCAATCTTTGTCTTCGACTCCAAATAAGCAACTTGAGTCTGAACAACACCTAATCCAACCTCTGTCACACAACTCTTAACACGGGAAGCATCTAGATCACGTCTCAAGGCCCATGGTGCAAGACCATCAATATGAGTAGCCTCTCAAGTACTAGACGACTCTCCTATCTCACGTCTACGAGTAGCAATACCATCAGTACCGTCAGGTGTATCGTCATCCTCATCCTCCTCTGATTCAGAATCAGATTCAGACGATTCAGACATTTCATCCCTAGGTAACTCATCCTCAGAATCAGACAAACAAACTGGTGGGGGAAAAGGCTCGCCCTCTAGAACATCATACAGATAAATAAGCTCAGCCTCCTCATCGTCATCAACCTCAACATCTATACCTACGTCCTCCTCGACATCCTCGTCGTCAATCTCGTCATCTAAATCATCTAACCCAATCTCATCCTCATTCTCAATATCAGCATTCTCAATCTCCACATTCTCATTACCCACATTCTCAATCTCATTCTCTACTAAGTCAACCTGAGGGGCAATCTGATCTCCTAGTCCTAACTCGGGCTCGGGATCCTCAAATGGTTCCTCCTCATCATCAATATCAAAATCTACTAAGTCTAAATAAGTATCATCTTCTATATTAGGTTCGGGAATAGCATGGTTTTCTACATGAATATTAGGGTCAGCCATGACAATCTGCATTTATATATATATCTCGTATTAGGATAACATACTAGTTAAACAATTACATAATGAAATCACGATATATACATATATATAAATTATATTATATATATTAAAATATATATCTTCTCAATAGGGCTTGTTGGTAACGTCGGAGATCTCTGGCACCGTTATAGTCAAAAGATTTTTCAAATATTTTCTCAAATGTTCATTGTCAAAAGATTTTGAAAAGTTTTGTTCAAAACCTTGGTTTTTAAAATCTTTTGTTCTCTACAACGAGAGCTCTGATACCAAACTGTAACACTCTCATTTTTCGTATCGGTACAGCGGAAGGGTCTTTCAGAGTGTTACGGGATAGCACAATAACTCCAATCATAGACAACACATAAAAATGGTTGTACAAGGTTTAACAAACATTCATTCGATAAAAAGTTTCAAAAGCGTACAACAGGTCCCAAATTATACAGGTCATTAAGTTTACAAAACACAGATCGAATAAACATTTTTAATATTAAGTGTGGGCCATCAGAGTCGATCTCCATCCGGATTACCTTCAAGCACCTGAGATAGAAAACATGCAAAAATCATATCAGCGAATGCCGAGTGAATTCATAGAGTTTAATGAAAACCGTTATATAAAACAATCATTTACATTCATTTAAAATCAGAACACAAGTATAATATCGGAAGTAAGTCCTCATATTGCTAGTCAGGCAATATATAAATCAAGCATACATCTGAAACCGTCCATGAGACCGCAGTCTCTATATTACCATGATAGGTAATATATTCATCGTTAATAGCGTCGTATCATATCGTTTATTTAGATTATATAGATTGAAAAGATTATAGGATTATTATTAGCCGCATGACATTGTTACCTTACTGTGAAAACAGCGGACCGCGAACCCGACAAACAATTTGCCCATCTAAGTTAGCGTGTCGTCACAAAAATCACGCTATGGAATCTTCTCATACATAAATTCGCTTACCAATCAATGTGGTACGACGGGGATCAACCGTCAAGGCGCGAACTGGGGTGATCGTCCCAAATAGTACTATCAAATGCATAAGCGTCTACCAAATCCCGGTAGTTCACAATTCATGCTAATGGGACTTTAAGTGACATAACCTAACTACTAATAATCCTTTTAGTCTCGAATATAGGGTCATAGCATCATTCGGGTCCATATCATTTAGCATACAATCGGGACTACTTGTGTTCTATTTTTATAAAAATCTAGCATGTTATCTCCCTCGCGGGTTTACAAATCATTTTATAAAACATTTAAAAGAGTGCGAGGCTATGAACTCACGTTGTTAATGAAAGGCGGATTATCGGCTACGGGCGTGCTTCGGTCACGGAAACCTATATAAATAATAATCGGTCTTAGACTCGGTCCAATGAATTTTATCAAAATAACAATATACATATGATGATTTTTTACATATGATGATGATCAAGTGGGTTTATACATCCTTGTTTACTTAATTTAGTGTTTACGTCTTGGTAACGTCTTACTAGTTCACTAGTTTTACCGATTTTACCTATTTTAAGTCCATTAATTCTTTTATAAGTTCTTTTACTTGCTTTTACCCATTTTATGCCTATATGATCAGTATATATATTTTTCATGTTGGGCCCAAATGGGTTAAGCCCAATAAGCTCTTTTTACAAGTATTTATCTTATTAAGTCTAATTATTAGTTCAATAGGTTTAGTTAGCTCGTAAATGTCCGTAATTCTTATAGTTCGGGTTTTATCGGTTTTTACTTGTCTTAGTTATCTATACATCAGTATATAACTTTTATAAACTTTACATTAGACGGGTTTGGTCGTCTAAGTTTTATTTGGCGAAAAACGTTAATTTTACGGCGATAGCCGAAAAAGTCGTAAAAATCAAGTTTATAGTTTTTATTACTTATAAATATTATTTTTACCACCATTTATCTAATTTACCCATTTAATTAACCTTTTATACATTTATATAAATAAGTTCTATAAGTTAGTGGGTTTATATTTTTGCATTTTATAAATTATAATGTGAGTGCTTATATAATAATAATAAAGATTATTTCCAAAATCTGATTTTTAACTTCATATTCACCATTTTTATCATATCTAGAGTTCTACAATGACTTAGAAGCTCATTTTTGGATGACAAATTCTTCATAATATTTGCTACATATAACTTAGATATAGCTACTGCCCATTTTGAGTCTAAGTTGCCTTAACAGTCCCTACAAAACTGCTTATTCAGATTACACCACCTAACTTATTTTGATCATATCTCACTCATTATTTTGATTCCATTGCATGGCCAACTCTCACATGTGTATAACATCATCTACTTACTGTAAATGGATCAAACCATGCAATTTTATCAGTTCATCTTTTAGTTATCTACTGTTTTTATACAGCCAACTAATTAGTCAAGATTTTAGCTTCATTTCTTATAGTTATCATCATTTTTAAGCATATTTATCAACACTTGATCCCCACAAACCATTTTTATCATCATATATACATCATATACATATACAAAATGAAAGAAAATATATTTGTTCTTTACAAAATAATAAGAGAAAAATGTAGAGGATGATCTTCTTTACCAATCCAAGTGGATTTCTTGTTTTAGGAAGGCAAGAACTTGATGAACACAACAAGTATCTCCAAGACCATCAAATATCAAGAACATAGGTTGGAAAATCAGCCCTAGGACACAAGCAAATCACCTCCAAAGATGTTAATATGGCCACCAAATGATCAAGGCTTCAAGAGAACACCTTAATAGGACTAGTAAACATGTGGTTTATGGCTAGAAAAGATCAATGATGGTGTTTGTTGGCTTATTTGGGACGGCACAAAGGGAGGAGTTGAGAGAGTTTTGGTGTTGAGTTGCATGGAAGAAATGGTAGAAATGAAACAAGTAACTAGTTTTGACTAGTTAGTGGTAAAGTTTGCTTAATGTGTAAGCATTTGCTTACACTTGTTGTAAGTTAGCTAACTTGATGCCACATTAGTGTTGTAGTGTCAAGTGTATCCGTCCCATATTGCTAGTGGGGTGGGACAAAGTGTTTTGTCCCATCTCACTAGTTTACGGGTATTTCTCGATTCTAGTTTTCTCGATTTGCGTGCCCTCGGGTCGTTTTACGAAAAACATTTTTATAAATTATGAATCACCGTCACAAAACGAATCCAATAAAAATTGTCTCATCAAAAACGGAGTTCAAAAACGTAAATACGTAATCCTAAGGTTTCCGGTTTAGTCGTAAAAGACGCCAAATTATGCACGTAAGCCCAAATTTAAATCCGTAAATTGTGAGTTCGTCAACCAACACAAAAATAAGTTTCAAAATATTATACGAGAAAATATTTCACTACCTGAAAATGTTAGATTTGTCACATTCATACCATGCCCTAGGAGCTAGCTTAAGTCCATACAAAGCTTTGTAAAACTTGTAGACATGATTTGGGTATTTACTACTCTCAAATCCAGGAGGCTGAGTAACATAAACTTCTTCTTTTAGGTCACCATTTAGGAAAGTACTTTTGAAATCCAATTGGTAGATGGTGAAGTTCATGTATGTGGCATAAGCAAGGAAGATTCGTATGGCTTCCATACGTGAGCAAAGGTTTGATCAAAATCAACACCAGGCTCTTGATTGAATCCTTGGGCCACCAGCCTAGCTTTATTTTTGGTCATTGCATTGGTTTCATCTATTTTGAGCTTGTAAACCCATTTGGTGCCAGTGGTTGATTTACCATATGGAAGATGAACCAGTTTCTAGACTTTGTTTCTTTCAAATTGATTGAGTTCCTCTTGCATGGCATCCACCCATCCAAGGTGTGTGAGTGCTTCAAAAACCTTTGTAGGTTCAATTTCTGAGAGAAAGTTTGCATAGAGGCATTCTCTAGATGAAGCAGCACTCAGTTTCTTTTCCATAGATCTAGTGACTCTACCTTCACCAGGATTACCTATTATGTTCACCAGCTTTATGTGACTATTTTGAGTCCAAGTTTTTGTGGGACTGGAGAATTGGTACTGGTATCATGATTAGAGCTAGAGATTGGAAGTCCTTGACATGGACTTGAATTGTCTCTAGTGTCTATAGAAGGATATTCAGTGGATAAAGGTTCAATCAATGGAGGGCTTCCTTCTTGGTCAGAAGCAACATATCCAAGACCTAATTCCCAAGAGATGGTAGGAAAGCTTTGAGCAAGGGGCTCAGATTGTTCATCAACAGCTGCATATGATTGATCATTTTGATCATGTGTGTCACCATGCTGATTGTTTTGAGACTGATCATTTTGGTCATTTGTGTTGCCTTGCTGATCATTTTGATCATTTTGAGATTGATCATTATTTGATTGACAGCCATCAGTATGTGATACTGAAGGATTCCTTCTGTAGGACTTGTCATATCTTCAAATGGATCAATATGAGGGACTGAGTTGCTTGTTTGATATTTTTGAGAAGGCTCATAATGTTGAAATTCATTAGATGGATAATTGTGAGATTCATGAATATGAAGTTAATCATATGATGGATTTGTAAAAGTGAGAGCTTTAGAACTTTCATTGAAGGTGATGTGATAGGTTTCTTCAATACATTGTCTTCTTGTGTTAAGACTTTGTATGCTTTAGATACTAGAGAGTATCCAATGAAGTAACCATCATCAGATATTTCATCAAACTTTCCAAGGTGATCCTTGTGATTGTGAATGAATACTGGACACCCAAACACATGTAAGAATGAGATGTTTGGAATTCTCCCCCTGAATACTTCATAGGGAGTCTTCATGTGTCTCTTCACAATGATGGATCTATTTTGAGTGTAGCAAGCAGTGGCTACAGCATCAGTCCAAAAATGTTTAGAGAGAGCAGATCCAGCAAGCATTGTCCTTGCTGCTTCATTCAAAGTTCTGTTCCTTCTTTCATCCACACCATTTTGTTCAGGTGTGTAAGGAGATGAGAAATTTTGGAAAATTCCTTTGTCATCACAGAATTTGATTAGTGAGTGATTTTTGAATTCAGTACCATTGTCCGTTCTGAGTTGTTTGACATGAGTGTCATTTTGATTTTCAACTCTTTTGATGAATGACATAATGGCATCTGGTGCATGGCTTTTCTTTGTCAGAAAATATACCCAGGTGTAAAGTGTATATTTTTCATGACAAATGGCCCTAGGTGATACCGGGCCAAATAAGTCCATGTGAAGTAAATAAAGACTTTCTTTGATTGAGAAAGTTTGCTTTGTTTTGAAACTAGCCCTATGGTGCTTCCCTTTTTCACATGCTGAGCATGGTTTGTCCTTAGAATAGACAAGTGAAGGAAGACCAATAACAAGATTTTGTTTTGCTAGTACAGTTATTGTTTTGAAATTGAGATGAGATAGCCTTAATATGACAAGATGTATGTGTGGAGTTTAAAGTGTTGTTCGTACTCGATTCAATTCGAATTGATCACGGTTTAAAGTTGAATTGTCGTTTTTGGTAACTAAAACGGGGAGCTTTTGGTTATCTATTTCTACTAGTAAATTAAAAGCTAAATATATAAAAATAAACAAGAAATCTAACCTTGATAGCTGTGTAAACTGATCTTTGGAAAAATCAACAAATTCATAATAAACTTGATCTTCGGATAAACTTGGATATTCGGAATAACAGCTCCTTTTCGGAATAACCAGTGAATTCGGATAAACCAACTATATTCGGAATAACTGCTTTCTTCGGATAAATGATTTTCGGAGTACAAGGGTTTTTCGGATAAAAGTATTCTACGGAATAATAGGAATTTTTCGGATAAAAGGGTATTTCGGAATAACTGGCTATTTCGGATAAACAAAGATTTTCGGAATAAATGGGTGTTTTCAGAGAAACCCTTTCTTCGGATAAATGTTAGCTTCGGATAAACACTATTTTCAGAAAATGGCTGATTTTCGGATAAATCGATTAATTTCGGAATTAAAGGGTTTTTCGGATAAAAGCCATTTCGGAAAAACAGGTTTATCAGACTAAGGAGATATTCGGATAAAAGTTAATTCGGATAAAGGGTTATCTTCGGAATACAAAACCCTTTTCCGAAGATAGAAGGACAGGGAAAATACAGTAACAGTTTAGCCGAATTAAGCCAAAAATAAGCAAAACCAAATAAGCACTTGACCAAAACTTTAACCAAATTAACTTTAAGAAAAACTAAATAAGCCACGAATTAAAAACTATAAAAACACAAAATAATCAAAATATCTAAAATCAACTTTAATTAAAACTATTAATCTACCAAATCAACTTAATTAAAAATAAACTAAACACAAATTAATCAAAAAATGCAATAAGCTAAAACATCAAGAACACCAAATCAATAAGCACAATCTAATAAGCAAATCAATCAATTAATCAACAAGTTTAAACCAACTACATGATTAATCAAATCCAAATAAAAACAAGACCAAATAAAAACAACAGAAAAGAACTAAACATCAGATCCCCGCAGCTTCTTGTACATCGGCTCGTCATCACTACTGCTATCATCATCATCTTCAGATTCTTCCTCCACTTTTTCCTTCCCTTTACGACTACCTCCTTCACTCGGCTTCACCAACACTCGAGCTTCAACCTGATCCGGCACATCACGAATCACAACAACACGACTAGGAAAAGATCTCATCGGCAAATCCCACGCACTCAACCTTGCATTCCTTTCTTGCTCCCTACGCAACCTTTCAACTTGCCCACTAAAATTCAACACCATAGATCTGAATCTAACAACTTCATCCATTTCCCTTGCCCTAACAAACTCTGACCTCCTCACACTACCAACAAACCTTTCAAACTTTTTCTCATTTTCCTCAAACCTCCTAATCACACGAGTCTCAACCAAATACCTCTCAAACAAAGACCTATCAAACTTCTTAAAAAACCAGAAAATATCATCATAAGACCTAGGACCTGGAAAATAAACCTTAGGAATACCATCATGAATAGATCGAGCACTAGCAGCCCTACTCGACTCAACAGGAACATCACCCCTAGCAAATGCAATCCCAAGCAAACTGCTAATATAAGCATCACAAGTAGGAGTCGAAGAATGAACAACAGGTCGCTGATAATCTGGAACAATCTGTGGCACAACATTGACCCTTGGAACATAACTACCTTGTATCAACTCAGGCTTTGACTGACCAACTGCAGTAAGTGGAATCCCATCATCTAAAAACTCAATAGGCTCCTCATCGTCACTAGCACCAAAATTATCCACTTCCTCACCATCCACTACATTAGTCAAAGCAATCCATCCATCCTCACGAGGTAAACCAGCCATTTTCTACAATTATAAGGGTTCAAGGATACTTAAGGTCATCGTTAGTAAAATAATAATTAGTATGCAATGCTCATGCAAATGTCATACGTTATCCGTGCTATGCAACACAATGCAAATGATGTTTATGCAATGCTCGCAAAAAAATAAATATGATACTGACAAGCATTCAGCGTACTTTCAGTAATTCCAATAAAATATCGTAGTATTTACTTAATAAATACTCGGGAAATCATTTCAGTTATGAGGGATACATCTACAATGCAAAACAAAACTAAAAGTGATCTTACCGGAGCGTTGCAGAGGAGTTGTGTGCTTTTGAAGAATAAATACTTTTGACACCAAAGTTATAGTTTAGGACAATTTTCAAAATCGACCCAGTTCTCTATAACAACCAGGCTCTGATACCAGTATCTAACACCCCCAATTTACATTGCGCAGCAGAAATACACAATTGGGTGCTAGACACAAGCATCATCACACAAGATATATTGAACGACTCAATATAGAGACGTTTTCACATAAATATAAACAAGATTTTCATAAATGGTCTAAAACATAGATTTCAACCCAAATTGTACTGACACGATACCAGAGTAAAGCGTTTAGTCCCCATGGATCTCGACCAACAACCAACAAGTTTAGTACAGTACATCAACATAAAGTAAATTGTTCAACATTAAGTGGTAGAAACAGTTTAGACCAACATTCTTCCAAAAGCCAAGCCACAACCTCCACAGCAAAGCTCCATGCTCTATTACTTCCTATTACCTGAAATACATGCATAAAATGAGTCAACAATAATGTTGAGCGAGACTATAGGTTTATCAAATCACATTTGAACACAAGTAGAAAATCAATCATAATCATTTATAGAATTGTCGTACACACAATCTATATTCAAGGCAGTAATAATAATGATATTATTAAACAAACATTGTATTTAAGCTCATGACACCGACCCCTTAACCAAATAGTCACCCACGCCAAATGCCGGCATGACTAGAATAAAACCATTGCCCCTCTAGGGTATCAGTTGCTAGAATACCACAATCTTATTCACGTAAAAATATCCTTCCCAGCGGGTTACTCAACGTAATGCCCTGGTCTCAGATAGGGTGGTCAACCCAATAGTACTATCATTAGAATAAGCGACTATTCCTGACTCACAACATCAAGTCAGAAGATAGTTAACGGCTCATGAATTTAGGGTCTTTAGCAACAAGTTACTCAATACAATGAAATCAACTTTAGGCAACATTCGGGTCCAACAATTACTCATGACTTGTGTTTATTTATTTTCAAATAGCATGTATCCCCTCGCGGGTATTAAAATCATTAAAACGAGTAGAAAGCGAGGCTATAGACTCACCTTAGTATAAGAGATCTAGCGAGATGATCGTCGACGATAATGGATGCCTTTCAAATACGAGAACCGCTACCTATCAAATAAGGCGCGTTCATTAATAATGACTCGAGAAATAAAAATACATAACAACATCAAACTCAAACTCATAAAGTCACGATAAACTCGAGAGAAAACGATATAAATAACTTCATTATACTTTACTACACACTTACTTAACCATTTTACACTTTTTACAAAGTCCGCCGGTACATACAACATGTACTAGCTTATTTACCCCTTTTAAACTCGTCAACCGTTTATGAAACGACTCGATAAACTAACTTACTATATATAGAAAGTCCTCTTACAAGTTTATCAAATGAACTTACTTTTAAAGTACTTTACCCGACTCATTTTCAAACTACAAAATCCGGACAGATTTACGTTAATTTTTCATACAACTGTTTTAACTTCTTTAAACGACTCCGTTTACAAAACCGACACTCGGGTTTTAAAGTAAACTCAACCTAATAAGTAAACACCTCATTATCAGTAGGTTACATTTTTCAAAACATCCATTTAGAGTCCTCGGGATTCGATCCAAATATCGACAACAACTTCTTGTAGTGCCGATACTCGTCACCCAGTACATGATCATTCAAAACATCATAACTTCGCGCTCGTTTTGAGCTAGAAGCTCTACCTTATATCAAATGGAAGCTAAGAAAACTATCTACAACCCTAGGCTATAAGTTAAGCCATTTTCAAAGCATAAAAATTCGGATTTTACACTTTACTTACTGTTATAAAATGACTACTCAAAACTTGTACAAAATCAACTTTTTGATAAAAACCAACCATGAAAATGATCATTACTATACCCTACTATCATCATACATTAACCATAACATCAAAATAATAATCAAAATAAAAATCTTAAGATCAAAATGAAGTTTCTAACAAGATTTTCTAACAAGAACACCATGGATCATCATGAAAATGCCATGCATGATCATAGCTCCTACCTACCAACATCAAGAAAAAAAAATGTGCTTGCATGTAAGGATTTCTGACACCAAAATGATCCTTGATCAAATATAAGATTGGGGTCTTGTGTTAGTTTAGCTTGAATCATCCTCAAACTCAAGAAAATTTGAAGTTTGAATGTGTTTTGGGGTTGTGGTAGGTTTCAGCAAACACAAGAGAGAGAGAGAGAGATGAGTGGAATTTTTTTTAATGAAAAATGGAAGTGTGTGTGTTAGTTTCTAGTTTATATATAGTGGGGTAGGGACCAAAGTGCAATTTAGCAATAGTTGTGGCTAAAAATGTAAATAGTTAGCTAAAAAGCGGGAAATAACTATTAGTCAATTTTCAAAATATTTACGGGGCTCGGGTTTCGTAAATATACTTTTAAAAATTTAAAACGTACCTCAAAAATAATAATATCGACTCTCGACTCGACTTAACACGTCATTTAGAATAAAACCTCGAAAATAACAAAAATCGAACAACCGACAGTAAAATGTAAAATATTTGGCATCCATCGACATCACGCTTGCTAATACTCCTTATACTTAATAAATATTAAATATAGACCTTCCAACATCGGTTTAAAATTAAAACTCCAAAAATAATTATCGTTCAAACTCATCCAAAAATTTCAAAAATAATCGTAATATAAGATTAAGCAATGACCTCGATTTTGGGTTGTCACATCCCCCCTTCTTAAAAGAAGCGACGTCCGCGGCGCTTAATCCTTCCTAAACAAATGAGGATACTTGTCCTTAAAGAAATCCTCACGTTCCCACGTAAACTCTGGCCCACGTCTAGAGTTCCATCTCACCTTCACAATCAGAATTTTACTATGCTTCAACTTCTTAACTTCCATATCCATTATCTCTACAGGTTCCTCTATAAAATGCAACTTATCATCAAGTTGAATTTCCTCCAATGGAATCACCACATCCCTTTCAGCTAAACACTTCTTCAATTTAGACACATGAAAAGTATTATGAATAGCCTTAAGTTCATCAGGCAATTCTAACTTATAAGCCACCAATCCAATCCTTTGGATAATCTTAAATGGTCGAATATATCTCGGGCTCAACTTTCCTCTCTTTCCAAAACGTATTACTCCTTTCCATGGAGATACTTTCAACATAACCATGTCTCATACTTCAAACTCCAACGGTTTCCTTCTGTTATCAGCATAACTCTTTTGTCTACTTCTGGCAGATAACAAACGCTTCTTAATTTGTATAATCTTTTCAGTCGTCTCAAATATCATTTCAGGCCCAGTCAATTGACTTTCTCCTACCTCACTCCTACACACTAGAGATCTACACTTACGTCCATACAAAGCTTCAAATGGAGCGGCTTTAATACTTGAATGATAACTATTATTGTACGAAAATTCAACCAATGGCAAATGCTTATCCCAACCATTTCCAAAATCTATCACACATGCATGAAGCATATCCTCTAACGTTTGAATTGTTCTCTCACTTTGTCCATCAGTTCTTGGATGATATGCTGTACTTAAACATAACTCCGTTCCCATCGCTTTCTGCAAAGACTTCCAAAATTCTGAAGTAAACCTACTATCACGATCAGAAATTATCTACAAAGGCACACCATGTCGACAAACAATCTCCTTCACATACACTGTTGTTAACCTCTCCATACTATCTGTCTTCTTCATTGGCAAAAAGTGAGCAGACTTAGTCAATCTGTATACTATCACCCATATCATATCACAACCATTTGCAGTCCTTGGCAAACCTGTCACAAAATCCATTGTAATCTTCTCCCATTTCCAATCAGGAATATCAGGTTGAACTAATAATCTCGACGGTTTCTTATGTTCAGCCTTCACCTTCGCACAAGTTAAACACTTATTAACATACTGTGCTATATCTGCCTTCATATTCGGCCACCAATAAACTTTATTAAGATCTTGATACATCTTGTCCGATCCAGGATGTATTGAATACTTCGACTTATGAGATTCATTCATCACCAAATCTCGCACCCCTAACGAATCTTCCTCAGACGGACACAACGGTAACCAAATCCTATTCTTAAAATACCTCAATCCATTCGACCTTACTTCAAACAATGGTTTCAACATTCTACCCAAATTTTCTGCCTCAACATTCTCTTTCTTCAAACCATTAGCTTGGGCTTTCAATATCACTTCTGTCAAATCAACACTTTCCAACATCGTCAAAGCTCTAACTCTTATAGACTTATCTCTTTCCTTTCTTCTAAGTGCATCAGCTACCACATTCGCTTTACCAGGATGGTAACGAATCTCGCAGTCATAATCACTCAGCAACTCAACCCATCTCCTTTGCCTCATATTCAATTCCTTTTGATCCAAAATATACTGCAAACTCTTATGATCAGTGAAAAGCACACACTTGGTTCCATACAAGTAGTGTCTCCACAGCTTCAAAGCAAAAATAACAGCCCCAAGTTCTAAATCATGCGTAGTGTAATTCTATTCATGCTTCCTTAATTGTCTCGATGCATACGCTATTACTTTCTCCCTTTGCATCAATACAACTCCAAATCCTTTATGAGACGCGTCACAATACACTACAAAATCATCAGATACTTCTGGCAAAGACAATATCGGCGCAGAACACAACTTATCCTTCAACATACTAAATGCAGATTCCTCTTCCAATCCCCATTCAAACACTCGATTCTTTTCCGTAAGCTTAGTCAACGGCTTAGCAATTAACGAACACTTCTCAATAAACCTTCTATAATACCCAGCCAAACCAAGAAATTGGCGAACTTCAGTCGGCGTCTTCGGCACTGGCCAATCCTTAATTGCCTCAATCTTAGTAGGATCCACACGAACACCTTCACTATCATCATGTGCCCCAGAAAATGCACTGATTTCAACCAAAATTCACACTTAGAGAATTTCGCATACAGCTTCTCCTTCTTCAACAATTCCAAAATTGTTCTGAAACGCTTCTCATGTTCCTCTTCACTTTTGGAATAAACGAGAATATCATCAATGAATACGATAACAAACTCATCCAAATACGACTTACATACACGATTCATCAAATCCATAAATACAGCAGGCGCATTTGTTAACCCAAAAGGCATCACTTGAAATTCGAAATGTCCATATCGAGTACGGAAAGCTGTTATAGGAATATCTTCTTCCCTAACTCTCATTTGATGATACCCAGATCTCAAATCGATCTTCGCGTATACACTAGAACCTTGCAACTGATCGAACAAATCATCAATCCTCGGCAGTGGATACCGATTCTTGACAGTCAATTTGTTAAGCTCTCTGTAATCAATACACATTTAAAAGAACCATCTTTCTTCCGAACAAACAAAACAGGCGCACCCCACGGCGACGAACTCGGTTTAATAAATCCCTTATCCATCAATTCCTTCAATTGATCAGATAATTCCTTCATCTCAGATGGAGCTAAACGATACGGTGCACGAGCAACAGGAGCAGCACCCGGCACTAAATCAATACGAAACTCTACTTCACGATGTGGTGGTAATCCTGGCAATTCCTCAGGGAAAACCTCAGGATACTCTCTAATCACAGGCACATCCTCCAATTTCCTTTTATTCACACCATCATTACTTATTTGTGCAAGAAACACATCACAGCCTGTTTCTATATACCTCATCATCTTTAGACAAGAAACAACTCTCAAACGAGACGTACATTCATCACCTTTCACAGTCAATACCCTATTCCTTAGCGGTATCTGAACGAATCTTTCTCTACAAGCAATTACTGCACCATTACCAACTAACCAGTCCATTCCAACAATCACGTCAAAAGATCCTAATTCTATGGGCATCAAATCAATACTAAACAAATAATTACCTAACTTCAAGGAACAACCT
This sequence comes from Glebionis coronaria, assembly GCA_025667525.1. NCBI lineage: Eukaryota > Viridiplantae > Streptophyta > Magnoliopsida > Asterales > Asteraceae > Glebionis > Glebionis coronaria. Next base: position 458,519,264 of record CM046874.1, read on the forward strand.
TTCAGTATAGAACTAGTGCTTACAACCTTACCATCAGCTAACTCCACATTATAACTAGTTGTCAATCTCACTGGTTCTCTATCCAATAGCTGACTGAATCTAACATCTACGAAACTTCTATCGAATCCAGAATCAAATATCACACTAGCATAACAAGCATCAAGTAAGAACGTACCAGTCACCACGTTCGGCCCTTGAGGTTTGTCAGCATCTCCCATGACATAGGCTGGAGCAGCAATCCCAGCAGCAATAGTAGCAACATTGCCTCCCTGTCGTATGCCAACCCTCGGACAGTTCCCTTGCTTATGTCCACGGCCTCCACATCCAGAACAGTAAACTACCTTAACAACATTATCCCTAGTGGCTACACCCTTGTTTCTACAATCTGCCATCTTATGTCCGGCCTTCCCACACTTGTTGCAAGCAGGTGGACAATTTCCAACATGATACAGATTACACCGACCACACTTTGGATTCACCTTGTTACCTTGATTTCCTGTAGCAGCACGAACACCATCATTCCTTCTTAAATTATATTTTTGATTCCTATTCGGTCCTTGGTTATTGTTATTACGATAACCACCTCGATTCTGCCCTTGGCTTGAGTGTGCAGCTTCCCACTTTCTCTTATTCCCTTCAGCAATACTATCCTTTCGATCCTGCAGCTTTACATCCATTAAAGCATGAGCCATTTAAACAGCTTCATCGAATGACTTGGGTTTCGACGTAGTAGTTTCTCCCTTGATATTACTAGATAAACCTCTAATATACTGCTTCATCTTCTTTCGGTCATCAGCAAACGCATCAGGACACAACAAACATAAATCAGAAAACCTCCTTGTATAAGCTACAATATCATTGTTCCTCAGCACTAAATGCCTCAATTCATCTTCCAACTGACCTAACTCTTCCTTAGGACAAAACTTTGCAGTCAACAATCCCTTGGTCACAGTCCATGTTCTAGCATTAGCTTCAACCAACCCCACAGTAGCTACTTGACTATTCCACCAACTCAACGCATCATCCTGAAAAGTAGATGCAACAAATTTCACCTTACTGGCTTCTGAACATCCACTGATTTCAAAAGTACTTTCAATCTTCTCAATCCACCTCCTTAATTCCAATGCACCACCAGTACCACGAAATTGGGTAGGTCCACATTTCATGAAACTAGCATAAGAACATTCCTTCTGAACCTGCTGAACATCAACATTACCTCCAACTTGTCTCGCAGCATTTCCTTCTGCTTGTTCATCAGCATTACCTCCAGCCTGATTTCCAACATTCCCTCCAACCTGACCAGCAGCATTCCTATTCTCAGCCTCTTGGTTCCTCGTAGCACGTTCAGCTTCCAAATCTCTAGCGATAGCTTGCTCAATCATGGTATTAACAGTAGCAGCCGTCAATTTAGGCGGCATGTTTACAGGAAACTAGCCAAACAATAATTTAGTAAAGTCAGAAAATGCCTCCCAACTCCTTCCTGTAACCATAACAGAAAAAGAACAAGTAAGTATTCATATCAAGATAAGAAGAAGGATTTCTCTATCAAGATGTAACATGGATACTACATGCACCAACAACATAATTCACAATGAATCATTAACCAATTCACACAATAACTAATAAGACAAATCATAAGTCATGAAGGTAATTTTGGATTGCCTTGGAAAATCTCCATAAAATTGTGACAAGTAATGTCACTACAATCCTTCATCACAACAACTTAAATGTCATTAAGTTTCATCACAAATTAGAGTAAGAGTCTACATAAGTTCTATTACAGCAAGACCAAATAAAAACAACATAAATGAACTAAACATCAGATCCCCACAGCTTCTTGTACATCGGCTCGTCATCACTGCTGCTATCATCGTCATCTTTAGATTCTTACTCCACTTTTTCCTTCCCTTTACGACTACCTCCTTCACTCGGCTTCACCAACACTCGAGCTTCAACCTGATCCGGCACATCACGAATAACAACACCACGACTAGGAAAAGATCTCATCGGCAAACCCCACGCACTCAACCTTGCATTCCTTTCTTGCTCCCTACGCAACCTTTCAACTTACCCACTCGAATTCAACACCATAGATCTCAATCTAACAACTTCATCCATTTTCCTTGCCCTAACAAACTCTGACCTCCTCACACTACCAACAAACCTTTCAAACTTTTTCTCATTTTCCTCAAACCTCCTAATCACACGAGTCTCAACCAAATACCTCTCAAACAAAGACCTATCAAACTTCTTAAAAAACCAGAAAATATCATCATAAGACCTAGGACCTGGACAATAAACCTTAGGAATACCATCATGAATAGATCGAGCACTAGCAGCCCTACTCGACTCAACAGGAACATTACCCCTAGCAAATGCAATCCCAGGCAAACTGCTAATATAAGCATCACAAGTAGGAGTCGAAGAATGAACAACATGTCGCTAACAATTTGGAACGATCTGTGGCACAACAACTACCTTGTATCAACTCAGGCTTTGTCTGACCAACTGCAGTAAGTGGAATCCCATCATCAAAAAACTCAATAGGCTCCTCATCGTCACTAGCACTAAAATTATCCACTTCCTCACCATCCACTACATTAGTCAAAGCAATCCATCCATCCTCATGAGGTAAACCAGCCATTTTCTACAATTATAAGGGTTCAAGGATACTTAAGGCCATCGCTAATAAAATAATAATTAGTATGCAATGCTCATGCAAATGTCATACGTTATCCATGCTATGCAACACAATGCAAATGATGTTTATGCAATGCTCGCAAAAAAAATAAATATGATACTGACAAGCACTCAGCGTACTTGATGCAAGCGTTTTCTATGGGGTTCGAAATAATTCTCGATATCCTCTCGAATTGATCTCAGTTCTAAGTGGGATGATTTGTTCTTGGTGATAAAAAGTAGTTTTGGTTTTCTATTCTATCGAAAAGATAAATGACTAACGTAAATTAAATTATAAACTTAAATCAATTATGAGATGGCATTTATACATGATCTCATCGTTCTTTTCGGGCTTTAAATGCATAAAAAAGTCATAAAATACCATATATATGCTTGTGTTTGTTTACTTGTGTATTTTAGGTATGGATATCGTGAAAAAGACAAAAGATCACAAGATACAAGGAAAAACGGACACGAGAAACGAAGCCGTACAATGAACCGGGCCCTAATCATGGAATTTTCATCAAATACCCTTGAAGACTTGAAGACAAACAAGATTGATCCTCCATTAATGAAGAAAAGACACTTAAAACCCTTGTATATTAATAATTACAAGTTTGGTCCCTTAAGTTTGTCAAAGTTGCAAAAAGGCCCTTCAACTTTGAAGAAATGACAAGATTGGTCCCTCAACAAAATCAATTTGTCAATTATGGTCCCTCATGAAGATTAAGAGACATTGAAGACCTTTGAAGATCAAGATTGCCCAAGATCAGCCCTTGAAATTACTCAAAATGGCAAAAACAATCCTTTGAAACCTATTTCTAAAAGTTTGGTGCCAAAAGTGTAAAAAGGTGAAAGATATTAACAAAGCAAAAACGGGTTTTAGGGCTGAAAACTTGATTTGCCAAAATTCTCAAAACATAAGAACCAAAGGTGTCAAGCTCAAACATTCAAACACAAAAAACGCGCCTAACACCTTTGTTTCCCCTAATATCGGATCAAAGGAGTTACTGTGCTCCTTTTACACCTCCAGTTTTCACCTCAACTTAAACAAGGGTAAAATGCAATTAATCTTGCACACACTTGATTCACACCCACTGAAACCCATCCCACGCACAAAAACCCCAATCCCACGCGTGTGGACCCCACCCCCAATTCCCCATTCAACCAATCACATCACGCCTTGGTCCCCAAGTCTTATGACGTGTCCAATATCAACAGTGGAGATGCATTGCTTCATCACAACGCAAAAACAAACGGATGAGATCAAGTTTGGACAGCTCACCACTCAAAATCGTCAAGGGCAAATTTGGGATTTTCTAGTGATTAGGGTTTGTATTTTATGATTCTAGTATGTTCTTAAGAGTAGTATAAAAGGAGGTCCAGTATTGTGGTAACCCCTTGTTCGAGTTTTTTTAGCTTCTCACTTGTAATTCCTTTTTAATAAAATAAAAGTTTGGTTTTTGTTTTAAACAAGTATAATTCCTTTTTAAGTTTGTTAAAAGTTGTGTATTGTGTTGAAGCTAAGATTCTGAGTTCCATTTGTTGTTTGGTTAACTGGTTTTGTTTTTCAAAATTAGTTAAAGGTTTCTGAAATTGAGATTTCTTGGTAAGAATTCTGTTTCAGGTTTGGATGTTAAGAGGTTAAGTGTAATTGGAAATATAGTGTTTCTAAAACGTTTTAAGAAGGTTTGAAAATCTTTGGAAAAGGTTTTGAGAAGGTTAAGTGAAAACAGATTATATACATATTGTTTGTGTTATTGTGTTTTGCTTTGATTTTATCTTTAACAGGAAGAGTGTTGCTGTTAAAGGATCTGCACCAACCCCAGTTGGTAAGGAGGTGGATTATACATCCACTAGGACCTTGGATGTAAGGTCCTTAGGTAACTCACTTTTTCCCTTTGGAAATTTTCAGAAAATAGTAGTTCTTGTGACTTGTTTGATTTGGTGTTATCTGAGTGTTTAATTGTTTGATTAGTGTTCTTTGGAGTTTATATGCATGATTGATGCTATTTGGATTAGTTTGATTAGGTTTGTGAGTGATTTGATTTGAAAAAGTTGCTTAATCAGTTTTTAAAAGGGTGTTTGGATCCAAGTTTTAGCAGGGCAAAAGTTTTGTGTAATGATTTAAAAACGTGTTAGAGTTGTTGAACAAGGTTGAGAAAGGTTGTTTGCTAGTTGTGTTATCATTTGGTGCAAATTGTAAGCTGATTTGTGTGTTTAAAAAGAATAAGAGAGCTCAAAACCTGCATATCAATATTTCTGCTTGTTTTATGAGAGTTGGTGCTTGGATTCTGATTAACTGTTAAGATCTAGGTTGATATAGGATTGGAGTTCATTTGTGAGTTGGTTGGTGCTAATGTGTGCTTAATTTGGGAAGCTAAAAGTCACTAGGGTGCTAGTAGCTAGCTTAAATAGTCCCCAGACCTGCTCATCTGTCACAGCAACTTGGATTCATCTTGGTGTGCCTTGTATGCTTGGTTTGTTGATTATTTTGCTTGCTAGTGTGCTTAATCCTTGCTTGTATTGACTCCTTGTGCTTCAATAAGCACAAGGGTGCCCCCATTGTCCAATATCATCCACCAAATAAGACAAGCCAAGCCCCTCTTGGCTAAATCCTCAAGCAAAGACACAAAGCTTTAACTTCTTGTGTTCATTGTTAAAACTGGATACGTTTAGGTCCTAAATTTGGCTTAATCAGAGTTAAAAGGTGATTTGGATTAAGTTTTGAAGGTTCACAAGGTCACAAATTGGTTTGGAAAGAAAAAAATAAAAAAGGAAAATAGAGCAAAAAACTTACCCGCAACAGGACTCGAACACCAGACCTCTCGTAGGAGGAGTAAGTGTCCTACCGTTGATCTAGATAAGCTTTTTACGTTAGAGTGTGATTTCAAGTGTTATTTACCCCTTTTTTCCTTTCTAGCTTATTAAAAGCCGTGAGCAAATAAGCTCATTTGAGCTTATTGGTTTGACGTTTTTGGCTTATTTGATTTTTCCTAGGACCATTATAGGTTTATAGATTTTTCCAGCTTAGTTTCATTTTTTTCCCTTTATTTAATTATTTTCTACAATTTATTGATTAGCCGTTTTTATAAAAGCATTAAAAAATAGAAAAAACATTTTTAATTTTTAGGAAAAATAATTTTTAGTTTTCAAAATAATATTTTGAGGTTTACATTAGGTTTTGGTTTTAAAATCTTTAATTTTTAATTTTATATTATTTTAAGGTTTTTTATAAACTTTAAACATTTTTATAAAATTATTAAAAAGGTTTTAGGAGCTCTAATTTGTGTTTTTCTCTTAGTTAGAATATTTAGGATTTTTGAGAATTTTTTAGAATTAATTTGAGAACTTTTTATTTTTAGTATTATTTTTAATATTATTTTATTATTAAAAATCAAAATTTCATTTTTATTTCTTTTTCATTTTTCCTAGATTCTTTAGCATTAATTAAGACCTTTTCCATTTTTAGAATATTTTTATAACTTTTAGATTTATTTTTATAATTATTTTAAGTTTAATTAGTTTTTAATCATTTTTAATCATTTTTAGAGTTTTAAAAATAGTTTTATTAGCTTTTAATTTTTAGAAAATTACTTTTTAGTCTTCTAATAATATAAGTTAAGTATTTGTCCAATAAAATCATATTTTAGACATTTGAATTAGTTATATTTAATTTTAGGGCTTTAATTAGCATTTAAAATTAAATATTTAATTAATAAAAGGTTTTAAAATATCTTTGTTGGATTTTTATCTTTATTTATATTATTTTAGACTTCTTTTTAGTCTTTTTAATTATTGATTTTGTTTTTGGTCTTAGTATAATTTTTAATTTGGGTAGTTTTTCACGACTTTACGTCTTTTACGTCGTAGTGTAATTTTAACATAACCGTCTTTTCATCTTCTCATCCCCATTCTTCTCAATATTAATCTCAAATAATTACAAGTTAATTCACACACATATACCTCCTTGGGAAACGAACTTTCTCTCTTTTTATTTGATTAAGGGTCATTAGTGTTGATTTTTCCTAAAATCATCACTCGATACTTACCGCTCATATACGTTCTTTTGTTTTCCTAAACAAGGGTCGTATTTTACTACAATCATTTTGGCGCCGCTGCCGGGGAGGTGTGTTGTGTTTTAATTTGGAAACTTTTGTTTTTAATATTATCCATAATAAGTATTTGTGTTAAGTGGAACTCCCTTAACACGTATTATTGGTTTTCTTGGTTTTTCTTGTACAAATATTATTAATATATTGTATTAAGTATCACAATCAAAATACAATATCTCCAAAAGTGTGAAAACACAACCTTAATTGGGATTTGATCTCCTAATTATTGTATTCGAATCTCAAACAAAAAGAAAAGGCAAAAATAGATAAATACTTTCGTGAAGCTCGATTTTGAAAAATACAAACTATAAGGTGGGTATAAGGCGGGTATTATAAAATATACCCTAAGGAAAAAGGCTCTTAAGTGCTTCGCGCCGCCTCGTTTCCCCGCTTGCTTGTGAGTATTTTAAGATTGAAGGCTAATCGAGGGTTTTGCCGCCCAAAGTATTAATACGTATACTATATTTGCTTGGTTTTCTTTGTGATTAAACCCTCTTGAACAATTTGGTTTTCACCAAAGTTCTAAAGTCATTCGAAGGCGTTCACTCCACGTGATCGTTTTCATTCCTTTGAGGCTTCTTTAATCAAGAGTTTGATTCGAGGAGAGATTTTGTAGATTGTTGTCTACGAAGATACACCAAAATCCAAAAAAATTAAATATCATCAAAAACACAAAAAAATTGAAAATTCACAAAACAACCAAAAAGAATCTTCTTTGCTCACCTCCCATTCTTCGTGAAGTTTATGATCACTCGTAATTGTTGAACCTATTGTAGAACAAGAAGTCGTCATGGCTAATCGTACTATGATGGAGTTGCTACAAGCACCCACCGAGGGTTTTGGAGAGGCTATTGTGATTCCCGCCATCCTTGCGGAGAATTTCGAGATTAAGACGGGTTTAATGTCGATGTTGCAAGCAAATAAGTTTAGAGGTCACGAGAAAGACAACCCGCATTACCACATTAGGAATTTCAACCGTCTCACCGCCACTAGCAAATTTAAGGATGTTCCACATGACGCCATTAAGATGATGTTGTTTCCATACTCGTTGGATGGACCCGCAAAAATTTGGCTCGAGAAAGAACCGCCAAATTCGATTTTGACATGGGCCGATCTCGTTTCTAAGTTTGTGAACAAGTTTTTTCCACCATCTAAAACAACACACTTAAAAAATGAGATTTCACGATTTGTGCAACGTAACAATGAAAGTTTTTCAATGGCATGGGAACGATTCAAAGAGATGTTACATGAATGTCCACACCATGATTTTTCGGAATTGCATCAAATTGATACTTTTTATAATGGGCTTAATGATCATGAACGAGATTATTTGAATGCCGCCGCGGGTGGTAATTTTTTGTGCAAGACGACAAATGAGGCTTTACAAATCATTGAAAATCGATCTAAGGTTTATAGCCCTCGTAACACACCGAGTGTTGCCAATATGGGTTCGTCATCTTCGTCACAATCGTCTCGTAGCATTAACGCCTTACATGATGAAGCTAATGAGGAAAATCGGTTTTTTGATAGATTTGCTAATCTAATGTCCCATTGGAAGGCTCAAGAAGCTTCCAATTCCGCTTCGGTTAAAGCGGTTGCTAAGAGTTGTTTATCTTGTGGGGGAGCTCATGATCTTTCCGAGTGCATTACCGCGGATGGTAACACTTCGAGTGCTTATGTAGCAACGGGAACTTACAACCAAAACGGCCAAGGTTCCCGCCAAAATCAAGCTCCACCAAACCAAAATGCTAACAATTATCGAAACAACAACCAAGGTAATTACCAAGGCAACACACGTAACTACAACAAAGGGAATTATCAAAGTGGGAATGGACAAATCTCTAATCAAAACCAAAACCGTGATTTTCAAAACACTACACAAGGTTTTCAAAATGCTCACACGAAAAATTTGCAAGGAGAATTTTTGGATTATGCAAAAGCAAATGATGCTAAATTTGATAATATGCAACGTGAGATGATTAGCTTAAGATCCGAGTTGAAAAACGAGCTTAAAAATGAACTTGCTAATGAACTTAAAACTCATGCAAACAAAATGGAAGGAAATGTCCAACGTCTTCAACAAAACCAACAAAAGATGGAATTAGGACAACATGAGATTAAGCAAGAGTTATTGAAAGCGGATGCTAGGCAATCAAAATTTGAGGACCGAATGGCTAAGATGTTTGAAGCAATCATGTGTAAGCCCTCTTCTTCGGGTGGTCTTCCTAGTGATACCATTAACAACCCGAGGGGAGAATTGAAGGTTGTTGCTACACGAAGTGGTAAAACTTTCAAGGAACCAATCTCTCGTACAAGTACTTCTAAGGAGAAGGAAATCGAGAAAGAACCCGAGGTGATGGTCGAAAAGGATCACATTACAATCCCACGAAGTACCGCTCAAACCACACCTACGGTTGAACCAATACCAATTGTGGAACCCGAGTTTCCAAGGCCGTTGCCTAATGACCAACCCACACCACCTTTACCTTACCCTTTGAGACGTAACAAAGAAAAAGCACAAGAACGGAACAATTATCAATTTGAGCTATTTATGAAAATGTTTCGTGATCTACATTTTAACATAAGTTTTGCCGATGCTTTAATCATGATGCCTCGATTTGCCGCAAACTTCAAAAGTATGCTAAACAACAAAGAAAAGTTACAACAATCGTCTAGTTGTTCATCGGTTTTTCTAAGCCGCATACCACAAAAAGTCGGTGATCCCGGTAAATTTTTGATTCCGTGTGCTATTCAAGATATGGAGGAATGCTACGCCTTGGCCGATCTTGGTGCTAGTATTAATTTGATGCCTCTCGAGATTTTCAAATCGCTTTCGCTTCCGGCTCTTACTCCTTCGAACATGTCTATCGAGATGGCCGATCATTCTACGATTTTAGCATGTGGAGTAGCCGAGGACGTTTTCGTTAAAGTCGGAAAGTTTTACTATCACGTTGACTTTATCGTTGTAGACATTCCCATCGATCGAAAAGTTCCTCTCATTTTGGGTCGTTCATTTTTGGATACATCACGAGCACTTATCGATGTTCATGCTCGAAAAATTACCCTTCGTTTCAATGAAGAAGAACTTGTCATCAATGCAACACAAAACTCCAATCTTTCTCATGTTTATTCTATTGCAACTTTAAACCATGGTGACTCGACCAATGTCGTTTGCAAAGAATTTTCACCAAGAGTTTTAGGAAGTGTCTCCAAAAACAATTTACCATTTCCTCCGCCGGTGGAGGTTATGAGTGTAAAGCCTACAAAGAAGAAACCATCAATACTTGAATCGAAAAATCCTTCACATTCATTCTTGAAAAGTGTTGATAAGTTGCCGGTTTCTACGGAAGATCTTTCGGATGATGAATATGTTGACCCCGATGGGGAGGTTTTCTTCGTCGATAAACGTTTTGAGAACTTGCCACCACCAAAACCAAAACGGTTTCAAAATGTGAGAATTTTTAGTGTAACTAACATCGTCTTAGAAACACCGAATATTTTCGACATAATCAAAAAGGGTTTTCATAAGGAGAGTTCAAAAGATAAAAAAGGAAAAGATCTTAAATGTGATTTAATTGATTTTTCTACAAATCTAACTCCGTCATCACCACGTGTTTTGAGTACTACAAGCTCGTCTACTCCTTTTGACGATGTTTTGTGTGGTTCTAGTATGGGGGAAGCCCCTTATGTTCCCTCATCCTTGTCCACCGAGGACGAGATATTCGATCCCGGAATTTCATGTAAAGGGAAATCTCGGTCTTCCACCGATGCAATAAATGGAAAATCTTTATATTTGCTTGGTGCGAGTCTACCTCGAGTAGCTCGAACGTTTGTCTTACCAATTGTCTCACCCTTCTATTTCTCATCTATTTTCTTTAAACTCATTGAGTTTATGGCACATGTTGAAGTGGCGTTAATTTATTTTTCCAATGGAAACGAGAACGCCATCTTCGATCCCGGTATTTTGCTTCATCTAAGGACTTAGTCCTTTATACCGGTTGTTTTTTGGGCCTTGTTTATCATGTAAGCCCCATCAAAAATTGACCACACCATGATTTTCCCTAAATATTCACATTTTGAGGGGATCGAGTCGAGCTCATGACTCGGTAATCAAACACGAGGTGCCTCGTGGGGGAAATCCCATGCTTATCTTTTCACTAATAAGGGGACTTGTACCCTTCCAACTCGTTGTCTCGCGGTTGTTTGTGATTGTGTTATCTAGATCATCATCATCATCTACGATTGAAGACTCTCGTGTTCGTTTACGTGAGCCTCCATCGTTCGTTTGAAGAAGTTTTTCACGAATCCATGACATATCCTTTATTGTTCTAACAATTATCTTTTAGCATAATTAATAAACGGCTTTAGATATATTATTGATCACCCTTTCCATGCTAGATCCTAATCATTCGACTCTTCGTCTCTAGTATGGGGGTGCTCCACCTTTAGACTCGAAACATTGAGGACAATGTTTACTTTTAGTATGGGGGGTGAATAGGTACTTGCTTTGCTACGCCCTCACGTTTTCCAACTTTCAATGTTTTGTTTTGCTAATAAGGCTAAAAATGGCCAAATTTTAAAATTTTTCTTAGTTTTCATAAGTGTTTTTAAGACACGAATGTATATTTTCCGATGGGTAGAATAAGAGTTAATTTTTGACTTGATGGGCATTTGGAGCCATTTACATTCCTTAACCCGCTCAATTCAAGTTTTGCTAGACTTTTATATAGGGAGCTTTAAAACGCGAAAGTCTTAATTCATTCGGGTTAAGAACAAGGACTTTTCGCAAGTTCCTATAATTGATTCTAGAAAGTCACTTATCAAGGGAACTATAAAACGCATTCTCTAAGCTTGAAAAAGTCCAAGAAAGTGCAAGATCCTATAGGTGGCTTGAAAACCCAAAACTTTGATTTGATTTAGTCTTAATGAAAGCTAATCCAAATTTGGCTTAATTTTGACTTGCATGGCTAAGTATTCACGAGTCTCTTTAATTAGAGGTCTTTATATAGTGAAGAACGAGAAATGATAGAGTTAGACAAGTGATCATGCTAAACGTAGAACATGAAAGTGTTCTTTCAAAAACTCATATGTTTTTAATTGTGGCTTTTTCTTCCCATAAGATCAATGCATTAGGAATAAATCATAATTGCAATAAGTAAGGACGTACGATTTGAAAGGTTACTTAGCCTCTAGCGCAAGATCGTTTAAAAGTTGCTCGGGGTTGAATAGAGTTCATAGCCAAGGCATAACTTATTGAAGCGGGACGCGAAGATTGGCGATCATCCAAAAAGGCCCTAACAAGGCATGAGGAGCTCTATTTTTGCTAAAGATCCAAAGATGATGTGAAGTATCATTGTTCCTAAATCAATATGAAGGATCAAGACACACGACGAGAAGCAATTACTCCCCTAAAGAATGGAGAAAGTCTATCCAAAAAGACCCTAACAAGGTATGAGGATAAATATATCCAAGTCCGAAAAGGAGGCGGATCGTTGTATATCAAAATCCAAAGTAAAGATTGAAGAAAAATGATGAAGTCGTGGTCCTATATGAAGAATCTCTCAAAAACGTCAAGTGAAGAAATTCCAAATATATGAAGAGAAGACCATAATTTCAAGAACGTCTTCCCAAGATTTGAAGTATGAAGTACATGCCAAATATCGGTCCGAGAAAGGTCTCAAATCGTGAAACGAGTTATGCCAAGATATGAACTTAAGGAGATACACGAGAAGCCGTTTTAAACGATTTTGTCCTTCGGCTAACTATTAATCAAATCGTGCTACTTTGCTTTCGGACTAATAACTACTTAAATAAGTCAATATGAATCACTTGTGATCCATGACAAATAGATAAAAAATGCTAGTAACCCATTTCCTTTTATAATAACTAGGATTGCGGGGAGAAAAAGTATTACACAATTTGGACGTATGAGTAGTGTTAGCATTGTGACTTGTACCAACAATGATCTTGTTTTTGCACTTAGCATGGAATGTATGACAATCAAGGATGATGAAGTTTACTTTAAGGGACATTAACTTGTTTCTATTTCTTTGACCCTAAAAGTCACCTTTTGGTGATGAAAATCATACATTATGTCTTTACACATTCTCGTAGTTTGTTGCAAGTCTTTTACTCTTCAATAAAGGTTAATAAAATTGAACTTTGGTACTTTATTCTAGCATTGCGTGAGGGCACGGCAATGGCTTAGTATGGGGGAGTGATGAGATGGCATTTATACATGATCTCATCGTTCTTTTCGGGCTTTAAATGCATAAAAAAGTCATAAAATACCATATATATGCTTGTGTTTGTTTACTTGTGTATTTTAGGTATGGATATCGTGAAAAAGACAAAAGATCACAAGATACAAGGAAAAACGGACACGAGAAACGAAGCCGTACAATGAACCGGGTCCTAATCATGGAATTTTCATCAAATACCCTTGAAGACTTGAAGACAAACACGATTGATCCTCCATTAATGAGGAAAAGACACTTAAAACCCTTGTATATTAATAATTACAAGTTTGGTCCCTTAAGTTTGTCAAAATTGCAAAAAGGCCCTTCAACTTTGAAGAAATGACAAGATTGGTCCCTCAACAAAATCAATTTGTCAATTATGGTCCCTCATGAAGATTAAGAGACATTGAAGACCTTTGAAGAACAAGATTGCCCAAGATCAGCCCTTGAAATTACTCAAAATGGCAAAAACAATCCTTTGAAACCTATTTCTAAAAGTTTGGTGCCAAAAGTGTAAAAAGGTGAAAGATATTAACAAAGCAAAAACGGGTTTTAGGGCTGAAAACTTGATTTGCCAAAATTCTCAAAACATAAGGACCAAAGTTGTCAAGCTCAAACATTCAAACACAAAAAACGCGCCTAACACCTTTGTTTCCCCTAATATCGGATCAAAGGAGTTACTGTGCTCCTTTTACACCTCCAGTTTTCACCTCAACTTAAACAAGGGTAAAATGCAATTAATCTTGCACACACTTGATTCACACCCACTGAAACCCATCCCACGCACAAAAACCCCAATCCCACGCGTGTGGACCCCACCCCCAATTCCCCATTCAACCAATCACATCACGCCTTGGTCCCCAAGTCTTATGACGTGTCCAATATCAACAGTGGAGATGCATTGCTTCATCACAACGCAAAAACAAACGGATGAGATCAAGTTTGGACAGCTCACCACTCAAAATCGTCAAGGGCAAATTTGGGATTTTCTAGTGATTAGGGTTTGTATTTTATGATTCTAGTATGTTCTTAAGAGTAGTATAAAAGGAGGTCCAGTATTGTGGTAACCCCTTGTTCCAGTTTTTTTAGCTTCTCACTTGTAATTCCTTTTTAATAAAATAAAAATTTGGTTTTTGTTTTAAACAAATATAATTCCTTTTTAAGTTTGTTAAAAGTTGTGTATTGTGTTGAAGCTAAGATTATGAGTTCCATTTGTTGTTTGGTTAACTGGTTTTGTTTTTCAAAATTAGTTAAAGGTTTCTGAAATTCAGATTTCTTGGTAAGAAATCTGTTTCAGGTTTGGATGTTAAGAGGTTAAGTGTAATTGGAAATATAGTGTTTCTAAAACGTTTTAAGAAGGTTTGAAAATCTTTGGAAAAGGTTTTGAGAAGGTTAAGTGAAAACAGATTATATACATATTGTTTGTGTTATTGTGTTTTGCTTTGATTTTGTCTTTAACAGGAAGAGTGTTGCTGTTAAAGGATCTACACCAACCCCAGTTGGTAAGGAGGTGGATTATACATCCACTAGGACCTTGGATGTAAGGTCCTTAGGTAACTCACTTTTTCCCTTTGGAAATTTTCAGAAAATAGTAGTTCTTGTGACTTGTTTGATTTGGTGTTATCTGAGTGTTTAATTGTTTGATTAGTGTTCTTTGGAGTTTATATGCATGATTGATGCTATTTGGATTAGTTTGATTAGGTTTGTGAGTGATTTGATTTGAAAAAGTTGCTTAATCAGTTTTTAAAAGGGTGTTTGGATCCAAGTTTTAGCAGGGCAAAAGTTTTGTGTAATGATTTAAAAACGTGTTAGAGTTGTTGAACAAGGTTGAGAAAGGTTGTTTGCTAGTTGTGTTATCAATTGGTGCAAATTGTAAGCTGATTTGTGTGTTTAAAAAGAATAAGAGAGCTCAAAACCTGCATATCAATATTTCTGCTTGTTTTATGAGAGTTGGTGCTTGGATTCTGATTAACTGTTAAGATCTAGGTTGATATAGGATTGGAGTTCATTTGTGAGTTGGTTGGTGCTAATGTGTGCTTAATTTGGGAAGCTAAAAGTCACTAGGGTGCTAGTAGCTAGCTTAAATAGTCCCCAGACCTGCTCATCTGTCACAGCAACTTGGATTCATCTTGGTGTGCCTTGTATGCTTGGTTTGTTGATTATTTTGCTTGCTAGTGTGCTTAATCCTTGCTTGTATTGACTCCTTGTGCTTCAATAAGCACAAGGGTGCCCCCATTGTCCAATATCATCCACCAAATAAGACAAGCCAAGCCCCTCTTGGCTAAATCCTCAAGCAAAGACACAAAGCTTTAACTGCTTGTGTTCATTGTTAAAACTGGATACGTTTAGGTCCTAAATTTGGCTTAATCAGAGTTAAAAGGTGATTTGGATTAAGTTTTGAAGGTTCACAAGGTCACAAATTGGTTTGGAAAGAAAAAAATAAAAAAGGAAAATAGAGCAAAAAACTTACCCGCAACAGGACTCGAACACCAGACCTCTCGTAGGAGGAGTAAGTGTCCTACCGTTGATCTAGATAAGCTTTTTACGTTAGAGTGTGATTTCAAGTGTTATTTACCCCTTTTTTCCTTTCTATCTTATTAAAAGCCGTGAGCAAATAAGCTCATTTGAGCTTATTGGTTTGACGTTTTTGGCTTATTTGATTTTTCCTAGGACCATTATAGGTTTATAGATTTTTCCAGCTTAGTTTCATTTTTTTCCCTTTATTTAATTATTTTCAACAATTTATTGATTAGCCGTTTTTTATAAAAGCATTAAAAAATAGAAAAAAGATTTTTAATTTTTAGGAAAAATAATTTTTAGTTTTCAAAATAATATTTTGAGGTTTACATTAGGTTTTGGTTTTAAAATCTTTAATTTTTAATTTTATATTATTTTAAGGTTTTTTATAAACTTTAAACATTTTTATAAAATTATTAAAAAGGTTTTAGGAGCTCTAATTTGTGTTTTCTCTTAGTTAGAATATTTAGGATTTTTGAGAATTTTTTAGAATTAATTTGAGAACTTTTTATTTTTAGTATTATTTTTAATATTATTTTATTATTAAAAATCAAAATTTCATTTTTATTTCTTTTTCATTTTTCCTAGATTCTTTAGCATTAATTAAGACCTTTACCATTTTTAGAATATTTTTATAACTTTTAGATTTATTTTATAATTATTTTAAGTTTAATTAGTTTTTAATCATTTTTAATCATTTTTAGAGTTTTAAAAATAGTTTTATTAGCTTTTAATTTTTAGAAAATTACTTTTTAGTCTTCTAATAATATAAGTTAAGTATTTGTCCAATAAAATCATATTTTAGACATTTGAATTAGTTATATTTAATTTTAGGGCTTTAATTAGCATTTAAAATTAAATATTTAATTAATAAAAGGTTTTAAAATATCTTTGTTGGATTTTTATCTTTATTTATATTATTTTAGACTTCTTTGTAGTCTTTTTAATTATTGATTTTGTTTTTGGTCTTAGTATAATTTTTAATTTGGGTAGTTTTTCACGACTTTACGTCTTTTACGTCGTAGTGTAATTTTAACATAACCGTCTTTTCATCTTCTCATCCCCATTCTTCTCAATATTAATCTCAAATAATTACAAGTTAATTCACACACATATACCTCCTTGGGAAACGAACTTTCTCTCTTTTTATTTGATTAAGGGTCATTAGTGTTGATTTTTCCTAAAATCATCACTCGATACTTACCGCTCATATACGTTCTTTTGTTTTCCTAAACAAGGGTCGTATTTTACCACAATCAATCAATTAAAAAGTAAAACTAGGATAAGAAATTAAATCAAATAGTAATGGAAAAATACCCTTACTGAAAATGGTCTATTCGGAAAGTATGTCTATGCGGAAAATAGTGCTATTCGGAAAGTTCCTCTATTCGGAATGTTTCTCTACTCGGAATGTTAAGCTATTCGGAAAAAATATGACCTATGCGGAAAAAGTGCTTTATGCGGAAAAAATTGCCTTATGCGGAAAATCGAGCTATTCGGAAAGATGAATTCCTATTCGGAAAAAATGGTTTATGCGGAAAGTAAGTGCCTATAGGGAATAAATGAAAAGTTCCGAATAAGAGAGTAATAACTCAGCCTATTCGGAATGTGGGGCTATGCGGAATATGTGAAATATTCCGAATAGGGGATGAAACAAATCAAGCTATGCGGAATATTAGCAATATTCAGAGTAAGGGAAAATAAATGAGTTCTATTCGGAAAGACTTATATATTTGGAATATTCCAGGGGATGAAGAACAGAAACAATAGCGGTAAAACAGGGGACACGAATCAATCCAAAATCAAACTAAATAAGTAAAAAGGTTTTGCCAAATTAAACACAAATCATTTAAATACCATAAGTAACAAATCCCACCAATAAAAACACTATATCAACAACTTTTTAAGATCAAACTCAATCACACAAGAACTTAAGAACTTGCAATTTAAAGATGATGAAGAACAAGATGAAATGGAAAGATGTATTGAATGATTAAGGTTTTAACAATCACAAAACAAAGATTAAAAAAATAAGATTTGAAGAACAAAGATTGAAATCACCAATCACCCTAGTGGTGATGGTGATGCTACGATCCTAAGAACCTGGGAAAGAAGAAAACAAAAACTAACTCTCTAATTGTGTGAAGGGAGAAACTATATATAGTCCTAGTGGTTGGTTGGTGAGTGGGCTTTCTCCCTTTCTTCTTGTCTTCTCGTCTTTTCAGAAAAGTTGACGTTTTTGATTCTGATTCGGGATTTTTCGTTGATTAAATTCAACTCGTCTTTTAATTTCTTCGTTAAATAGACTTGAGTTTCTTCGACATATGTAAATCTTCCATCTTTGGTCCTTTTCTTCGATAAATCTTCAAATAGGCCCATTGACTTCAAATCTTTTGCATCTCTTGGACAATAGACTTCGTCTTTAGTCTTTTTCCTTGATAAAACCCGTGCAATCCCATGTTTTCTTTAATATTCATTCGGTTAGCTCTGAAAACACGATAAACACAAAAACCACGCATAATTCCAAACAAATGATATTAAATACGTGTTTTGGTCTCGTTTTAGCCTGAATTAAGTGGTAAAAGGATGGGTGTTTACACACCTATCAAATCCCCTACACTTAACCATTGCCATGCCCTCATGCAATTTACATTTTTCTCATAATCAATCAACCTTGGCCTTATTCAAATACTACTAAATAAAGATTAAAATACTAAGAGAAATTAAAACTTTAAAATAAACAAAAGGATGAAATAACTTGCAAAGAAATCAAGGACTTACATTAGGGCTTTGGTGTTGCGAAGATTTATCACCCTCAAGTTTCACGTTCCCCAAACTAAGCTTAAAAACGAGATCATTGTTATTATAAGTTAGCAAATCAAACACTTACACACATGGCTTAATTAAATGCTTAAACTCCCTTATTCCTAGTTGTATCTCTTATATTTTATTTTTGTCTTAGAATGATCATGAAGATGCATTTTTGGACTTATTTCGATAGTTTATTAGGACTGAAAGCAAAGTAGGACGATTTGATCAATAGTTAGCTAAAGGACAAAATCTCTTAAAACTGCTTCTCGGGATATCAAAAAGTTCATATCTTGGCATAACTTGGTTCACGATTTGAGACCTTTCTCGGGCCGATATTTGGCATGTACTTCATACTTCATATCTTCGAGAGACGTTCTTGAGATAATGGTCTTCTCATCATAATAGAGTTTCTTCACTTGGAGACTTTTGAGGGGTACTCCAACTTTGTTGACCACGACTTCATGATTATTTCTTCAATCTCTAATTGGGATTTTGAGATACAACGATCCGCCTCCTGTTCGGACTTGGATCTATTTATCCTCATACCTTGTTAGGTCTTTTCGGATAGACTTCTCCATGATCTTTATGGGAGTTGATTGCTTTTCGTCGTGAGTCTTGATCCTTCATATTGATTTTAGGAATAATGCTTTTCACATCACTTTGGATCTTCAGCAATAAAATGGAATCCTCATGCCTTGTTAGGGCCTTTTCGGACTCGCCAATCTTCGCGCCCCGCTTCATAAGTTATGCCTTGGCTATGAACTCTCGTCATTACCGAGCAACTTTTAAACGATCTTGGGCTAGAAGCTAAGTAACTTTTCAAATCGTACGACCTTACTTATTGCAGATAAATTATTAGCAAGTGATGGGAGAATAGGCAAATAATTACACCAAGTGAGCTTGCGCAAGAATCCCGACTTATAATTGACTCTATCATTTCTCGTCCTCCACAATTTAAAATCTCAAGTAATGAGACTCGTGGACACTTAGCCTAATAAACCAATTAAGGTCTACATGGTTAAGGATACTAGCTAGAATAAACTTGGATAAGTCTATTCGGGTTGAGTCAAAATAATCGCAACGGGCCTAACAGATCAAAGACTTCTAAACTAGCTACACCACTTTATTAAAATTTGACTTTATTGCGGAATATATATATATGAAAGCAACAATAAAAATTTAAAAATTACGACTAAATGGCCAAAGTTAATAAAAAATTTGAAAAATGTTGAAAAATAGGATTTTCCGGTTAAATGAAGGCATTTTCATGGAAAAGTCCACTTAAAACTTCGATAGAAGTCCCCCCTACACTTAAGATAAACATTGTCCTCAATGTTTAAGCATGTGGGAAAAGTCTCCCCTACACTTATGACATTGTGCACGTTGGTTATCTCAAGTTAAGGAAGAGACGACTAAAGTGATCAATTTCAAATGTGAGTATGAAGAAAATTGAATCACGATAGTTGAGAGATAGAACCGGATTTCGGATAACACGGGAGCACGGTTCTTCAGAGATTTCCAAGATTGCAGTTATCCCTGTAATCACATCACCACACAAACACAAATGACCAAAATAGGTCCTCCCCTACACTTAGGGGGTTAAAGGGATAGATACTCGGGCTGCCTCCCGAGGAGCGCTTGTTTTTGATAACCGAGTCACGAGCCTGACTCGACCCAAAATTAGTTCATGGGGAACGTGGTGAGGGATGGAATCACCTCCTGAGAGGTGTCCTCACCAAAGTACAACTTCACTCGTTGGCCATTCACCTTAAAATTAGGTCCATCAGGTTGAGCGAGCTCGAGAGTACCATATGGAAAAATTTGGGCAATGGTGAATGGGCCGGACCAACGAGATTTGAGCTTGCCCGAGAAGATTTTCAACCGAGAGTTAAAAAGTAAGACTTTGTCTCCAACATGGAACTCTCGGTTTTTGATCTTGGAGTCGTGAATGAGCTTAGTTCGTTCCTTATAGATCAAAGAATTTTCATAAGCCTCATTCCGAAGTTCATTCAGCTCATTGAGTTGGATCTTGCGTAGGTCACCGGCTTTGTTGATATCAAAATTGGCCCACTTCAAGGCCCAATAAGCCTTGTGCTCCAACTCAATGGGGAGGTGGCACGCTTTCCCGTACACAAGACGATAAGGCGTACAGCCAATTGGGGTCTTGTAAGCAGTACGGAAAGCCCACAAAGCATCATCAAGTTTATCAGCCCATGCGGCACGATGCTCTCCCACGGTTCTTTCAAGAATTCGCTTTAGTCCTCGGTTGGATATTTCAGCCTGGCCGTTAGTTTGTGGGTGGTAGGCTGTGGAAAGACGATGATTTACACCGTACTTAGCCATGACTCTTGCGAATTGGTCATTGCAGAAATGAGTCCCACGATCACTAATAATGGCACGAGGCACACCGAATCTAGCGAATAAAGCTTTCAAAAAGTTACAAACCACCCGTGCGTCATTAGTAGGTAAAGCTTTGGCTTCAACCCACTTTGAAACGTAGTCAACGGCTACAAGGATGTATTTATTTCCTTTAGATGAAGGGAATGGCCCCATAAAGTCGATACCCCAAACATCAAAGATTTCACATTCCTGAATGAAATTCTGAGGCATCTCGTCTTTATGTGTGATGTTTCCTTGTTTTTGGCACACATCACATCGTTTAACCATATCGTGAGCGTCACGATAGATGGTGGGCCAGTAAAATCCCGAATCAAACACTTTTTTGGCGGTGTAGTTGGGACCAAAGTGACCACCGGTGGGTCCTTTGTGGCAAGCATCAAGGATTTCAGACGCTGCCGGTCCGTCAACACATCGGCGGATAATCAGGTCGGCACATTGTTTGAATAGGTAAGGGTCGTCCCAAAAGTAAGTCTTGATATCGGTGAAGAACTTTTTCTTTTGTTGGGACGTCAACTCTTCCTTGAGAATTCCACCCGCCAAGTAGTTTGCAAAGTCCGCAAACCACGGGGTTTCATTCGGCTTCGAGTTTATAGACATTAAGGTCTCCAAGGGAAAAGAATCATTGATTTCTTTGTTCGGATGATCCCCTTGGTAAGGATCCTCAAGTCTACTGAGATGATCCGCGGCTAGGTTTTCTGCTCCTTTTTTATCGCGAATTTCGATTTTAAATTCCTGGAGCAGCAAAACCCAGCGAAGAAGTCTTGGTTTGGAATATTGCTTTGTCAACAAGTACTTCAGCGCGGAATGATCGGTATACACTATGGTGGTGGAAAGGACAAGATAGGGGCGGAATTTTTCAAAGGCATAGACAACAGCTAAAAGCTCTTTTTCTGTTGTCGTATAATGCAATTGTGCCCCCGTCATTGTCTTGCTAGCGTAATGGATCGGTTGGAAGTGTTTGTTCACTCTTTGTCCAAGAACCGCTCCAATAGCAAAATCACTAGCATCGCACATCAACTCAAATGGAAGCTCGCAATTAGGGGTAACCAAAACGGGTGCCTTAGTAAGCTTATCCTTAAGCGAGTTGAAGGCTTCAAGGCACTCTTTGGAAAAGATAAAAGGAGTATCTTTTTCCAAGAGGTGGGTCATCGGGCGAGCGATTTGAGAAAAATCTTTGATGAATCGACGGTAGAAGCCCGCATGACCCAGGAAACTTCTCACACCCTTCACGGTTGAAGGTGGAGGCAACTTTGCGATAACATCGACTTTAGCACGGTCAACTTCAAGACCGGCTTTCGAGATCTTATGTCCAAGCACGATGCCTTCTTTTACCATAAAATGGCATTTTTCCCAATTCAGAACAAGGCGAGTGTCTTCGCACCGCTTAAGCATACGTTCCAAATTGGCAAGGCAAGAAGAGAAGGAATCCCCGAAGACCGTGAAATCATCCATGAAGACTTCCATGGTTTGTTCAACCATGTCATGGAAGATAGCTAACATACACCTTTGGAAAGTCCCGGGCGCATTACATAAGCCAAAAGGCATTCTTTTGTAAGCAAAAGTGCCATAGGGACAAGTGAATGTAGTCTTCTCTTGATCTTGGGGATCGATGGGTATTTGGAAATAACCCGAGAAACCATCAAGAAAGCAGTAATATTCATTACCCGCTAATCGTTCAAGCATTTGGTCCATAAAAGGTAGAGGGAAATGATCCTTTCTCGTGGCATCATTGAGTTTGCGGTAGTCTATACAAACTCTCCACCCAGTAACGAGACGAGTGGGAATCAACTCGTTGTGTTCATTGGGAACAACGGTTATTCCGCCCTTCTTGGGCACACAATGGATTGGACTAACCCATGGTGAATCCGAAATTGGGTAAATCATACCCGCATCAAGAAGTTTGATAACCTCTGTTTTGATGACTTCATGGATTTTTGGATTCACCCTTCGTTGGCTTTGAATTGTGGGCTTAAAGTCGTCCTCCATGAGAATTTTGTGTGTGCAGAAGTGAGGATCAATTCCATGAATATCCGAGATTTTCCAAGCGATAGCCTTCTTATGATTCTTCAACACGGCGACAAGTCGGGCTTTCTCGTCATCCTTCAAATCCTTAGCAATGATGACTGGCGACTTCTTCTCTTCTTCGAGGAATACATACTCAAGATGGGGCGGCAACTCCTTAAGTTCCAAATCCGGAGGATTTTCGACGGGAGGTGTATTCGAAGTCGGAGTATCGATAGCAATAACAGTGGGAGATGGAGGGGAAGGATTGTCTTCTTTGAGGAGGTTTGCAATGAAACTGAGATCTTCATCCCAATTGGCAGTAGAATCGTCATTGTCGAAATTCACATCTCCCAAGGTGGCTTCCAAATCTTTCCAAAGGAAATCACTTTCTCCAAATAGAGATAGTGATGAGTCGATAGAGGAAACGGTCTCAACATTGGGAAGAGAGGTAGGAATATTTTTACAAGCATCTTTGAAGTGTTCTTCACAAGCCTCATCAAGAACGTCAATACAATTAACACTCTCGTAAGAATAAGGCTGTTTAGAAAGCTTTCCCATGTTGAAGACTACTTTATCGTCACCCACTCTCATGATAAGCTCACCGGCTTCAACATCAATGAGAGTGTGACCGGTCCTCAAGAATGGACGACCAACAATGAGTGGCACACGGGGGTCCATCTCGTAGTCGACGACAACAAAATCAGCAGGGAAGGTGAATTTGTCGACTCCTACAATGACGTCTTCGGCTATCCCCACTGGATAAGCAACCGTACGGTTAGCTAATTCCAAAGTCATTTTGGTGGGGACTAGCTCTGGGAGAGATAATTGCTTCCAAACACTTAGAGGCATGAGATTAATACTGGCACCTAGATCGGCTAAGGCCATGCAATTCTCTACTCCCGGGAAATTGCAAGGGATAAGAAAACGACCCGGATCACCAAGCTTAGTTGGAAATTTCCTTAAGAGCACTGCAGAGCAATTCTCATTAAGTTGGGTGTCGGCAATATCTAGGAGCTTTTCCTTGTCGCTCAGAAGATCTTTAAACATTTTCGCGTATTTGGGCATGTGAGCGAGAGCCTCAGCGAAGGAGATATTGAAATTCAGTTGTTTAAACATTTTAAGAAAGTTAGAAACCTGAATATCATCCTTGCTCTTTTGCTTCTCTTTCCGCAACCTAGATGGATAAGGTATATTAGATGAAGAAGAAGGCTTTAGGGGAATAGGATCACTCACAAGCACGGGTGGAGGAGGGGTAGAAGGAAGAGGTGGAGAAATTGGGGAAGGAGAAGGATGAGGAATAGGAGCAGGTGACTCGTTCTTCTTAGTCACAACCACCGGTGGAGGTATAGGAAGCTCGGGTTCCTTGGTACCTTTGCCACTTCGAGTGGTGATTGCTTTCATCTCCCCTCTTGGGTTCGCAACGGTATTACTCGGAAGAGTACCTGAAGGAGAGGGTTTATTACCTTGGAAGAAACTAGCCATCATGTTCCTCAGATCATTAGTTTGGCTATCCAACGTATTTCTCATGTCTGCTCTCAAATCGTTTCCTTGCTTGACCAAGTCTGCTTTCAGGTTGAGCACCTCTCTCTGAAGATTTCTCACTATCGCATCGTTAGTTCTCATATAAGTTTCCACTTCTTGGTGAAGAGCGGTGGGTTGGTTGGTAGGAGCATTGTATGCAGGTGGTTGGTAAGCAGGTTGTTGGTAGACTTGATTGTTACGTTGAGGTGGTTGTTGCTGCTTGTGAGGAGGTATGTATGGTTGTCGAGGTTGTTGTTGTTGTTGAGGAGGGCGATTAAGGTTTTGTTGTTGGTTTGAGTTGGTAGGAGAAAAACCAGGTGGTGAAAGATAGTTGTTGGATGGATAGCTAAGCAAGTTACGGTCACCTTGAGGTCTAGCTTGATAGACGGGTTGAGGATAGGTGCCATATGCCGCATGCACATTCTCAGCAGGGTAGTCTTGGGTGGCAGTACAAGTGGTGTAAGAGTGAGGACCACCGCATATCTCACAAGGTTGGCTGACAGCGTTAACTTGGGCGTTTTTAGCGTTGTTGCTGTTGTTGTTGCTGACGGTGTGGGTGACAAGCGATTCAAGAAGCGTAGTGATTTTGTCTAATCGCTTGTCGCTGTCATTAGTGCTAGCACTAGCAACATTGGTCCGAATACTCTTGGTTTGCACACGAGACTTATTCTCAATGATGTCCCAAGCAGCATTGGAAGTCTTAGCCAATAAATTACCCCCCGAGGCACTGTTCAGTGAATCTTAATCACTCATGCTTAAACCATTGTAAAAAGTATTGATTTGATGTACTTTGGTAAAACCATGTTGTGGGCATTTTCTTAAAAGATCTTTGAAACGATCCCAAGATTCACTGAACGACTCATCGTACTTTTGTTCAAAATTGATGATTTCATTCCGCAATGCGGTAGTACGAGAGGGTGGAAAAAAGTAATTGATAAACTTTGTTTCCAAATCCATCCACGAGAGAATACTCTGTGGCGGTTCCTTAGCAAGCCAATGCCGGGCTTGTCCCTCTAAAGAAAAGGGAAAAAGTTGTAACCTTATAACCTCTTGTGGAACACCATTGAATTTGACCGTGTTGGTGAGTTGCAAGAATCTCTTGATGTGGTCGTGTGGATCATCAATGGTTCGTCCCAAGAATGGTTGAGCGGAGACCATCTAGATAAAGCCTGATTTTAGCTCAAAGTTGTTGTCGGCAATTGGAGGTATGACAATTGGATCCGTGTTGCCATCTACATGAGCTTGCAGCAGTTCAATCATCGGGCGATTATCCGGAAGGGGCTCATTGTTGTTGTTATTGTTCATGTTGTTGAAAGGTGGGTTGTTGTTGTTATTATTGTTTTGAGGTGGTATACCGGCCATGTCTAAGTTATCGAGAGGCTCGGGCTCTTGATATGACGTGGATCGAGTGCGCATACACCTGCAAAAGAATGAACAAAGAAAAACAAGGCAAAAATATTTTTGGTTTTTATGTTTTTTAATTTTTTTTTTTTGTATTTTTGAAAATTTTATATTTTTTTAGGATTTTTGAAAATTTTTATGAAAAAGTAACGTTCATGGGGAACGGATACCAAAATCCAAGTTCTCACAAAAAACTTTTGATCTTAACGAGAAGAGCCGGCAGCGGCGCCATTTTATACAAGCGTTTTCTATGGGGTTCGAAATAATTCTCGATATCCTCTCGAATTGATCTCAGTTCTAAGTGGGATGATTTGTTCTTGGTGATAAAAAGTAGTTTTGGTTTTCTATTCTATCGAAAAGATAAATGACTAACGTAAATTAAATTATAAACTTAAATCAATTAAAAAGTAAAACTTGGATAAGAAATTAAATCAAATAGTACTGGAAAAATACCCTTACTGAAAATGGTCTATTCGGAAAGTATGTCTATGCGGAAAATAGTGCTTTATGCGGAAAAAATTGCCTTATGCGGAAAATCGAGCTATTCGGAAAGATGAATTCCTATTCGGAAAAACTGGTTTATGCGGGAAGTAAGTGCCTATGCGGAATAAATGAAAAGTTCCGAATAAGAGAGTAATAACTCAGCCTATTCGGAAAGTGGGGCTATGCGGAATATGTGAAATATTCCGAATAGGGGATGAAACAAATCAAGCTATGCGAAATATTAGCAATATTCCGAGTAAGGGAAAATAAATGAGTTCTATTCGGAAAGACTTATATATTCGGAATATTCCAGGGGATGAAGAACAGAAACAGTAGCGGTAAAACAGGGGACACGAATCAATCCAAAATCAAACTAAATAAGTAAAAAGGTTTTGCCAAATTAAACACAAATCATTTAAATACCATAAGTAACAAATCCCACCAATAAAAACACTAAATCAACAACTTTTTAAGATCAAACTCAATCACACAAGAACTTAAGAACTTGCAATTTAAAGATGATGAAGAACAAGATGAAATGGAAAGATGTATTGAATGATTAAGGTTTTAACAATCACAAAACAAAGATTAAAAAAACAAGATTTGAAGAACAAAGATTGAAATCACCAATCACCCTAGTGGTGATGGTGATGCTACGATCCTAAGAACCTGGGAAAGAAGAAAACAAAAACTAACTCTCTAATTGTGTGAAGGGAGAAACTATATATAGTCCTAGTGGTTGGTTGGTGAGTGGGCTTTCTCCCTTTCTTCTTGTCTTCTCGTCTTTTCAGAAAAGTTGACGTTTTTTATTCTGATTCGGGATTTTTCGTTGATTAAATTCAACTCGTCTTTTAATTTCTTCGTTAAATAGACTTGAGTTTCTTCGACATATGTAAATCTTCCATCTTTGGTCCTTTTCTTCGATAAATCTTCAAATAGGCCCATTGACTTCAAATCTTTTGCATCTCTTGGACAATAGACTTCGTCTTTAGTCTTTTTCCTTGATAAAACCCGTGCAATCCCATGTTTTCTTTAATATTCATTCGGTTAGCTCTGAAAACACGATAAACACAAAAACCACGCATAATTCCAAACAAATGATATTAAATACGTGTTTTGGTCTCGTTTTAGCCTGAATTAAGTGGTAAAAGGATGGGTGTTTACACACCTATCAGTACTTTCAGTAATTCCAATACAATATCATAGTATTTACTTAATAAATACTCGGGAAATCATTTCAGTTATGAGGGATACATCTACAATGCAAAACAAAACTAAAAGTGATCTTACCGGAGCGTTGCAGAGGAGTTGTGTGCTTTTGAAGAATAAATACTTTCAACACCAAAGTTATAGTTTAGGACAATTTTCAAAATCGACCCAGTTCTCTATAACAATTAGGCTCTGATACCAATCTCTAACACCCCTAATTTACATTACGCAGCAGAAATACACAATTGGGTGCTAGACACAAGCATCATCACACAAGATATATTGAACGACTCAAAATAGAGACGTTTGCACATAAATATAAACAAGATTTTCATAAATGGTCTAAAACATAGATTTCAACCCTAATTGTACTGACACGATACCAGAGTAAAGAGTTTAGTCCCCATGGATCTCGACCAACAACCAACAAGTTTAGTACAGTACATCAACATAAAGTAAATTGTTCAACATTAAGTGGTAGAAACAGTTTAGACCAACATTCTTCCAAAAGCCAAGCCACAACCTCCATAGCAAAGCTCCATGCTCCATCACTTCCTATTACCTGAAATACATGCATAAAACGAGTCAACAATAATTTTGAGCGAGACTATAGGTTTATCAAATCACATTTGAACACAAGAAGAAAATCAATCATAATCATTTATAGAATTGTCGTACACACAATCTATATTCAAGGCAGTAATAATAATGATATTATTAAACAAACATTGTATTTAAGCTCATGACACCGACCCCTTAACCAAATAGTCACCCACGCCAAATGCCGGCATGACTAGAATAAAACCATTTCCCCTCTAGGGTATCAGTTGCTAGAATACCACAATCTTATTCACGTAAAATTATCCTTCCCAGCGGGTTACTCAACGTAATGCCCTGGTCTCAGATAGGTTGGTCAACCCAATATTACTATCACTAGAATAAGCGGCTATTCCCGACTCATAACATCAAGTCAGAAGATAGTTAACGGCTCATGAATTTTGGGTCTTTAGCAACAAGTTACTCAATACAATAAAATCAACTTTAGGCAACATTCGGGTCCAACAATTACTCATGACTTGTGTTCATTTATTTTCAAATATCATGTATCCCCCTCGTGGGTATTAAAATCATTAAAACGAGTAGAAAGCGAGGCTATAGACTTACCTTAGTATAAGAGATCTAGCGAGATGATCGTCGACGATAATGGATGCCTTTCAAATACGAGAATCGCTACCTATCAAATAAGGCGCGTTCATTAATAATGACTCGAGAAATAAATAATACATAACAACATCAAACTAAAACTCATAAAGTCACGATAAACTCGAGAGAAAACGATATAAATAACTTCATTATACTTTACTACACATTTACTTAACCATTTTACACTTTTTACAAAGTCCGCCGGTACATACAACATGTACTATCTTATTTACCCCTTTTAAACTCGTCAACCGTTTATGAAACGACTCGATAAACTAACTTACTATATATAGAAAGTCCTCTTACAAGTTTATCAAATGAAATTACTTTTAAAGTGCTTTACCCGACTCATTTTCAAACTACAAAATCCGGACAGATTTACGTTAATTATTCATACAACCGTTTTAACTTCTTTAAACGACTCCGTTTACAAAACCGACACTCGGGTTTTAAAGTAAACTCAAACTAATAAGTAAACACCTCATTATCAGTAGGTTAAATTTCTCAAAACATCCATTTAGAGTCCCCAGGATTCGATCCAAATATCGACAACAACTAGTTGTAGTGCCGATACTCGTTCCCGGTACACGATCATTCAAAACATCATAACTTCGCGCTCGTTTTGAGCTAGAAGCTCTACCTTATATCAAATCGAAGCTAAGAAAATTATCTACAACCCTATTCTATAAGTTAAACCATTTTCAAAACATAAAAATTCGGATTTTACACTTTACTTACTGTTATAAAATGACTACTCAAAACATGTACAAAATCAACTTTTTGATAAAAACCAACCATGAAAATGATCATTACTATACCTTACTATCATCATACATCAACCATAACATCAAAATCATAATCAAAATAAAAATCTTAATATCAAAATGAAGTTTCTAACAAGATTTTCTAGCAAGAACACCATGGATCATCATGAAAATGCCATGCATGATCATAGCTCCTACCTACCAACATCAAGAAAAAAAATGTGCTTGCATGTAAGGATTTCTTACACCAAAATGATCCTTGATCAAATATAAGATTGGGTCTTGTGTTAGTTTAGCGTGAATCAACCTCAAACGCAAGAAAATTTGAAGTTTGAATGTGTTTTGGGGTTGTGGTGGGTTTCGGCAAACACAAGAGAGAGAGAGAGAGAGATGAGTGGAAAATTTTTAAAATGAAAAATGGAAGTGTGTGTGTTAGTTTCTAGTTTATATATAGTGGGGTAGGGACCAAAGTGCAATTTAGCAATTGTTGTGGCTAAAAATATAAATAGTTAGCTAAAAAGCGGGAAATAACTATTATTCAATTTTCAAAATATTTACGGGGCTCGGGTTTCGTAAAGATACTTTTAAAAATTTAAAACGTACCTCAAAAATAATAATATCGACTCTCGACTGGACTTAACACTTCATTTAAAATAAAACCTCAAAAATAACAAAAATCGAACAACCGACAATAAAACGTAAAATATTTGGCATCCATCGACATCACGCTTGCTAATACTCCTTATACTTAATAAATATTAAATATAGACCTTCCAACATTGGTTTAAAATTAAACCTCCAAAAATAATTATCGTTCAAACTCATCCAAAAATTTCAAAAATAATCATAAAATAAGATTAAGCAATGACCTCGATTTTGGGTTGTCAGAATAAATCTTCAAAATAGGCCTTTGACTTCCGTTCTTCTTGCACTTTTGATCTTTTGACTTCGTCTTTTGTCTTTTTCTTCGATAAAAGCCCGTGTTTTTTTCGTTTTTCATATTTTTGTCCTAAAACACAATAAAAACACAAACCATGCATAATCCCGCCTTTTACGACATTAAATACACGTTTTGGTCTTGTTATTATTATAATTAAGTGGTAAAAGGATAAGTGTTTTCACACTTATTAAACCTCTTATGCCAAAGCCAATTGGTAATATTGGAGGCTTTAGCAAAGAAGCATGTCTCTTGAGTAGAGTTCATGTTCATGACATAAACATCTTTGACTCTTGGAGCAATCATCATAATTTCATGATTGGAGTTGAAGATTGTACCTTTTTTGTCATCAAACAGCACAAGATACTTTCCATCACAAAGTTGACTTATGCTGATGAGGTTGTGCTTCAATCCATTGACATATGCTACCCTTGAGAAAACTATACCATTACATTTTACTGAACCAAATCCTTCAGTAGTAGCTGATGAGTTATCACCAAAAATAACTTTAGGACCTTGTTCTTTCTTATACTTGTGCAGATAACTTTTGGTGCCACTCATATGCCTTGAGCAGCCACTATCTAGGTACCAAATAGGCTTCCTGAGATCACACTGCACAAGTTAAGGAAATGGTCAGTTTTATTTTGAAACCCACCTTTGTTGGGTGGGGGTTTTAGATCTAGAAGGTGTTCTAGATCTAAAGGGTCCTCTTGTAGAGGGTATGTGTGATTGCTCAGAAGAAGAACAGGTCTGAACAACTTTTGCTTTCTTAGCCTGGAGGGCTTCACCTCTTCTGAACCAATCTATATGGTTATGATCAGATGTAGTATGGACATCTCTTCCACAAGTCTCACAACATTTGGTAATAGAGTTTGATTTTCTTGGTTTAATACCTCTTCTGAGTGAGACGATACGATTATGTCCATGAGTGTCATGGTCATAACTTCCACAAATATTATAAACAGGGTAATAGTGGCAGTCATCTGAGTTTTGATTGCCCATACCATAATGAATGTATGGTGGGAAAGGCATATTTCGCCTAGAATGAGATGCTTCAGTTTTGTGAGCATCAGCACTTGTTTTGGCCAGCATATACTGAGTGTGTTCAAAAGTGCCATGACCAGTCCTTTCACATTTGATATAATAAATCACTCTTAGGCAAGTTTCAGTGAGATGGTTGTTTAGACCACATAAATCACAAGCCTTTTAAATTGTGTCTTGTACTTGAAATGAGGAGAATCTGAAGGTTCATCTCTGAATCGTGTTGGTGTTTGCTGCTTCCTGAGTTGCAATTTAAGATCATTGATATCTTGCATGACAAGAGACATTCTCTCATCTTCCTCAGATCTAGCATTCTTTAGTTTATTTGTTGAAACTGAAGAGGTAGTTCCCATATATGAACCTTAAGCAGGAGCTGAAGAGTTCTTTGAAGTGTCAATTTTGACATGTTTGGAAGAACTACCTTTGTGTGTGGTGTGTGACTTGATGATAGACTGGATAGTATTGGGTCCAGTAGAGGGTTCAGCACCAGCCAACTTCTCTAAAGGAGGAAGTGGGGTACTTACTTCATTCTCTATATCATCATTTGAGTCATCCTCGGTAACTGAGGACTCAACTGGTGCTAAAGTGTCAACACTTGCTTGAAACTCAGGAAGAAGGATTCGTCTAGTGTCATGATTGGGTAAATTCTCTTCACCTGAGCTTTTAATGCCAGGGATCGAGCTACCATCCTCATTTGAGGCTTTTACAAAGACAATAGATTTGGTGCTGGAGGATCCTTCAACACCAAGCATTTTCCTCTTTTGAGCTGGTATTTGTTCACTTATGCATTGATTTACCCATCAGAGTTTCTAAGCCAAGATTTAACAATATCTTTTGCTTCTTTTAGTTTAACTCTAAGGGAGTTATTTTCCTCCAAATTTTCTTTGTTCAATTGTTGAAAGGTAATAATATCATGTTTAGCTTCTTTTAGCTCTATTAGCTTACTTTCAAAATCTTCAAGTTTTAGAACAAGTTTATGAAATTTTTCAAGAAAATTGTTTCTTTGCTCTTCAACAAATTTTAGATAAATGCACATGTAATCAAAGACAAATTAATGTCATCTTTAACATCTAATTCAAGAAGAGTTTGTACCTTTTTTATTGTGACTTTGACCCATTTACCATTTCTTGCACTTTCTCTGGTCATAACATTTTAATTAGCCCCTTCATCATCAGCAAGTGCCATCAGCACTTTCACATTAACCATTTCATCATCTGAAGAAACATCTTCTTCATCCCATTCATAGGCTTCAGCAACAAGCCCTTTGTTCTTGTCTTGCTTAGGACTCTTGGATGAGGATCTTTCAGTACTCATTAAGGCCAATCTTGCCTTGATTTCTCTGTATTTGGCCTTAAAGTCTTTTGTTGGTCTGAATTCAACCCTTTTTGCTGAAATGAAGTAGAAGCAATTTGTTTTGGTTGAAATGATGATTGACCAGATGGTCTTGATTGAGCTGGTGAGGAATAAGAAGGGAAAGATGTTTTTGAATAACAATCCCTAGCATAGTGACCAGTCTTCCCACATTTGTAGCATTCAGTGTCAACTGAAGCTTTTGTGGAGCTAGAGAACTTGCCTCCTTTTTTAAAGAACCTTCTAGACTTGGCCAGAAGTGCTCTTTCATGAAATTTCTCTTTGAGGTCATTCAGATATTCCTCACTAGATCTAGTATCTTCCTCATCATCAGGACTATCTTGGTAGTCTTGAATGATAGCTTCACTGAAGAAAGTTGTGGACAAGGGTGTAGCAATGGTTAATGCTTTACTCTTGCTTGAGCCTTCATAAATCCTATCTAGGTTTTCTTCATATTTAAGTTGCCCACAAAGAGAGGCTAGATCACAATATTTAATGTGATTAGCATTTCTCAAGCTTTGGCAGAAACTGAGAGACTTCTTTGGCAATGCATTAACAAAAACTGTGTTGATTTCAAGTTTTGAAATCTCAACACCATCATTCACAAGTTCATTCATCAATGCTTTGTATCTGGTGAATGTCTGTGTGAGGGTTTCCCTTTCTTTATGCTTGAAGGTGTTGTATTGAAGCTTTAAATCCATTATTTTGGTTTCTTTTACATCAGAGGGTCCCTCATGGTAAATAATAAGGTCCTCCCATGTAGCTTTGGCTGTTTTGCAATTTCAACAGAATTCATTTGGTCATCTAGAAGCACAGACATGATGAGACTTTTGAGACGCTGATCTAGGTTAGCAGTTTTTCTCTCATCAGCAGTCCATTGTACTTCAGGTTTTTTATTGTCCCCAACCATGGGAACAAAAGGACCATTTTCAATGATTCCAAGGAATTGAGGTTCAATCCCAACCATGTGGACAAGAAACCTCTTCTTCCAATTTGTACATTTGGCTACCTCTAGTACAGGAGCAACATTGAGTTGGCCACCCCTATATTCTAGGGTTTGTGGTATAACTTGAGCCATTTTTGGATCTTGATTTGAAAACTTTTAAATGAGAAGTTTAATAAAATAATAGTTTAGCTAATTAAACTGCTCTGATACCACTTGTTGGTCCCTTGTAATTCGTTATTACTTATTATATTAAGTAATAACTCTTTACTTCTACTCAAGTGTGTTGTTTTAACAATAGATAAGAACTATGAAAGATTAAAACAACAATACCAATATACTTTTCAACGTATAGAATTTTATTAGAATCAAATAAAGAATCTATAACCCACTTTGTTTGCGGAATAACAAAGTGGTTGAATGACAATGGGTTTTGATCTCCTCTACATAAACGTCTAACCAAAGTTAAAGTCTAAGCTCCAATCTAAACGTTCATATGCATCTTGTCTATATGGTTTAGTTGGTATCGAGAGAGAAAGGTTTTCCAGAGTTTAAGCTCTTGTATTGCCCAATGTACACTCCTTATATAGGCAGTGTAAATTAGGGTTTGCATTTTGCATGTTTTAATGCATGGGTTTATCCAGTGGGTGGTTGATGCCCATGCTGGATAAACAATACAAAGTACATATTAAACTATTCTAGAAAAGATAAAGGTTGTACTTATATCTAAGTATACAAGCAACCTACTTTGACTTAAAGTTATCTTTTCCCGCCGAATTTAAACCATCAGAATACTGAAGAGTCTTGAGTATCCTAGAGGAGATCGACATCATTTAGTTTGGTATTGTCAAACCAAATTGAACTGAAAGCCCTTCTTCAGTCCTTGTTCTTCAGCAACTAGACCGCCTAGTATTTGAAGCGAAGACTTCTTTGTCTTCTAAGTTTACTGGAAGGGGAGTGCTGAACTTTCTTCAGCTTTAAATCTTCAATAGGAACTTTGTTCCTCTGGCCATCCTTCAGAAGACTGGCCTTATTGATGAGCATGAAACACTTAGGGGGATTTTATATTCAAATCCTAGAGTTGCTTCAGGGTCAGTAAATACTGACCCAACAATTAACAATAATAATTATAACCACGAACATGAAATCATGAACGTAAAAATCACCAACATCTAATTACGTACTTATTTATGATAATACGATTAATATCGTTACGTACAAGTATTTATATATAACACGAACATTTAATTATATTATAACACAGAAACACGAACATACGAACATGTAAAATATTAGACACAGGAAAACTTCGGGTTTTCCCATGTGGGCCCCACATGTCGCGGACACCAAAGATAAAAGGGCCAAGCCCATGTTTGGTTTTATTAAAATAACAAAAAAGGTAACATGTTTTTCACTTTACAGAGTTTTTCTAAAAAAGAAAAAACCCTAGCCTCTTTGTTTTTCACTTTGGCCCCAACAACAACAACATCAAAGGTGGTGTTTGTCTGATTTTTGGTTGATTAATTCAAGTAGAGGGTTTGTGTTATTAACCTCCATTCGTTACACGTATTCGCTAATCCGTTATCCCTTTTCTTTTAATTCTTTTAATTAAATAAGAACATGTAATCATGGGGTTATTAAACAAGTAACTAAAACATGTTAGTTAAATCATGGGGTAAAATTAAAAGGTGTTTCGGGTTGGTTTTGTTCGGCCGATACCCAACCGAGAGCCCAATGGCTCTCGGCTTGCTTTGGTTCGCACCACCAACCGATACCTCGAGTCTCGGTGTGGTTGGTTTCGGTTGGCAGCAGGAACCAAGGGACCCCGAAAAGAGTCGGGGTACCGTTTGGTTTGTTTGGGGGTCTCGGCAGCAGCAACCACCAACACCGGTCCAAGAATGATGGCGGTTTTGGTCTAGCAGGGGGAACCGCGGCGGCAGCAGGGGGAACCACTGTCACACAGTCGGTGGGAACTTCGCTGTGGGCAGCGGCTAGCCGAGAGGGAACCACCGGCTGCAGCCGATGGTGTATTTGCATGAACAGTGGAAACCGGCTGAGCCGGTTAGCCACTGTTAAGGGTGTGTTTGGTTGGTCTGGTTCATGGGGTTTCCGGTCCGGTTCACATGTGTCTAAATTAAATTCACGAGTCCGGTTCATGACTAAAATTGTACAAGTATTTATTTTTACAAATTATATTAATTAACAAGAGATTAAACTAATTAATAACATGACTTATGATTAATATAATTTAACATGGACTTAGGTTAATTATTATTTATGAAATAATACATGTTTTAATCTAAGTATTTTAATTATTAATTTAGACTATAGTATTAATTATTTATTTAAACATGGACTATGATTAATTAATAATCATGACGTAGGCTATAATTAATATAATATTAATACATGTATAACCTAAGTATTTTATAAATCTTAATTTAATTAAATCATGCTTATATTTAATTAAATCATATAAGCTATAGTTTATCTAATTAACATGATATTAATAATAAACTATACTATAATCACATGACTTATGTTATTTAACCAATAAACTTAAGCTTATATTATTAGCTTATTAATCCAGCTTATTTCTAAATATGGAAACTTTCTAATTCAGGAAACTTAGTACTTTTTGGAAACTTTCTATTTTTAGAAACTAATCTATTTTAAGAAGTTAATCTATTTTTGGAAACTTTCTGTTTTAGGAAACCTGCTATTTTTGGAAAGTTACTTATTATTACACAACAAGTATAATAATACAAGAAGTACAAGTAATACTTAAACATAATACATAGAATACATGATAAACACAGCATAACCTTAAAATCAGTAAAACAAGACAAGAACATATAAAACAAGCTAAGACATGATATAATCAGTTACGTACTCAGTAAACATAATACTTATACATGTATCCTATTTATGTAGCCTTAGTGAGATCGAAGTAGGACTTTCATTCTTTCGTCTTCTTCGTTCACTAGACATAAGGTACGGATTTCCCGTCCTTTCAGTATGGACATTCTTTCCTTATTAGGATTCCCCGTTTGTAGCCAACTGTTTTCCCAGTATTTTTTATATGTTTGATTACTTATGTTAGTTTAAGAGCCTAAGCCATATACATGCATGACCAGTGTCACCTAGTTATGGAGGTACCATAACCATAACACTGGAGGCACCAGTGTTATGACTTCCCCACGACGAAGTGATTGCTCGTGGCGTCCCTTTACAGTTTTGGCCATTATATTATATTATCGTGTGGGGAGTATAGGTGCATCTTAGTTACATGTTTACTAGTAATACCAGAGTGAATGCGATTTGTGCCTTGCATCCTTCACTAGGAGTTGATCCCTCCTACCCAAACTATTTAATTAGAGGCAACCCCTCTAATTGCATGACGAGGTCTCCCCTCTAATTATTCATGCACGGTAGAACCTCATGACCTATATGGGCTATTGGATAATTAATACAGATTTTACATAAAAACATAAGTCTTTTCAAACTATAAAACCAATTGTATGAACATGATACCAGGTTACTTAGGACTTATACTTTTCCGCTGCTATTAGTCTTTATGCATATGTTATTCCATGTCATACTTGTATATCCATGCACTGAGCGTTATGCTCAGCCGTTTTCCTTTCATGTTACCAAACGGCAGGTACTCAAGGTTACTCATAGACTCTAAGCGTACGTGCATATGGATTGAAAGCTATCTAGCCTTCTCTACTTTATGCATTTTATTATAAATTTTCCTACTTATTTCATTGGAAATTTTTAGTCCTTTTCCTTAATAGTACTTTTGTTTGTGTGTGATGAGCTTATACTTGGGGTACCGATGTTTGTTTCCGGTATTTCCTTTCATGGTCATTTAATGCTTTTAAGACATTAACTCGTATGCTTTGATGACATGCCATAATCACGCGTGACATTCCATTTACCAAAATGGGGTGTTACATAAACATAAGCAAGTAATGAATGAAATGAATAGCGGCGGAATAAATGTATGTCCTGGAAAACCTGGTTTAAGTTCATAAGACTGGTTTACATTTCTAAAAATACTTATGTTTAGTTTATCTTGAAAATCTGTATTTTAAATATGCCGAGAGCCCATATAGGTCATGTTATATCCACGTGCATGAATACTTGGAGGGGTGACCTCGTCATGAGGGGCTGCCTCTAATTAATATATAAAATGAGTAGAGGGATCAGCTCTTGTAACGGATGCAAGGCACACACCACAGTTAACATGAAATCATACTACTTGTCCTAGGATGCACCCATTCGCCCCACATGATAATAATAATACTGGCCAAAACTGTAAAAGGACGCTGGAAGCAATCACTCTCACCGCAAAAGAGTCGTAACACCGATGCCTCCAGTGCTATGGTTATGGAACCCTCATAACTAGGTGAAACTGGCATGCGTGCATCCTAGGACAAGTTAGTAAGATTTCATGGTAACTGTGGTGTGTGCCTTGCATCCGTTACAGGAGCTGATCCCTCCACTCATATTATATATTAATTAGGGGCAGCCCCTTTAATTGCATGAAGAGGTCACCCCTCTAAGTATTCATGCACGTTGATATAACATGACCTATATGGGCTCCGGGCATATTTAAAATACAGTTTTCAGAATAAACAAAGCATAAGTCTTTTTAGAAATATAAAACTAGTCTTATAAGCTTAAACCAGGTTTTCTAGGACATGCACATATTATGATGTTATTCATATCATTCATTACTTGCTTATGTTTATGCTTTACATTTCATTATCATATATCCGCACACTGAGCGTATTGCTCAACCGTATTTTTCTTTCCATGTCCCAATACGGCAGTTACTAAAGGCCAAAGCTAGGAAACAAGAGTACGTGTGATGAGACTGTATTTATACATAGTCTCATCGTCCAAATCGGGCTTAAAACGCTTAAAATATCATCAAAATACCCAAATATACGCTTGTGTTTGTTCATTGTGTATTTTAGGTACGGATATCGTGAATTCACCAAATGATCAAAGGAATCAAGCAAAAACGAACACGGGAAACGAAGCTGCACAAAGAACCGGGCCCAAGTATGGAATTTACAAAATTACCCTTGAAGTTTGAAGATTGTCAAGATTGGCCCCTCTACTTTTGAAGACTTGTCACTTAATACCCTTGTAAATCCCAATTATTACATTTGGGTCCCTTAAGTTTCAAGATTATATCATAAAAGCCCTTGAAGAATGTTGAATATGTATTTTAAGCCCTTGGAACAAGTTTACTTAAAACTTTTGTGGCCAAAATGAAAAAAGAAGAAACTTCATTATAAAGGGGGTTTTGAGTTTATAAGCTGAAAATGTGAAGTGTAAAACAGATGGAACTTGGGGGATTATAGTTTCCAAGACAAGGAAAGTTCAACCATCCACTCTCCAACTGACACGTCGCCCACTACCAACACTCTACCAATCAGATTTTGCCCTACCTCCACCTCACCCTTACACATCACACCCTACTTAACCATGATTAGTATTAAACAAAGATTTTAAAATCTTTTGTTTAATATTATCCCCAGGCGCCAAACACGTTTAACACTTCCTCTTTTCCCAAAATAGGATTAAAACATCAGTTCATCCCTATTAGAACCATAATCCTATGATTCTTAATACCCTAAAATTAAAGTTTGTTGATTTCCAGATCCTTGATTAATGCTAAGAAAAACAAAACCCAACCCTCAAATCACCTTCCAGCTTAAATGTGGGCCTCACACGAGACACCCCTACACCCATCACTTTCCCTCAAACCCCAAAAACCGACAACATATATGGTTGGATGTATTTCCTTGGACCCAAAGCTTTATTATACGACCAAGATCAATCCATAACAGCTGGATACCCAGAAATCACATGTAACCACTGCCATCTTCACATGAGCTCAAGTTGAACACTTTTCAAGTTTGAAGACCAAGGGCTTTCTTGGAATTTCGTTTGCTAGGGTTTACTTATGTATTTTTTATTCTAGAAGCATCTTTAGTGTAGTATATAAAGAACCATTGCCTGTAATGAGTTCTTGTTCTAGTTTTTTATAAGCTTTTAAAATTTTTAATGGCAATGAAAACTTTTTAATCTTGCAATAACTGTGTTCCTTATTACTGTTTTCCTAGTTTAACATTTACTTTTTTTATGCAAAGTTAGTGTAAGTTTTCAAATTTGATATTTGAGTCAAGGAATTTTTCAAATGACGTTTTTTTAAATTCTCTTCAAGATTTCTGGCCAAGATAAGGTGGAAGTGAAAGTGGAGGCTATACTCTTAGCTTGTTGTCTTTGAAGGTGGTTCTGATTTTCAAGTGTGATTGGAAAAGGTTTTTCAAAAAAGGTCAGTTTTCAAGATTTTCTCAAAAATCTTTTATCATTTCCTTTAATATCAGTTTACTATTTATATAAGATTACCAATAAGCTTCTTGACAACATCTTATTAGCTCTTATATAAACTTGAAGTGCTTTCTTTTGTTGGTTATTTTGTGCAGGTACAAAGTTCCAAAACAAGCTCATAATTGTTTCATTCATTTCATTTTATAGAAGACATGTTACCCTGGTTCCCTTAGTGAACCCCAACAGGGCTCTCTACTTGTTTACAAACTCTCACAAGCTCAGAAAACTTGCTTGGAAAAGGCCTCAGCTCAAGGTTTGGCTTGAACCTTCCATAATCATGTTTGAATGAATTTTGTGTGATCTTGTATGAATTTTTGAGAAATCTGTTTTTGTGTTTATGTTTCTGTTTGCTTATGATCATTTGATAGTTGTATGCATGTTTAGATCACATACACTCAGTTTAATCAAGTTTTAAAGGTATTTGGTTTGATAATTTTCACATTCTGAAAATTAAGGGGGTGTTTGGGTTAAGGGGTTTGGCAGTTTTAAGTGACTTTAAATCTGTTAAAAACTATTCCAACATACTCATCTCGGTTAAGTTAGGTAAAGATAAGGAAAGTTTTTAGTTTGGTTAAGTTTTAAAATAAATTTGCTTGATAAACATTGGGTAAAAATAGCTACAAAATCAGTAAGCATCTTAACTGTCTTGTTCTAGCAATCTTTTTCTACCAAATTTTGGAATATGTTAAGGTAAGGTGTAATATAGGGTTGCTAATTAGTTGATAGTGATTTGGTTGGTTATATGTGTAGTTATGATGGTTTAAAATTCGTCTTTGTGCCAATTAGATCAGTCTACTGTTCATTAGAAACATACAGTCATCACAGTAACATTTGTGGCCTTTTTGTGTGAAAATTTTGTGAACAACTTCTGTATTTTATATTTTTTCTGACTCCCCACAACCCAACTGGTTGTGGGGGTGCCTTTGGTTCCTAAAAATACCAAGTGAATCTCAAGTTACAAGCAGATTTGTGCCCAATTCATTTTTGTGTTCTATCAGTGGCAACCAAGTTCCCACTGCCAGTGGAAAAGTTTCCACTGCTTAGCTAAAAAACAAAAACAGCCATAAGTGTCACTATCAGATCTTTTTTTTTGTCTTTAGTAGTGAATTTGAGGAATTTTAACTTGATTTTAATTTTATAATTTTTGTTATTTAATTTCTGAATTTTCTATTTAGTTTGTTTTTATTTTACTGTTCATTTCCTATTTTTTTAGATTAAATT
This sequence comes from Glebionis coronaria, assembly GCA_025667525.1. Taxonomy (NCBI): domain Eukaryota; kingdom Viridiplantae; phylum Streptophyta; class Magnoliopsida; order Asterales; family Asteraceae; genus Glebionis; species Glebionis coronaria. Next base: position 458,560,516 of record CM046874.1, read on the forward strand.
GCATTTTAAATTACTTTTTAATTACTGGTTTTTGTCTTTTAGTGTAAAAACTTAATATTTTCAATTTCAAAAATTTTTCTAGATTAAGAAAAGTGTTTTAAGATTTTTAGTTTAAAAATATTTTATTGTTCACTGTTTTTAGTAATTTTTAGATTTTATTTAAGTTTAATTAGGGTTTTATTATAAACTGTTTTGTCTTTTAGTGAAAATTTTTACTTTTTTCAAACTTTTTCATTTTGTTACTGATCATTAGTATAATTTAGGATTTTTAAAATTGTCAAATTATTTTTAGCATTATTTTATTATTTTTAATCATTATTTTAGTTTAAAAATTGTTTTTAGCATTTTAAAAATAGAAAAATAGTTTAAAAATTTAGGAAAAATACTTTTTAGTCTTTAAATAATATAAGTTATTTATTAGTTCAATTAAATAATATTTTGGGCTTTTTCTTAATTATATTTAATTTTAGGGCTTTAATTAGCATTTAAAATTGAATTAATAAAAGGTTTAAAAATATATTTATTTGATTTTTATTCTTATTTATATTATTTTAGACTTAGTTTTAAGTTTTAAATAGTTTTTTGCTTTAATTTTTAATTTCGTCACGTTTTACGTATTAACGTTCGCGTTTTACGTTAAATCGTCGTAGTGTAATCGTAATCGTAGCTCGTCTTTAATTTTTCTCTTCTAAACCAAAAACGTCACTAATCCAAACTTTGATTTTATATATTGCACATTTAATCCACACACCTCCTTCGAGAACGAACCCGCATTTATTCGGTTTTACGTTTTTCCTAAAGCGTAAGACTTAATACTTGCCGCTCATACGCGTTTTTCCTAAAACGTGTAGGATTTACCTACATCAATTTTTGGCGCCGCTGCCGGGGAGGTGTTTTTAGTGTGCCATTATTGCTTTTCAATTTTTGGAAATCATAAATATCGTACATACTCATTTTTGTTATTTTTCCTTAATATATTATAGTATCCAAATAAAACGTGTTTAGTTTTCCTAAACTAAACACACAACAATCATTTTACTATATTGTAGATATCCCATTATCGTTTTCGTTTTTCTTGTGAATATATTACTATATTGTACTTACGTAGAACAATAAATATACAAGTACTCCAAAAGCGTGAAAACGCAACCTTGATTCGGGATTCCATCACTCGATCATTGTATTCGAATCTAAAGCAAAAGTTAAAAGGCAAAATAGATAAATAATTTCGCGAGGTTAATTTCGATTAACACAAACTATAAGGTGGGTATAAGGCGGTTGTATTTCACGACCTAAGTGAAAAAGGCTCTTAAGTGCTTAGCGTCGCCTCGTTTCCCCCGCTTGCTTGTGCGTGTTTTGAGAAAGAAGGCTAATCGAGGGTTTGCCGCCCAAGTATTATCTACGTATACTATATTTGCTTGTTTTCAAGATTAAACCCTCTTGAACGTTTTGGTGTTCCACCAACGTTCTAAAGTCATCGAAGGCGTTCACTCCACGTGATCGTTTTCATTCTTTGAGGCTCCTTTGATCGAGAAATCGATTCGAGGATAGATTTGTAGATTTGAGTCTACGTAATACAACAAAAGATCCAAAAAAATTAGAAACAATTAAAACCAAAAAAATTGAAAAATCGAAAAAACCCCAAAAAGAATCTTCTTTGCTACCCCCATTCTACGCTTAGTGCATGCGCACTCGGTCGAAGGATTATTCTAATTCTAGCGACGCTTCAAATCGACGCAATCATAATCGAACGAATCGACGACGTAGACGAGATTTAGAAACCGACGTTCCTATTATCTTTGTTGAAGAAACCTTAGACGAGATGGCCGACAATCGTTCGATGATGGAATTGCTCCAAGCACCCACCGAGGGTTATGGAGACGCGATCGTAATTCCCGCTATCGAAGCGGAGAATTTTGAGTATAAGAGCGGAATGCTTTCGTTGATTCAAGCTATGAAGTTTCGAGGTCGTGAAGCCGATAATCCTCACGACCATATTCGGAATTTTGATCGTCTTTTAGCCACGAGAAAGTTTAAGAACGTCGACACCGATGTCGTCAAGCTTATGCTTTTTCCGTACTCGCTCGATGGTGCCACCAAGGATTGGTACGAGAAAGAGCCACCTAATTCCATAACTACGTGGAAGGATCTCGTCTCCATGTTCGTTAATTATTTTTTCCCACCGTCTAAGACAACGTTTTTCAAAAATGAAATTACGAAATTTGAGCAAAAACCGAATGAATCTTTTAGAGACGCGTGGGATCGTTTTAAGGAATTGCTTAGGCAATGTCCTCACCATGGTTTTTCCGAGTTGCACCAAATCGATACATTTTACAACGGTCTTGATTTTTCAAGAACAAGATTCGTTGAATTCCGCCGCCGGTGGCAACTTTTTGTGTAAAACTTCGAAAGATGCATTGATGATTATCGAAAACCGATCCAAGGTTTACCAACTCCGCAACACACTGAGTTTTGCCAATGTCGCCAATGTTAGTAATTCTAATCGCGACATTGAGAGAGTTGATGCAAAAGTCGACAAGCTTACGAATGTGTTTACGTCTTTTCTCGTTGAAATGCAAAAGAAAGACGCTCCCGCTACGGTGAAAGCGGTTGAGGTTTCGTGTACGTTTTGTGGTGGACCTCATAATTATTACGAGTGTGCGGCTACGGATGGCCAAACGTCGAATGTGAGTGCTTTAAATGGAAAAAACAATTTTCAAAATCAAAATAACGCGGGTCCATCACAACAAGGCAGTTATAACCAAGGCAACAATTTTAATCAAAACCGAAACAATTTTCAAGGAAATAATCAACAAGGAAATTTTTCGAATCAAAATCAAGGAGGTTATAATCAAGGCCGTAATTTGAATTGGCAAAACCGAGATAACACCAACAATCAAGGAAACAGTTTTTCAAGTGGGAATCAAAACAATTTTCAAAGAAGTAATCAAAACCATGGGAACTTTAATTCTAATCAAAATAGTTCGTCAAACGATTTTCAAAATTACATGAAAACGAATGAGGCTAATATGAGACGATTAGAGGGAGAAATTGGTACTTTGAAAAACGACTTTACAAATACTTTGAAACTTCAAAACACGAATATTGAGCAAGGACAAATTGATATTAAAAAGATGTTTTTGGCCATTATGAACAAAGCCTCGGGGGCTTCATCGAGTTCGTTACCTAGTGACACCATTGCAAATCCGAAGGAACAATGTAAAGCCGCCTTGTCTCGTGAGAAAGGTCGTGTGATTACCCCTAACCTTGAAGGATTTCGAGTTGTTCCTTCTTCTCAACCCTCGACTTCTAAGACGTCTTATTGTTCTAAAGTCGATGGGGTGAACGTGGCGACCAAGGAAAAGAGTGCACACCCTCGTGTACCTCAAATTCCATCCACGGTCCAAAAAGAGAGTTTTATCGACCAAAGTAACCCTTGAAGAAACTTGTGCATCGATCCTTCTTATCGACCAAAGGTACACGAGGGTGTGCACTCTTTTCTCGGAAAAATCACAAGTAACCTTTGGTCGATTACGAGTGTGACCCTAAATGTCCCATTATTTTAGGCTGACCATTTTTATCGACGGCTCGAACCGTAATCGACGTTCACGAGGGGAGACTTACTATGAGATATGGGGATGACAAAATGGACTTTTTCACGAGTAAATCCCAAGTGTTTAATGACAATGAAAAAACCGAGGTTTCAAAACCTAATTTTTCAAATTCGAATGATTTCAAAATGTTCACTTTAGCAGAAAGAATGAGGCTTAATGCATGTTTTGAAAAAATTAAGAAGAACGGTTTTAAAGATGAGGATTTTAATGATAAAGAATACGTGTACCTAATTCAAAAGGGTATGTGTAAATTTATGAATGAAAATTCACTTTGGGATGCATTCGATGAAACAAGTGAAACACCAATTCCGAAGGGCGACGTTAGTTCCATCACGACAATGACAACAATGGACTCGTCTTCACCACCTTAGAAGGACCACGTCTTTGAGGCTTCAACTTCTAACTCCATCGAAGTGCCTCCTTTGCCTAGCCCAACACCCGTTGAGGCGAAAGGTTTTATCGACATCGATCCTCTCGTCTTAGAAAATTCACCTAAGCATAGTCATTCGACTTGTAAGACCATGGTTGTGAGTGCTCACATCGACTCTTTCTTTGATGATGACGATGGCGATTTTGCCGAGCTTGATCACGTACTTCGAAATCCACATGCAATTTTTGATTCTCCTAAAAAGAAACATGTGAAGTACGATGATTACGAGTTTGATCCCGAGATTGAGGAAATCATTGAACGAGAGCTAGCTCTTATGCCTTCACTTCCACCTACGAGTGAGGTCGATCTTTCCAAAATCGAGGATGAACTAAATTAGTTGGAACGTCTTATTTTCGATGACGAACCATTATGTAACCACTAAAAATCCAATTCTCGAGGAGTTACCTAATCAACACTCCTCAAATGAGAATTACGTTTACCACATTCGTGAGGATTTAACTTATCAACAATCCCCACAAATGAATGATGGTTTCTGCTTGATCGTGATCTTTTCGAGAGAGTTTCTAAGATACTCAAGGAGGGGAATGACAAACCTTGGTTTGACAAGCCTATCTTTGATGAAGAAATCGATGAGATCGACGTTCCTGAGAATGACGAGTATGTTGACCCCGAGGGGGCGGTGTTCTTTATTGATAAACGTTTTGAGAACTTATATAATCCATCACCCCCTAACCGTGACTTAAATGTGAGGATTTTTAGCACGACTAATTTTGAATTTGACACGCCAAATATTTTCGACATTATAAAATCGGGTTTTCATAAAGAGTTTTTAAACGATGAAAAAGGAAAAATTTTAAAAATGTTTTAAAAGATTTTTCTACAAGTTTAACTCCGTCATCACATCGTTTTATGAGTGCTACCACCTCGTCTACTCCTTTTGACGACGGTTGGTGTGGATCTAGTGTGGGGGAAGCCCCATATGTTCCCTCACATTTCTCCACCGAGGACGAGATTTACGATCCCGAAATTGCTTGTAAAGGGAAATCTCGGTCATCCACCGATGCAATAAAATGGAAATCTTTTCGTTTGCTTGGTGTGAGTCTACCTCGAGTAGCTCATAAGTTTGACTTAACCATTGCCCTACCTTTCTACTTCGCATCTCTTTTCTTCTACCCCTTTGGGGTTGTTTCGGATTCGGTTGAAGTAGCGTTGTTTCGTCTTTCATCCGAAAACGAAGACGCTATCTTTGACCCCGGTATACGTGTATCGGGTTTTTAAAGTACTCATGTACTTTTGGGCATTGTTTATCATGTAAGCCCCACCAAAAATGACCAAACCAAGATTATCCCTAAATGATCACATTTATGGGGATTCGAGTCGAGCCTTTGACTCGGTTATCAAAAACAAGGTGCCTCGTGGGGGATTCTCATGATTATCTTTGTAAATATTATCGCTTTCTTAGTTTAATGTAACGAGGGGACTTGTGCTCTTCCAACCTTTGTTCTTTGGTTGTTTGTGATTGTGATTTATTAGGTTCATCGTCATCATTGAAGCCTCTCGTGTTCATTTTATGGATCACTCGAGCTTCGATCGTTGCCTTTGGAGATTCCGATATCCGATGATATCCTTTTATGTTCTAACGTTTATCCTATTAGCATAATTCATAAACGGCTTTTAGGTTATTCGTTTTACCATTTCCATGCTCGAAATTAAGCATTCGAATACGTCTCTAGTATGGGGGTGTTTTCACCCCTAGACTCGAAACATTGAGGACAATGTTTAGTTTTAGTATGGGGGGTGAGTAGATACTTCACCTTGCTTACGTCACCCCTCAATTCAAATTTCATCTTTTTGTTATCGTTTTGTTGCAAAATAAGGCTAAAATGGCCAAATTTTAAAAATTTTCTTGTTTTTCATAAGTGTTTAAGACACGAATGTAAGTTTTCCGATGGTGAGAATAAGAGTAATTTTTGACTCGACCGTGCGTGTTGAGCACTTAGCTTCGATTCTTTAACTTTTTAGGCTAAGTCTCTTAAATGAGGATGATAAATGATAGAGTTATTTATAAGTCTCGTAATCATCACGATCTCATGTGTAGTAATTATTAGCTTATTCTACCCACACTTTTGTATAATAAATTGTTAATAAATATTGATTTAGCGGTTTAGTCACTATTGTTGGTTTCTAATTTGTTTTAGTAGCTTCCATCTAATAAAATTGGGAAAACATTAAGGTATCGCTAGCGTCACGGTTTTGAAGTATTGGCACCCGAATAATCGAAAGCTTCACCTAATAATAAGATTTCAAGTGTTCACCTAAATTAAGCAAAAATTTGAAGCTCACAAGGCCGAAAAATCTATGCCCAAATTGAAAGTGAATCAAGCCTTAACCTTTTAAGCTTTAAAGATCCAAAATTCGCTTTAGCGTGAGGATATACGTCTTTGGCTAATAAAACCACCGATGAGGCGGATACTAAAAGGCAAGGCAAGACTGAAGTCATAATAAAAGCTCCATGGCGGAGTTGAATAAAAGATGGAGGTAAACCTATGATAATAAGGCCCTTCCGTTAGGGGGCGTATAAAAGTCTTGGTAATAAGTCTCATGTTCAAAACCGTTATAAAACAGTGTTTGTCGATCCTTCTTGTTGACTTAATTTTTTGACATCGTTGTCTATTAGGATGAATTATTAATTCGATGATTTTGGTTACACCGTTAAGACTCTATTTTTAGACTTAATCTCTATTCACGCATAAGTCAATGATGTATCCTCGTGATCATTAAGACAAAATAAAATATAAGAGATACCAAGTAGGAATAAGGGAGTCTAGGTTCGTAATTAACACTCATGAGATACGATCGTGTTGCTAACTTATAATAACAATGATCTCGTTACACGCTTAGCATGAAATTGGGTGAAATCGAGGACGAAGAAATTATTTCTAACGAAGCATTCACGTGTTCTTGTTCTATGATCCTAAAAGTCACTTTATCGTGATGAAAACAATATATTATGTCTAAAACGTGTGTAGTAGTTTATTTAAATTTACGTCTTCAATAAATGTCATCATAAAATGAATTTTGGAAGTGCTATGATACTTAATTCTAGCATTGCGTGGGGACACGACAATGGTTTAGTATGGGGAGTGATGAGACTGTAATTATACATAGTCTCATCGTCCAAATCGGGCTTAATACGCTTAAAATATCATCAAAATACCCAAATATATGCTTGTGTTTGTTCATTGTGTATTTTAGGTACGGATATCGTGAATTCGCCAAAAGAACAAAGGGATCAAGCAAAAACGAACACGGGAAACGAAGCCGCACAAAGAACCGGGCAAAAGTATGGAATTTACAAAATTGCCCTTGAAGTTTTGAAGATTGTCAAGATTGGTCCCTCTACTTTTGAAGACTTGTCACTTAATACCCGTGTAAATCCCAATTATTACATTTGGGTCCCTTAAGTGTCAAGATTATATCATAAAAGCCCTTGAAGAATGTTGAATATGCATTTTAAGCCCTTGGAACAAGTTTACTTAAAACTTTTGTGGCCAAAATGAAAAAAAAAAACTTCATTATAAAGGGGGTTTTGAGTTTATAAGCTGAAAATGTAAAGTGTAAAACAGGTGGAACTTGGGGGATTATAGTTGTCAAGACAAGGAAAGTTCAACCATCCACTCTCCAACTGACACGTCGCCCACTACCAACACTCTACCAATCAGATTTTGCCCTACCTCCACCTCACCCTTACACATCACACCCCACTTAACCAGGATTAGTATTAAACAAAGATTTTAAATCTTTTGTTTAATATTATCCCCAGGCGCCAAACACGTTTAACACTTCCTCTTTTCCCAAAATAGGATTAAAACATCAGTTCATCCCTATTAGAACCCTAATCCCGTGATTCTTAATCCCCCAAAATTAAAGTTTGTTGATTTCCAGATCCTTGATTAATGCTAAGACAAACCAAAACCAACCCTCAAATTACCTTCCAGCTCACACGTGGGCCTCACACGAGACACCCCTGCACCCATCACTTTCCCTCAAACCCCAAAAATCGAAAACATATATGGTTGGATGTATTTCCTTGGACCCAAAGATTTATTATACGGCCAAGATCAATCCATAACAGCTGGATACCCAGAAATCACATATAACCACTGCCATCTTCACATGAGCTCAAGTTGACCACTTTTCAAGTTTGAAGACCAAGGGCTTTCTTGGAATTTCGTTTGCTAGGGTTTACTTATGTATTTTTTATTCTAGAAGCATCTTTAGTGTAGTATATAAAGAACCATTTCCTGTAATGAGTTCTTGTTCCAGTTTTTTGTAAGCTTTTAAAATTATTAATGGAAATGAAAACTTTTTAATCTTGCAATAACTGTGTTCCTTATTACTGTTTTCCTAGTTTAACATTTACTTTTTTTTATGCAAAGTTAGTGTAAGTTTTCAAATTTGATATTTGAGTCAAGGAATTTTTCAAGTGACGTTTTTTTAAAATTTTCTTCAAGATTTCTGGCCAAGATAAGGTGGAAGTGAAAGTGGAAGCTAGACTCTTGGCTTGTTGTCTTTGAAGGTGGTTTAGATTTTCAAGTGTGATTGGAATAGGTTTTTCAAAAAAGTTTGGTTTCAAGATTTTCTCAAAAATCTTTTATCATTTCCTTTAATATCAGTTTACTATTTATATAAGATTACCAATAAGCTGCTTGACAACAGCTTATTGGCTCTTATATAAACTTGAAGTGCTTTCTTAGGTTGGTTATTTTGTGTAGGTACAAAGTTCCAAAACAATCTCATCATTGTTTCATTCATTTCATTTTATAGAAGACATGTTACCCTGGTTCCCTTAGTGAACCCCAACAGGGCTCTCTACTTGTTTACAAACTCTCACAAGCTCAGAAAACTTGCTTGGAAAAGGCCTCAGCCCAAGGTTTGGCTTGAACCTTCCATAATCATGTTTGAATGAATTTTGTGTGATCTCGTATGAATTTGTGAGAAATCTATTTTTGTGTTTATGTTTCTGTTTGCTTATGCTCATTTGATAGTTGTATGCATGTTTAGATCACTTACACTCAGTTTAATCAAGTTTTAAAGGCATTTGGTTTGATAATTTTCACTTTTCAAAAATTAAGGGGGTGTTTGGGTTAAGATGTTTGGCAGTTTTAAGTGACTTTAAATCTGTTAAAAACTATTCCAACATACTTATCTTGGTTAAGTTAGGTAAAGATAAGGGAAGTTTTTAGATTGGTTAAGTTTTAAAAGAAATTTGCTTGATAAAAGTTGGGTAAAAATAGCTACAAAATCAGTAAGCATCTTAACTGCCTTGTTCTAGCAATCTTTGTCTACCAAATTTTGGAATATGTTAAGGTAAGGTGTAATATAGGGTTTCTAATTAGTTGATAGTGATTTGGTTGGTTATATGTGTAGTTATGATGGTTTAAAATTCGTCTTTGTGCCAATTAGATCAGTCTACTGTTCATCAGAAACATACAGCATCACAGTAACATATGTGGCCTTTTTGTGTGAAAATTTTGTGAACAACTTGTGTATTTTATATTTTTTCTGACTCCCCACAACCCAACTGGTTGTGGGGGTGCCTTTGGTTCACAAAAATAGCAAGTTAATAAATGAGATTTTACTATTTGAAAGTTCGTTATTCTCGGTATCTCCTCGAATTGATTTCTGGTTAATTGTGTGAGATTAGTTGTTCTTGGTGAATCAAAGATTTTTGGTTTTGGTAAAATAAATGTGCAAGACTTAAAAATAAAGGACGGGAAATTAAAACTAAAACTAGTTGAAACGTAAACGGTGCAATATTTAAAACGTTAAAAGTAAATGACGTAAAATTAAATGACGTAAAATTAAAACTTAACGAAAAGTACATTGACAATTAAATAAAAATGAGGACTTAATCAAAATAGACTAAAGATAAAACGAGTGAAGAAGCGGAGAAACAACAAACTTAACACTAAAACAAAACAAAACATTCCGATCGGAATACACCCGATCGGAATGGTGCCAGGTCGGAATATTAAAAGGAGCTCCGATCGGAATATAGGAAAATGGTGCATGATCGGAATATCTTTCACCGTCGGAATGTAGACACCACCCAATCGGAATATTAGAAATAAAAGTTCAAATTTGAATGCCCAAAATTAAGCTAATCGGAATATAGTAGAAAAAATGCAATCGGAATACACAAACGAGATTCACAATCAGAATGCCAAGGCCACAATCGGAATCTTCCAAAACCCTTTTCCGATCAGACGATCGGAAAGAGGGTGCTGTGCTCGGAATACCCCAATCGGAAAAGGGTTTACACCCTTTCCGATTAGCTCCTATGATCCGAAAAATAAGCTAAGGCTTTAAGCTATTTGATTAAGCTAAAACCAAAGCTAACACGAATCAAAAAATGGAAATGAACTAAATAAGCACGAACATCAACTTATCAAACTTAAAATAAACACTTTTTAAATCAAACTTTTAAGATGAATACTTTTAAGAAAACTTGAAATCAAATAAGCATTAGAATGAAATAAGATCAAAGATGAACATGAATCAAAGATAAGCAAAGTAAGAAAGGTAGAAGAAGATGATTAAAAATAAGAGCTTGATTAAAAGAAAAGATTTCAAGATTAAAAGACTTACTAGAATTGAAGAAATTAAAAGTGCTTAACAAGAAATTGAAATACAAGAAATGAAAATGGTGGAAAGGGTGGTTTGTCAAACCACCCAACAACTTGAAAATGAAAGGAGACTAAACTATATATAGGGGTGATTAGGGAGGAGCTTAGGAAGCTTCCTCCCTCTTTCCTCTTTGCCTTAATTGCACACTTAAGTCCTTTTCTTCTTTATCTTTTGTTAATCTTGGACTTTGTTTTGGGATTTCTTTAACTCGTCTTGATTTTTCTTTATAAATAAGACTCGAGTTCTTCGGCTTTTTAGTAAACTTCCGTCCTTTAACTTTTTCTTCGATAAATCTTCAGAATTGGTCTTGGACTTCCGTTCTTTTTCCACTCTTGATTTTTCGACTTCATCTTTCGTCTTTTTCTTCGATAAAAGCCCGTGAATGCCGTGTTTTCTCCACTTTTCACCTTTTCGTCCTAAATCACAACAAAAACACAAACCACGCATAATTCCGACATAAATGACATAAAATACACGTTTTGGCTCGGTTATTATTGCAATTAAGTGGTAAAAAGGATGGGTGTTTTTACACCTATCACAAGTGAATCTCAAGTTACAAGCAGATTTGTGCCTAGTTCATTTTTTTGTTCTATCAGTGGGAACCAAGTTCCCACTGCCAGTGGAAAAGTTTCCACTGCTTAGCTAAAAAACAAAAACAGCCATAAGTGTCACTATGAGATCTTTTTTTTTGTCTTTAGTGGTGAATTTTAGGAATTTTAACTTGATTTTAATTTTATAATTTTTCTTATTTAATTTCTGAATTTTCTATTTAGTTTATTTTTATTTTACTGTTCATTTCCTATTTTTTAGATTAAATTGCATTTTAAATTACTTTTTAATTACTGATTTTTGTCTTTTAGTGTAAAAACTTAATATTTTTCAGTTTCAAAAATTTTCCTAGATTAAGAAAAGTATTTTACGATTTTTAGTTTAAAAATATTTTACTGTTCACTGTTTTTTGTAATTTTTAGATTTTATTTAAGTTTAATTAGGGTTTTATTATAAACTGTTTTGTCTTTTAGTGAAAATTTTTACTTTTTTCAAACTTTTTCATTTTTCTACTATTCATTAGTATAATTTAGGATTTTTAAAATTTTAAAATTATTTTTAGGATTATTTTATTATTTTTAAACATTATTTTAGTTTAAAAATTGTTTTTAGCATTTTAAAAATAGAAAAATAGTTTAAAAAATTTAGGAAAAATACTTTTTAGTCTTTTAATAATATAAGTGATTTATTTGTTTAATAAAACAATATTTTGGGCGTTTTCTTAATTATATTTAATTTAGGGCTTTAATTACCATTTAAAATTGAATTAATAAAAGGTTTAAAAATATATTTATTGGATTTTTATTCTTATTGTTAACATCATAAGATTCAAGCTAACAAGAGGTGATCCGAAGGTCGGGGAGGATAAAAGAAGTATTTAGACATTTTTAAAGAGAGAAAGATAAAGCTTGAATGTAGTGTGTGTATTTAGAGAGAGAAAGTGAAATACATAAAGAATGAAAAGCCTCACCCCTCCATGGAAGTATGGAGGGGTATATATAGGCTAAACAAGAGGTCACTTTGACAACATGTCGATAGTAGTCCCTCCACGTTTTGCCTATCTGAATCAAATGTAATTCCGTAAATGACGCTCACATTTTAGGGCTAACAATCTTCCCCCAATGTGAAGACATACGGAATTACTTACAATGTTCCTAACAAGTAAAAATACAACAAAATAAAGTCTTCCAAGGCGCTTCCAATGCTGAGGATGTCTTTTAATTCTTCCTGTCTTCATAACTTGTACCTCAGCTTGAATCCTCTTTGACTTTGCTTGTTGTGGAACAATTATAATATGCATGATTTGGATTAACTTCCCCCAATTCATGCAGCATGTATTAAAAAACTTTCTTCATAGACTTCTTTTTGGCGAAGTTTCTGAATCAGCTCCCCCCAAACCAATATCTGTATCTTAAGCAGATTCTGACACTTTGATGTAGTTTGAACAATCTTCTAGCTCATCGATTTAAGTGAACAGCGGAAATTTGTAGAAGAACCACACTAAATAAAACTGCTTCTATACTGTCTCATGTCGTTTGGTTTTTGGTGATAATCCATTTGGGGTAACATGCAGGAAATCAGCAACAATTCTTCTCACGTCTGCAGAATACTTCATAAAAATCATATAAAGTAAGTAGATACCATTCCTTGTACACTACTTCCCCCTGGAAGTTGATCCGATTACTTCAAAGTACACGATCTTCCCCCATGATGAATTCGAACTCTCGGAAGCATCATTATCGTGGATGTCCATATACTCGAGAAGTTCTTAGTCTTAAGCAAATGTCTTGAAAAGTTTTGAAAGTCATTGAGAAACTTTGAAATATTTTTGCTTAGACTGTGAAGTACCATTGTCGTTGTGTAGCTCATAAATATCCCGTGAGAATTGATTGCTGATTCTGTCTCTCTCTGTCTAACTTACCAACCTCGAATTCATTAGGCTATTTGTTGTGTCTACATGTGAAGTAAACCCGATATTCCAAACTTGAAACTGAAGTACAATCCCCCAAAATTGTTACTTAAGCTTGCACTTATGTCGATTGAAGAACGGTGCAGAAACAAGTCTCTTATACCTCTTGAAGTTATCCACACGAGCAACTGCGTGTGACACCCAAAAATGATAGTTATCCATGTCGTCGACCATCCACCCCTTGACAGTGGAAACTAGATAATTCAAGTCTCAATCATAAATTTTATTGCCCAAGCAAGTCATCAATCGATAGACTGGGTTTGAAGAAAAGGGGTAGAAAATTAGAAGGAAGGCTCGATGATGATATAAGTAGACGCCTTCATGAAATCCCACTTCAACTTCAAATAAAGAATACCAAATCCACTTCGTGATCACTTGTCTTTGTACAATCAAAACTAGCGTTGTCGTTAAAGTGAATCTTATATCGGATCGTTTTAGCGTTAAGTGTTTTGTTTGCTTTGGTGTTGTGTGTTGAGAATGTCGTTAACTATAACAAATTATGTAATGAATTGTCATTAGAGAACAAAATTTGTTTAGATAACTTGTCGTTTAAGCCCCAACGTCAGTCATATGCCCCACTGATGCGCGGATCGACCTCACCGCGGTGAGGTCGTCGAAAATTTTTCGAAAATATTAGGTTTAAAACCTAGAATTTTCTTTGTCGTTGAAGCACTTTCGATCGATACATATCGAATATCCAACATCAATATAACGGATAGATACTCTGTATACATTTGATAAATCCGGCCTTAATTTTATATCAAGAGCCAACCCAATGCCATTTCATGACCCAATTCTTTGGCCCACACATTTAGCAAGAATAATATCCAAATGTAGATTATGTGTGCTGCCGGTCCACCATACTTCATCAAAATGTGGGACAGATCAATATGTTGTTAACCTCCACGCGGGGTATAAAAGAAAGTTACCATACCCAACACAAATAAACTCGTGAATCACTATGACACGTGGTAATATGGTAGTCCACTTAAAACTACTATACTTAGTCAACACATTGGGTCTTAATATAAGTCAGCACACCTAAAAATTAGGTAACCAAATAACTTTGCTAACCCTAAACAGATATCAAAGTTTCTCCGCCTCATCTCATCATCTTATCCCAATAACCCAAAAACAAATCTAATCATGAAACACCATTCTCCCTTTTTTAATCCAAGAACAAACACGCATCTCCGTACGACACTAATCGAATTATGAACATAAACCTTCTATAATTTTCATTTCTATCATCTTAATCTCGAATATCAAATCAAGGCTTCAAGATCAAGGATATGGTCTCGGTAGGTTTATTTAATAGCATCACGTTTTTTTTTCCGGATTTGGAAATCGAAATGAAGAGACGAACAATCACACTCTTGTTTTTGTTCCTTCTTTATCTTCGTAGATAAAAAATGGGTTTTCCCAACAAGGGTCAATGATGAACTCGTGTTTGATCTATAAAGATCTTGGCTTGCATGTCAAAAATACGAATGATTTCTAAGATCAATATATGTTTACTGTTTTAGATTTTGAGTCAAGCTCTTGGGATTAATGACGATGGATTATAGATAGAGTTGGTTTTTGATTGATTGATGAAGTTGTCATGGTTTTGGAGTCTCAGTATCTTTCTGTTTTGGTCAAGATCTTGCAATGTTTTCTAAGAAAAACTAAGTCATCGCAATGTTGTAAAAAAAATTGCACCATCGCAATGATATTTTTTTTCCATTGCAATATGCATCAAAGACTATCCATCGCAATGTATTCACTTCCATCGGAATGTCATCGTAAAAATTTTGGCAGCATGACGACTTAAAATCCCATTGCGATGAGTCAACCCACCCATCGCAATGTGACCCATCGGAATGAGTCCCATCGCAATAGATAAGGTCGAACCCATCGTAATGTTAAAAAAAACCCATCGGAATAAATCCGAAGAAGAAGCCGTCGCAATGTGTTCATCTAAATGTGGCCATCTGAATAATCATCGTAATATGTTTTGACCAAGTTTATAGTAACCCCGAAAAAAATGGTTCTGGACCAATAATTTTGTACTTTTCCCAGAAATAAATGGATCTGGTGTAGTTTATCTGATCTGACATAATTTTAGCTAATATAATAATAGAGAAAGAAAAAGAACCACCAAACACCATTAAATAATTACGAGACTTTTGTATGTTTATTGGACAGATTGGGTTACCGGATCCATAAAGCATGACATTATGACAGATAAGCATGACCAAAAGAAAAACATGACCAAACAGCTTAAAGAATAAGCATAAATTAGCTGCGAAAAGCCACAAATACCAAGAATAAGCAAACACAAACAC
Organism: Glebionis coronaria; assembly: GCA_025667525.1. Taxonomy (NCBI): domain Eukaryota; kingdom Viridiplantae; phylum Streptophyta; class Magnoliopsida; order Asterales; family Asteraceae; genus Glebionis; species Glebionis coronaria. Next base: position 458,576,056 of record CM046874.1, read on the forward strand.
AAAACACCCCCGGTTAGCTCTGATACCAATTGTTAACATCATAAGATTCAAGCTACGATTATGATTACGTTTTTCCTAACGCGTAAGACTTAATACTTGCCGCTCATACGCGTTTTTCCTAAAACGTGTACGATTTACCTACATCAACGTGCATGGAATGAGGCGCCTAGTCTTCTTTATTCTTTTATGAATTTACATACTTTTGCTTTACTGGATATTGTTTAGTCCTTTCCTTTACATCTATGCTTATGCATTTCGTGTGTGGAGCGTATGTTGGAAACGATGTTTATTTCTGGTTTCCTGTATGTTCATTTGATGTTTTAGACAATTTTATTGCATGCTTTGATGACACGCGATAATTATTACGTAAGGGTCCATTTATCCAAATGGGGTGTTACAATAGGACTTATGTACCGTGTGCTTTACATAAATTATAATATTAAGTATTAGGGTAACACACAAACCTCTGCTCGAATAGTTTCTCACTATTTATATACTCAACATCGTTTCACAACACGACTATGGAGTACACGACCCCTATTCCCACTATCTACAAAATTCGTTATATGTCACCTTGGTCCAACTTTGATACTTGTTCAATATACAACAAATAAATACATATTTAAAAAAACTACTAAA